>CM077164.1:15567571-15862579 GCA_039583875.1 Platanthera guangdongensis
AAGAGGCGGGGGCGAGACCCTGGCCCCCGGCCGGGGTCGCTCGCGCAAGACCGGCTATGGCCGCCGAGAGCAAGAGAGGCGGGGGCGAGACCCTGGCCCCCGGCCGTTCTCTCGCCCCCTCTAGGGCCGCCGAGCTGGGGCGGCCCTGCGACCTGGCGACCTTAGGCGGCTTGCGAGCTGGCGGCTCTGCGCCGGCGGCCTGGGCGGCTTGCACCGTGGCGGCCTGGCGGCTTGCGCCCTGGCCGCCTGAGGCGGCTTGCGCCGGTCTTGCGGCGGCTTGCCCCGAAGAGCGCCTTGGGGGCCGAGCAAATAGTTTCTCGCCCCTACTAGCATGTCTTTCAAGTTCACCAAAATTGGCCCCTAGGAGTGCAAAACTCCCAAAAAGCTTAGAAACCTTGCTTACCTTGTTTTGGGCTCACCTCTTCCGGCGAATGACTGGGGTTGTACCACAATCCCCGCTCTTTTCGTGAGGTTGGCAGCAATCTCGGAAAGAAATGCATGGGTCCAAACCCAACGTATTCGCGGAGTGTAACTTCCCCTCGGGGTCAACCTGCCATGCCAGCTATGGGAGCCTGGGTGGCGAGACCTCTCTCTGGGTGAAAACACTTACTCTCCATGAGAGTTACCACCGACCCCAGCCAGCTACACTAGAGGGGTGACCTCCCCTACCTCACACTTACTCTCCATGAGAGGTACCACCGACCCAGCCAGCTAGTGGGAGCCTGGCGGCGGAATCGTCATCGGAGCTAAGGACTTGGGCTACCACGAGAGATCAACCTACCCAGCCAGCTAGTGGGAGCCTGGCGGCGGAATCGTCATCGGAGCTAAGACTTGGGCTACCACGAGAGATCAACCTACCCAGCCAGCTAGTGGGAGCCTGGCGGCAGAATCGTCATCGGAGCTAAGGACTTAGCCTCCACAAGAGATCAACCTGCCCTGCCAGCTAGTGAGATCCTGGCAGCGGAATCCATCTCGGAGCTAAGGGGCTTAGCCTCCACGAGAGATCAACCTGCACTGCCAGCTAGTGAGAGCCTGGCAGCGGAATCCATCTCGGAGCTAAGGGACTTAGCCTCCACGAGAGATCAACCTGCCCTGCCAGCTAGTGAGAGCCTGGCAGCGGAATCCATCTCGGAGCTAAGGGACTTAGCCTCCACGAGAGATCAAACTGCCCTGCCAGCTAGTGAGAGCCTGGCAGCGGAATCCATCTCGGAGCTAAGGGACTTAGCCTCCACGAGAGATCAACCTGCCCTGCCAGCTAGTGAGAGCCTGGCAGCGGAATCCATCTCGGAGCTAAGGGCTTAGCCTCCACGAGAGATCAATCTGCCATGCCAGCTAGTGAGAGCCTGGCAGCGGAATCCATCTCGAGCTAAGGGCTTAGCCTACACGAGAGATCAACCTGCCCTGCCAGCTAGTGAGAGCCTGACAGCGGAATCCATCTCGAAGCTAAGGGGCTTAGCCTCCACGAGAGATCAACCTGCCCTGTCAGCTAGTGAGAGCCTGGCAGCGGAATCCATCTCGGAGCTAAAGGGCTTAGCCTCCACGAGAGATCAACCTGCCCTACCAGCTAGTGAGAGCCTGGCAGCGGAATCCATCTCGGAGCTAAGGGGCTTAGCCTCCACGAGAGATCAACCTGCCCTGCCAGCTAGTGAGAGCCTGGCAGCGGAATCCATCTCGGAGCTAAGAGACTTAGCCTCCACGAGAGATCAACCTGCCCTGCCAGCTAGTGAGAGCCTGGCAGCGGAATCCATCTCAGAGCTAAGGGACTTAGCCTCCACGAGAGATCAACCTGCCCTGCCAGCTAGTGAGAGCCTGGCAGCGGAATCCATCTCGGAGCTAAAGGGCTTAGCATCCACGAGAGATCAACCTGCCCTGCCAGCTAGTGAGAGCCTGGCAGCGGAATCCATCTCGGAGCTAAGGGGCTTAGCCTCCACGAGAGATCAACCTGCCCTGCCAGCTAGTGAGAGCCTGGCAGCGGAATCCATCTCGGAGCTAAGGGACTTAGCCTCCACGAGAGATCAACCTGCCCTGCCAGCTAGTGAGAGCATGGCAGCGAAATCCATCTCGGAGCTAAAGGGCTTAGCCTCCACGAGAGATCAACCTGCCCTGCCAGCTAGTGAGAGCCTGGCAGCGGAATCCATCTCGGAGCTAAGGGGCTTAGCCTCCACGAGAGATCAACCTGCCCTGCCAGCTAGTGAGAGCCTGGCAGCGGAATCCATCTCGGAGCTAAGGACTTAGCCTCCACGAGAGATCAATCTGCCCTGCCAGCTAGTGAGAGCCTGGCAGCGGAATCCATCTCGGAGCTAAGGGACTTAGCCTCCACGAGAGATCAACCTGCCCTGCCAGCTAGTGAGAGCCTGGCAGCGGAATCCATCTCGGAGCTAAGGGACTTTCATGGACCACAAATATTTTTCGGTGGTTTCTACCATTAATCATAGCCAATACAACGCAAGCTAAGCTCATTACAAAAAAGATGATTCACTTCTCTCTTACCTCCCTCTTCCCCCGTGAATCATCCGATCCTTCCCGGTGCCCACATCACCCTGTCCTCACATCTCTCCTCTGCTGCCTCGGGTCGGACTTCTTCAATCCGCACCGGGTCTTGCGCTTGTTGAGGCTGATGAGGTTGCGGTGCTGGAGCTCTCGTCCTTCTCAACTCCAGAAATTCGGGGCAAGTAGATGTCGCGTGGCCTTCCTCCTGGTGGAACTCACAGTAGGTAACTCTACTCTGACTCTTTTCCTTCCCGTGCGGTTCCTCCTCTCCCTTCGACCAATTTCCATCGCTTGCTGTGGTGGGGGTAGGAGTTGCCTAGGGGCTTGCCTCTGGAAGTTGAACCTTCCTTGGCCCCCATGAAAGTTTCCCCCATCATGGGCGTAACCTCTTCCCGGGCCCTGAGTGGGTCCTCCCTGCTGCCTCCAACCTGGCTCCGGACCCTCCTGAGCTCTCCGCTCTTCTCTCCTTCTTCCTCCTGGGGCCTCGAGCCACCTTGCTCCTTTTCCTCTGTCTCTGTCAGCTTTGCCAATTTCTTGACAAACGCCGGGTTGGCTGCCTCCATGGCTATCTCCTCTGCCGCCCTTTCCATCAGCTCCTCGAAGGAAAGGGGGCCTTCCGGGTCAAGCTCATCTTGAAGAAGCCCTCCTTCAGCCCACAATGAAGGCCATCTGGAGAGCATACCCTGGCATCTCCTGACCTCCAGGATCTCCTCTTGGAACCTGTCTACGTAGCGGGCCAACGACTCCTCGGCCCCCTGCCTTATCAAGAAGATGGATTCAGGACTCCTCTTCCGCTTCTTGGAGGTGGAGAAGCGGAGCTGGAAGCTTCGGCTCAAGTCCTCGAACCCATAGATAGACCTCGGAGGGAGTTGATGGAACCAGTCCCTTGCCTTCTCCTTCAGCGTGATCGCAAAGAGGCGACACTTGAAGGCATCTGTCATCGGCCTGATGGAGACGGCATCCTCGAACCATTGCAGATGCTGGACGGGTCATCCTTCCCGGAATAGTAAGCCATGTCTGGCTCTCTGAACCCCTCGGGAACGGGAGCTGAGATGATCAGCTCGCTGAAGGGTGACCCCCTGAGGGGTGGTCTCGCCACCTCCACTCGCGCGACCTGCTCCCCTTGAAGGTTGGCACTCTCCGGGGCTGGAGAACAACTCTCGGCCGGTGAGGTCTCGCTCGACCCCATCGCCCATCCTCTCCTTCCGGGCCTTCTTCCCGGGACACTTCCTTCTCCCCCCGCTGGGGTCATCTCGCCTAATCCCCTGGGAGTCGACTCGTCGAGGGGGGAGCTAGCTCCTGGGGGGTCGGGGTGGAGCTGCCACCCTGAGGAGCAATGCTTCGCAGCATCTCCATGATACCTTGGATGGAGGTCATGAACTCTTGCCTCCCCACAAAGGGTCCTGGGTGGGGAGCTCGCCGAGATCATCACTACCTCCTTGACCTCCCGTCATGACACTCTCCTGAGATCTTCTGTGCTGGTCACTCTCCACGCTCACCGCACCAAAATGTTGAAACCAGAAACCTGGTCTCTGTGGAGTTCGGGGTCCCTTGAAAGGGGTGACCTCACACCTACTACACTCGAGAGAACGTCACGGACCAAAGGATCAAGAAGCTAGGAACAGACCCTCGGCTCTAGCGCGGAGGTCCCACCTCACACCCGGAAGGCTACCTGAGCACTTCCCCTCCCTAGCCAATGCTCGAGCTAGGGTGCCTTGGAGGAGCTCTCTCACTCTACTACCAAGAAGAAACTAAGGGAGGAGCAAGCAAGAAGAAGAAGATCAAGTTCCTCTCCAAAACACCCAAGGGGTCAATTTATAGTTTTCCAAAACCCCTTGGACAAAATGACCGAGATACCCTCACGCCCGAAAAGCCTTGGGCCAATAGAAAACAAGCCACGCCGGGGGGTAAAGGAGGAATTTCCCCCGAGGGCAAGAAGGTAAAACAGCAGGGGGGCAAGGGCGAGACCGCGGCCTCCGACCGGTCTCGCCCCGCCAGGCCGCTGAGCAAGAAGAGGCGGGGGCGAGACCCTGGCCCCCGGCCGGTCTCACCCCGCTAGGCCGCCGAGCAAGAAGAGGCGGCGGCGAGACCCTGGCCCCGGCCGGTCTCGCCCCGCTAGGCCGCCGAGCAAGAAGAGGCGGGGGCGAGACCCGGCCCCCGACCGGTCTCGCCCCGCTAGGCCGCCGAGCAAGAAAAGGCGGCGGCGAGACCCTGGCCCCCGCCGGTCTCGCCACGCTAGGCCGCCGAGCAAGAAGAGGCGGCGGCGAGACCCTGGCCCCCGGCCGGTCTCTGCCGCGCTAGGCCGCTGAACAAGAAGAGGCGGGGGAGAGACCCTGTCCCCCGGCCGGTCTCGCCCCGCTAGGCCGCCGAGCAAGAAGAGGCGGGGGCGAGACCCTGGCCCCCGGCCGGGTCTCGCCCCGCTAGGCCGCCGAGCAAGAAGAGGCGGCGGCGAGACCTGGCCCCCGGCCGGTCTCGCCACGCTAGGCCGCTGAACAAGAAGAGGCGGGGGAGAGACCCTGGCCCCCGGCCGGTCTCGCCCCGCTAGGCCGCCGAGCAAGAAGAGGCGGGGGCGAGACCCTGGCCCCCGGCCGGTCTCGCCCGCTAGGCCGCCGAGCAAGAAGAGGCGGGGGCGAGACCCTGGCCCCCGGCCGGTCTTGCCCCGCTAGGCCGCCGAGCAAGAAGAGGCGGGGGCGAGACCCTGGCCCCCGGCCGGTCTCGCCCCGCTAGGCCGCCGAGCAAGAAGAGGCGGGGGCGAGACCCTGGCCCCCGGCCGGTCTCGCCCCGCTAGGCCTGAGCAAGAGAGGCGGCGGCGAGACCCTGGCCCCCGGCCGGTCTCGCCACGCTAGGCCGCCGAGCAAGAAGAGGCGGCGGCGAGACCCTGGCCCCGGCCGGTCTCGCCCCGCTAGGCCGCTGAACAAGAAGAGGCGGGGGAGACCCTGGCCCCCGGCCGGTCTCGCCCCGCTAGGCCGCCGAGCAAGAAGAGGCGGGGGCGAGACCCTGGCCCCCGGCCGGTCTCGCCCCGCTAGGCCGCCGAGCAAGAAGAGGCGGCGGCGAGACCCTGGCCCCCGGCCGGTCTCGCCACGCTAGGCCGCTGAACAAGAAGAGGCGGGGGAGAGACCCTGGCCCCCGGCCGGTCTCGCCCCGCTAGGCCGCCGAGCAAGAAGAGGCGGGGGCGAGACCCTGGCCCCCGGCCGGTCTCGCCCCGCTAGGCGCCCGCCGAGCCAGAAGAGGCGGGGGCGAGACCCTGGCCCCCGGCCGGTCTCGCCCCGCTAGGCCGCCGAGCAAGAAGAGGCAGGGGCGAGACCCTGGCCCCCGCCGGTCTCGCCCCGCTAGGCCGCCGAGCAAGAAGAGGCGGGGGCGAGACCCTGGCCCCCGGCCGCGTCTCGCCCGCTAGGCCGCCGAGCAAGAAGAGGCGGGGGCGAGACCCTGGCCCCCGCCGGTCTCGCCCCGCTAGGCCCGCCGAGCAAGAAGAGGCAGCGGCGAGACCCTGGCCCCCGGCCGGTCTCGCCACGCTAGGCCGCCGAGCAAGAAGAGGCGGCGGCGAGACCCTAGCCCCCGGCCGGTCTCGCCCCGCTAGGCCGCTGAACAAGAAGAGGCGGGGGAGAGACCCTGGCCCCCGGCCGGTCTCGCCCCGCTAGGGCCGCCGAGCAAGAAGAGGCGGGGGCGAGACCCGGGCCCCCGGCCGGTCTCGCCCCGCTAGGCCGCCGAGCAAGAAGAGGCGGGGGCGAGACCCTGGCCCCTGGCCGGTCTCGCCCCGCTAGGCCGCTGAGCAAGAAGAGGCGGGGGCGAGACCCTGGCCCCCGGCCGGTCTCTCCGCCCCCGCTAGGCCGCCGAGCAAGAAGAGGCGGGGGCGAGACCCTGGCCCCCGCCGGTCTCGCCCCGCTAGGCCGCCGAGCTGGGGCGGCCTGCGACCTGGCGACCTGAGGCGGCTTGCGGCCTGGCGGCTTGCGGCCTGGCGGCCTGGGCGGCTTGCGGCCTGGCGGCCTGGGCGGCTTGCGGCCTGGCGGCCTGAGGCGGCTTGCGGCGGCTTGCGGCGGCTTGCGGCGGCTTGCCAAGAGCGCCTTGGGGGGAGAAATATTTTCTCCCCCTACTAGTATGTCTTTCAAGTTCACCAAAAATTAGCCCTTAGGAGTGCAAAACTCCCAAAAAGCTTAAAAACTTGCTTACCTTGTTTTGGGGCTCACTTTTCGCGAATACGAGGTTGTACACTGCATACTTCTCCAGCAACCACTTAATGGTGCGGGAGACGGTGAACAAGAGCCACAACTAGCTCAAGAAGTTCGTGTTTGTTAGGGGCGGCCTCAGCAATGTCCCATTCTCGCCCGTCCAGCTCAGCGAGGCGAGCTACCACCCTCCCAGCCTTGGGGGGGGGCATGAAGACGACCTCTGCGGATTCTTCCAGGGGAAGAACTTAGAAGTCGCGTTCCTCCCAAGGAACGTCAAATCTCTCGTCCCCGTCCCGCCTGTGGAAGGTAAGCTACTCGCGCTCAATCCACTTCCTTCTTACTTTACTTGTTCTGACTCTGTTTCTGCATATGAGCGAGATCTCCCCCTGCACCCCCCTTATGAGAGAGCGCGAGTCGCTCCCGGCGAGCTCGCTCATGCCGAGGCAGCTGCTGACGGACATCACGAGGTCCCGACCCTCCTTGCCTCCCAGAAGTGGTCACTCGTCGACAGCCGCCTCCGTCCAAGAAACCAAGGACCACGGTCGGCGAACCTCCCGCGGCTCGGGAGAAGGGCAAAGCTCCCGCGGGTCAACAACCTCAGGAGGCTGCTACCTAGGAGGCTTCCACCGGCGGGCCTCCTAGCGAGGCGTCTGTCACCTCCAAGGCGCGGGAACAGGAGTCCGCCCGCAAGACCGTGCCGAGGGGCACCGCAACTTCGGCTACGGCGAGCGGCCTCTCAACGAGCTCGGCACCCCCCTCCTGAGGTGGGATAATGAGGAGAACAGGGCATCCATCTCGACCCTGTTGCCGAGCTGGTTGGAGCAGGATTCAATCAGTGGGGAAGTCTTTGCCTTCTCCTTTGGCCTGTATGCACGGGAGGATGCCACGGTCTTTGACAAGGAGGCCACACAAGCACTCATTCATGAGAGTGCGCGGGCCCAGCTACGCGGCCTGGAGCTGGCTCACATGCTGGGCCGCCGGCGCATGCAGATGGAGCGGAAATCTGCCTCGCTTCAAAAGCACGCCGACGACAAGGAAGAAGCTCACCGCCTCGCGCTTGAGGACGTGGAGCTGCACAAGAAGCGAGCGGACGCGTCCGACACCACTCTCGCTGGGTACCTGGGGGGTGGTAAGTCCCGAAACTTGAAATAAGATTCTTCTCTTTTAGGATTGCCATCCTAACACTTCTGCTTCTCGCAGGATGAGGCGACGACGAGCACCTCGGCTTCCAGATCGCCACACTTGAAAAAAGAATGAGGAGCCGAGGAAGCGGGTGCGCGAGCTGGAGTCCGCGGCCCTCTCGCTGCCCCCTAGCAGCAGCGACAAGACCATACAACACTCCGAGTACGAGGTGAAGGAGATGATGCAGAAGAACGCTGCCAAGGTCGCGAAGTTTATTCTCCAAACCATGCAGCGGGCCGGCCTAGTGACGAGCAAAGGCGTGGGCTCTCGGCAAGCGACATGGTTCCAAAATTGTTTATTACGGTCCCGAAGCCGGGCGACGAGTCCTTCCAAGCCCTTTGGGAGAGCTCGCCGCCCGAGACCTCGCCTTGAAGGATCCGCGCTCTGCATTCTCCCTCTTTTTTTTGCAACCATGTATTTTTCTTGTATATGTATGCTGCGCCCATATTTTGTGACCTTTTGACAATTAATGTATATGCTCTTTTCTGAAATGATATCATTGTTGTTTCTTCTCTTTTTGCACTCGCGGCTTGGTTTGGCCTTCTCGCTCGCCGCCTCTGGACCCCAACCTCGCTAGTGAGGTTATGCGACGTTTAATGACTTAGCTTTGAAAACGATAATACCATAGGTAGTCGGCCCGCAAGCGGCGATCTGCCATCTCCATTCAGAGAGCTTCCCTGCGAAGCTCACGAGACTTAGGTATAGGAGTCTCTCGGCCCGCACCCTGAGTGTTCGACCTGTGCGAACCGGGTCTCATTTGGCGCGGTCTGAAGGCTCGCGAGCGCCTCGCACGATTGACCCGCGCGACTTGGGTCTCCACGCTTATACTGAAGGAGATGTTTGTCGAGCGGGAACGACGAGACCTAGCTCGTCCAGAGGGGCGAGACCCAGCTCGCCAGGAGGGGCGAGACCCAACTCGCCAGGAGGGGCGAGACCCAGCTTGCCGGGAGGGGCGAGACGCAGCTCGCCGAGAGGGCTATGCCGGGGTGTGCCGAGAGGGCTATGCGGGCTATGTCGAGCCGTGTCGAGAGGGCTATGCCAGGAGAGTTATGACGAGCTGTGCCGAGAGGGCTATGTCGAGCCGCGCCGGGAGGGCTATGCTGAGAGAGTTCTGCTGAGAGAGGCCCAACTGTCCAGTCAGCTAGATAGGATCCTGACAATGGGAGATGTACACCAGCCATACTCTTTTTGGCCAACCATTGGGCGCTACCACCGGTCCAAACAGCTAGTAGGAGCCTGATGGCGGGTGTTGAGCATCAACCGAACTTTTCTTTTGGCCAACCACCGGGCGCTACCACCGGCCCAATCAGCTAGTAGGAGTCTGACAACGGGTGTTGAGCATCAACCGGACTTTCCTTTTGGCCAACCACTGGACGCTACCACCGAGCCCAATCAGCTAGTAGGAGCATGACGGTGGGTGTTGAGCATCAACCGGACTTTCCTTTTGGCCAACCACCGGGCGCTACCACCGGCTCAATCAGCTAGTAGGAGCCTGACGGCGGGTGTTGAGCATCAACCGGACTTTCCTTTTGACCAACCACCGGGCGCTACTACCGGCCCAATCAGCTAGTAGGAGCCAGACGACGAGTGTTGAGCATCAACCAGACTTTCATTTTGGCCAACCACTGGGCGCTACCACTGGCCCAATCAGGTAGTAGGAGCCTGACGGCGAGTGTTGATCATCAACCAGACTTTCCTTTTGGCAACCACCGGACGCTACCACCGGCCCAATCAGCTAGTAGGAGCCTGAAGGCGGGTGTTGAGCATCAACCGGACTTTCCTTTTCGCCAACCACCGGGCCAATCAACTAGTAGGAGCCTGACGGCGGGTGTTGAGCAACAACCGAACTTTCCTTTTGGCCAACCGTCGGGCGCTACCACCGCCCAATCAGCTAGTAGGAGCCTGGCGGCGGGTGTTGACCATCAACCAGACTTTCCTTTTGGCCAACCGCCGGACGCTACCACCACCGACCCAATCAGCTAGTAGGAGCCTGACGGCGGGTGTTGATCATCAACCAGACTTTCCTTTTGGCCAACCACCAGCCCAATCAGCTAGTAGGAGTCTGACGGTGGGTGTTGAGCATCAACCAGACTTTCCTTTTGGCCAACCACACCCGCATTCTAGAGGCTGAGCAAATGAACCGCCAATAACAACCAAGAATATGAGGAGAGATTAATTTATTAATTTCATGGGTAGAAGCGCTTCAAGTCATCGTCGCTCCAGGCATGACTGAGGGGTTCCCTTCCACATTCTAGAGATGATAACTCTCCAACTTCAACACCTCTTTGATTACATAGGGACTCTCCCAATTATGATTCAACTTTCTGATGGTTGCCGACCTTCCGACAACGTCGACCTTCTTTAAGACCAGAACTCCCCTTGCAAACTGCTAGATCCTGATATGCTTGTCGAAATACTTAGTCATTCGCTGCTTGACCTCTTCCTGCTGGACGGCCAACAATTCGTGCACCTCCTCCACCATATCTAGGGAGAACCACAACTCATCCTCGTTCTCAGCCCTCCATTCTTCTCTGCCTTCCTCTGCCTCCACTATTCGAGGTCTCCGAACCTCGAACTCTATCGGGAGCACGACTTCGCAGCCGTGGGAGATCTTGAAGAGGGTCTCCCCCGTGGTCGTGTTGGGAGTGGTTCTCAGGGACCAAAGGACTAAAGGGAGTTGCTCCACCCAACTACCCTTCAGATTCTCCACCTTCTTTTTTAACAAGTTTATAATTATCTTGTTCGCCGCCTCCACCTGCTCATTGCTCCTTAGGAGGTTAATCGACGAGAACCAGAGATCGATCTCAAGCTGACCGCAAAAACTGATGAACTTCATGCTGGCTGACTGTGGCCCATTGTCTATGACAATGACCTGAGGCAACCCATGCCGACAAATTATCTCTCCCCACACAAAGTTTCGAATCACCTAGGAGGTCACCTTGGCCAGCGTCTTGACCACCAACCACTTAGAAAAATAATCAATCATGACCAACAAGAACCTCCTCTGCCCGCTGGCCTGGGGGAAGGGTCCCACAAGATCCATTCCACAAATGACAAAAGGTCAGGGGGCAATGATGCTTCTGAGCCTCTGAGCTGGTAAGTGTTGTAGAGGGGTGAACTCGGTGGCATCTTGGCCTAGGGTCGTCCGGAAATACCCTTGCCTTACTATTCTTCCCTCCAAGGTCCTGCTTCCTGAATGACTCTCGCACTCCCCAGAATGGACTTCTTCTAAGATCCTCGGGACCTCCTCCTCAGCCACGCAACGCGCTAGAAGCCTTGAGAGGGTCTTCCGATACAGCTTCCCATCGCGCATCAGGTAGTACGCTGACTTATACTTGAAGCGCTTTCCGTCTAGGACTTCCGAGAACTCCCATATGGATAAGAAGGTTGTGAAGGGGTCCATGCAGGAGAGGCGTCGATCCACTTTCATCATCTCACCCTCTTCAATGGAAGGACGGAAGAGGTCGGTCATGGTTCCCCCCACACGGGGTCCGAACTTGGCTAGCTGATCCACTTGCTCATTTTCTTCCCGCGGCACGTGTCAGATGGAGAATGTTTGGAACATGTCGATAACTCTCTTCACTTTTGTCAGGTACAGTTGGAGAGTGGGCTCCCTTGCTTCGAACTCATCGTTGATCTGCGAGGACACCACCATGGAGTCTGTTAGCACCTCTACATCATGCACTCCCAGCTCCCTGGCCAGACGCAGCCCTGCGATCACCGCCTCATATTCTGCTTGATTATTGTTGATGGGAAAATGGATGACCATCGTCTGCTCTATCTTCGTTCCTTGAGGGCTCTCCAGGATCACCCCTACCCCCAAGGAATGTCTTCCTGACGCGCCATCCACCTTTACCTTCCAAGGGACCGGATGAGTGAGCTCAACTTCCGCTATCTCAACCACGTAGTCGGCCAAGAAGCCAGCCATTGTAACGCTCCGACCCTTTAGACTAAGCCGCGCTACAGGGCTGCAGCCCATACACCCCAACGCCATCTTCGTGCCACCGGGCAACGACATCCCTGTTGTTGGCGCAAGGTTTCGAACCCGCAACCCTTTAATAAACTCTCAACCGGAGAGCTCATCACAACCATGCCACCGGGTTCGAAACCTTGCCCCAACAACCTGTCGTTGCCCGGTGGCACGAATATGGCGTTGGGGTGTACGGGCTGCAGCCCTGTAGTGCGGATTGGTCGAAAGGGTCAGAGCGTTACATAAAAGTGCAGCTTGGTATAAAGGGCAGCTCAGTTGTTGATGAGCTCTCCGGTTGAGAGTTTATTAAAGGGGTGCGGGTTCGAAACCTTGTGCCAACAACCTGCCATTGCCCGGTGGCGCGGAGATGGCGTTGGGGTGTACGGGTTGCAGCCCTGTAGCGACGCTTGCCCTAAAGGACCGGGTCATTGGTGAGCTGGTGATGAGCTCTCTGGTTGAGAGTTTATTAAAGGGTTGCGGGTTCGAAACCTTGCGCCCACAACCTGTTGTTGCCCGGTGACGCAGAGATGGAGTTGGGGTGTACGGGTTGCAGCCCTGTAGCGACGCTTGGCCTAAAGGATCGAGTTGTTACACTCATCGCCTGAGCCTTGATCAAGAGGCGAGGAGCAAAAGAAATGTCAAACTCGCTCAGCTCCACCGACCACTCTGCGAGTCTTTTAGAGTGTTACACCCCCTCAAAGATGTTGTGAAGGGGATGGTCAGTCACCACCCGGGTAGAATGTGCCTGGAAGTATGGTCGGAGCCTCTGATCCGAGACGACCAAGGCGAAATCTAACTTCTCCAAAATAGGGTATCGAAGCTCTGCCTTCCTCGGGACCCTACTCACATAGTAAATTGACAGCTGCTTCTTCCCCTCCTCCCGGACCAGGACGGAGTTCACGGCCTCACCCCAGACCCCAAGGTATAGGGATAAATCTTCCCCTTATTTTAGCCCCTGGAGAAGCGGAGCCTGGGTCAGCTGCCTCTTCATGGCTTGGAAAGCTCCATCGCACTTTTCGGACAATTTGAACTTTTGGCCTCCTCATAGAACTTTGAAGAAAGGCGATCACTTCCCTCCAACCCGAGAGAGGAACTTGCTCAGCCCTGCCAGCTTCCCTGTCAGGTGTTGGACTTCCTTGGCGTTTTGAGGCGACCCCAACTCCATGATTGCCTCACCTTGACAGGGTTGGGCTCCACCCCCGCAAAAGTAAGAAGATGACCTAGGAATTTGCCCCTGCTTGCCTCGAAGACACACTTCAAGGGGTTCAACCTCATTTTATACCTTCATAGGGTGCCAAAGGTCTCTTCCAGATCCTGGAGGTGAGAGTTTACGCCCTAACTCTTGTTCATGAGGTTATCCACGTACACCTCCAGGTTTCTTCCATTCTGCTCCCGGAAGAACCGATCCATAATTCTCTGGTATGTCGCCTCTGCATTTTTCAGCATAAAGGACATCATTTTATAATAGTGGCACCTCTCCTCTGTGATGAAGGAGACATCTTTCATGTCTGGCGGGTGCATCCTAATTTGGTGATAACCTGAAAATGCATCTACAAAGCTCATTAGAGAAAAATCGACGGCTGAGTCAACCAGCGCGTCGATTCGAGACAGGAGGTAACAATATTTAGGACATGCTTTATTCAAAAGAGAAAAATCAATACAAATCCTCAAGCGGCCATCTCCCTTTTTAACCGTCACCACATTGGAGACCCAACTCAGATACTGGATCTCTGATACAAACCCCGCATTCAGGAGCTTTTCCACCTCCTCTCGGATGGGCTCGTCAGCTTGTCGATGGTGGACCTCTTCTTCTGCCAGATGGGATGGGCATTGGCATCAAGGTTGAGGCGGTGGCAAGCCACATCTGCATCAATCCCTGACATGTTTGTCGCGCTCCATGCGAAGATGTCCACGTTCTTCTAGATGCACTCCAGCATCCTCCCCTGATCTTCCGAGCTTAGCCCCCGCTAATCTGTACCTTCTCCACCCTTCCTCCCCGGGTGAGAACTTCCATCTCCACAGCCTCCTCTACTGCGTATAGCCGGGACTGCTCTTCCCATTCGCCCGCGGCACCCTCACTTGGGGCGAGAATTTCCTCTACGACCATCACCTCGGCCTGCTCCTTCAGCACTTCTTTTGCAGCCTCCGCACGGGCGCGAACCTCTTCCTCCACTTCCATCTCCTCAGCACCTCCCATGGCCTCCCGGCCAGACAAATCCTCCATCCCTCTCTCCATCTCCTCGGCCCCTCCTTGCCAGGAGATAGAGTTGACCGCAGTCACGTAACACTCCCTTCTCACCTTGGGGTCTCCCCAAACCCGGACCTGGATGCCTTCAGCATTGAACTTGAGGCATTGGTGGAATGATGATGACACTCAGTGGAAGGCGCAGATGAGGGATCGTCCGAATATTGCATTGTAGCTGCTGGAAACGTCCACGATGACGAACCTGCAGTTCCTGCACTGGACCCCCGAAATAACATGGAGCCTCACTCCTTCAACCTCCTTCCTCTCCCCAGAGAACCCGAACAGAGGCTCGTCTGAGGCCAACGCCCTCCTGGCCTCCACTTTCATCGCGTCAAATGCATTCTTGAAGACGACGTCGACGAAGCTCTCATTGTCTACGAGGATCCAGGAGACGGTAAAGTTCTTGACGGTGGCTTGAATT
The DNA here is from genome assembly GCA_039583875.1 of Platanthera guangdongensis. NCBI lineage: Eukaryota > Viridiplantae > Streptophyta > Magnoliopsida > Asparagales > Orchidaceae > Platanthera > Platanthera guangdongensis. The sequence goes on from CM077164.1 coordinate 15,582,046, forward strand.
ACCAACGCATCGAAAAACATATCCCCGTGGTCCGATATGTCCTTCCGGGAGAAGGTAATCTTCTCATCTGGGTGGGGTTAGGGACGTGGAGGCGACGCTCCGGCGATACATGATGTGGAGACTCGCCTTGCGGGCGGCCTCGACTCCCACCCACCCCGCCCCATGGATCACCCTGATCCCTCCTCGGCCTCCTACATCGGCGTAGTCCTCTCACCTATCATCCTTTGCCCCTGGTAGTACTTCTTCTATCCGCACCTCCTGACGGTGTTGTTGCTGCTGCGGGGCTTGTCCCCTGTCTCCCCTCATCTCTAGAAACTCCGACCAGGTAGTCGTCGCGCGCCCTTCCTCCTAGTGGAAGTCATAGTAGGGCAGCTCCGCTCTACCTCCTGGCCTCCTCCTCTGCACTCCTCTCCTCCTCCTCCCCAGAGCTATCGCCATAGCTTGGTGTTGATCGGGGAGAGGGGGCATTTGGCCTTGCCTCCAACCCGGAGGGTCGAACTGGTCTTGCCCCCCTTGGCGTTTGTCTCCTCCATGGAAACATCTCCTCTGGCCCTGATCATGACATTCTGCCTGCCTCTAGCCTAGCCGATTATTCGGCTCCTAGAGGCCCCACCTCGGCTGCTGCTGCTGCTCCCGCGTCCGGGGCTCTACTCTCCTGACCTCACAACATCTAATTCACTCCCTGCTTGATGAGAAACAGGGACTCCGACTCCTTTTTCCTCTTCTTCGAAGTTGTAAACCTCGACAAGAACCCCTGATGCATGTCCTCAAAGCAGTAGATGGAGCCGGCACGAAGCGGATGGAACCAATCCCTCGCTTTCTCCTTAAAAGTTATGGCGAATAGCCGACACTTAAAGGCATCTGACATCTGTCGGATCAAAACCATATCCTCGAACCACTGGATGTGTTACATCGGATCATCCCTTCCGGTATAGTAGGACATCTCCGGCTCGCGAAACCCCTCTGGAACTGGGGAGGATGCGACCAGCTCGCTGAAGGGACTCCCCTCCCCTGTCGGGCGATCTCGCACCTCCACCTCGCTGGTCCTTCCCGCACTTGCCGAGCTGGGGAACAAGGCTCGCCCCAGGAGATCTCGCTCGTTGCCCTCTTCCGCTACTTCCTTCCCAGGTCGCCTGACAGGGGCGTTCTTTCCCATAGCTGGAGCGAAGACCACTGGGACGACGGGTGTTGAGCACTTATCGCGGACTCCGAGTGCGAACATGACGAGGTTCCGCATCTCTTGCCTGAAGTCCTCGAACATTCCGAGGGTGGCGAGTGGAGGGGGAGGTGGCGAGTCGGCCTGGTCAGATCCTTATCCTTCGCCTCTAGTCATTAAACTTACTTGGATTTTTTGTGTTAGTCACTCTTCACGCTCACCGTACCAAAATGTTGAAACTGAAGACCGGCTTCTGTGGAGTTCGAACCCTTGGGAAATGGGTGACCACACACTTACTTCTCCTAGCGAGCTTGACTAACTGAAGACTTAGAACTCAAAACTGATCCAAGGCTGCAACACGGAGGTCCCACCACACACCCGGAAGATCTTATAGCATTTCCCCTCTTTAGTCAGTGCTGAGCTAATGACACCTCAGAAAGCGCAAGAAGATCAGAGAATGAGAAAATTGGAAAGCTTCACTTCTGAGGTACCCTCCCGGGTCAATTTATAGATTTCTGAGTCTGGCCTGCAAATAACGCAACTCCGCTGTTCCAAATGACTATATGCAGCCTAAAGGAGGTCTGCTAACAGAGAAACTCTACTGTTTAGTGAGGATATTAGCAGACCAAATCATATTAAAACATAGGATATATGCACCCCACTCATGGGGAGAATTCGAGACAGCTCGTTAGTACTCTGGACGGCGCGACCCGACTCTCGCAGCTCGCCTCTCTTTAGGCGAGCGCGAGTCGGGCTCCCGCGGCTCGCCTGCCCCTTACACGGAGGCGGGCTGACTGTCTTGGTATGGTGGCCACTCAGGCAAACACGGCCTGTTGAGCCGGCTCGCGCAGTTCGCCCGCCTACCCGATGAAGGCGGGTCGGCTGCCCCTTGTGCTCGCTCTCCTATCGAGCTAATGCGGGCCGGCTGTCCCGGCTCGCTCGCATGCCTGGCGGATGCGGGTCATGCCATATTGAGGGCCCCCTCTTCTGCCTTGTTGGACGTACACGACAAACACTGGGTTGTACATCTGTAATATTATCCTTTAATCTCACATTAATTGGAGTCATGATACTTTGACTTGTGAGGGAGGTCAACCAAACTTGTTTCATCCTTAGTAACCTTCTTTTGTCATTGAACACATTGTTCATACCAATCGTTTTAGTAGTCTTACTGTCGCATTAAACTGTAACAAAACTCAATTTAAAGCTCGTTAGTGGAATGTTCATCACCAAATCTCTTATCCACTCTGCTTCTTCTCCTATTGAAGCTAGAGTGTAGAGTTCAAATTTCATAGAAGAGAGAACAATGCATGATTGTCTCTTGCACTTTCACGTTACAATTGTTCCTCCTAGTGTGAAGATAAATCATTAGTGGACTTGCTGTCGTTTATTTCAGAGCACCATGATGCATCAGAATATTTTTTCAGGACTGGAGGATGACCATTGTAACTTAAAACATACTTTTGGATGTGCTTTAAGTATCTCATTAGCCTATTGAGGACATCCCAATGATTTTGGCTAGGATTACTAGTGAATCTGCTTAACATGCCTACTGTAAGGTTATGTCAGGTCTAGTGCAGACCATAAAATACATGAGACTACCAAACAGTTTAGCAAAGTCAAATTGTCAAACCGCAGCTCCTTCATTGGGCTTTAAGCGATTACTATAGTCATATGGTGTCTTCACTATTTTACTTTCATTGTATCGCCACATATCCAATATGAATTTTATGTAATGACTTTGACTTAGAGAAATGTCATTTTTCCCAAAGTTCACTTGTATGTCTAGTATAATTTCAATTACACATATGTCATTAATGCTATTTTTTTATTAGATCTGACTTTATGTCATTCACTTCAGATTGATCAGAGAGACTCCACATGAATCTCATATCTTTTACATTTTAGTCAAATTTCTCATGTCATAATTTTAGTGTTTGTCATAATCCGTATAGTGACTTAATTAACTTACATACCTTATTTTTGTGACCTTCTACTATGAAACCTTCAGGTTGGCTCATATAGATCTCTTTGATCAGATCTTCATTCAAGAACACTGTCTTAACATCCATTTGATGAACAATAAATTTCTCAATAAATGCAATGACAAAGAGGATCCTAATGATTGCTAGGTGACACACAGGTGAGTATACATTAAAATAATCTAATCTGATAATTTGTGTGAAACATTTAGCCATCAGACGTGTTTTATACTTAGCTACGCTACCATCAAGATTTAATTTCTTTTTCAGAACTCACACCATATAGTTTTAACTCTTTTTGGCTTATCAACCAACATCTAGGTGTTGTTCTGAAGTAGAAAGTTCATCTCTTCATCAATGGCTTCTTTTTAGAGTAGTAAATCTTTTGATCTCATCGCTTCCTTATAGGTGGATGGATCAACATCAACGTGGTAAGCGACAAAATCACTACCGAAGATTCTGAGAGTTCTCTCTTTCACAGAAGTCCTTCTAAACTCTAGGCCACTATTGTCTATAAGAACTGAATATGAGGTGTTTGGTACTGATTCAAAATCTTTCTCAGTAATACTTGTTTGCATACCTGAGAGTGACAGATTCTTATCTTTAAAAAATCTATCTTCAAATAACACTGCATCCCTAGATTTTTTAATTATATTATTGAAAATGTCTAAGAATCTATCTACAACACTATCTTCAGCACAACCTAGATAGACACATGTGTTGTTCTAGGTCCAATCTTAGATTTTTTTTGTCGAGCTGTCTGCAACATTATCTTTTGACCTCACATCAATCACAGTCATAATCTCTTAACTTATGAGGGAGGTCAACCAGTGTTGTTTCATCCTTAGTTGCCTTATTTTATCATTGAACAAAATGTTCATATCAATCACTTTTGTAGTTTAATTGTCGCAGTAAACTGCAATAAAACTCAGCTTCAGGCTCATCAGTAGAATGTTCATAACCAATTCTTTTATCCACTCTGCTTATTCTCTTACTAAAGTTAGAGCGTAGAGTTCAGATTTTATACAATAGATAGCAATACATGATTATCTCTTGGACTACTAGTTAGAATTGCTCCTCCTACTGTGAAAATGAATCTACTTGTGGACTTGCTATCATTTATTTCTGAACAATATGATGCCTTAGAATATCCTTCAAGAACTTGAGGATAACCATTGTAACATAAAATATAATTTTGGGTGTGCTTTAAGTATCTCATCAGCCTATTGAGGGAATTCTAATAGTCTTGACCTGGATTACTAGTGAATCTGCTTAATATGTCTACCTTAAAGGCTATTTCAAGTCTGATACAAACCATAACATGCATGAGACTAGCAATCAGTTTAAAATAATCTAATTATCTAACCGTTGATCCTTCATTGGGTTTTAAACAGTTATTGCAATCGTATGTTGTCTACTGTTCTACTTTCTCTGTATCCTCACATATCCAACATAGATTTTATGTAGTGGTTTTGACTTAGGGAAATGTCATTTTTCTCAAAACTCACTTGCATGTTTAGTATAGCTTCAGCTACACATAAGTTTTTAATGCTAAATTCTTTTATTAGACATGACTTAACGTCATCTAATTCGGATTGATCAGATCCTAGAATTAACATATCATCTACATACAAATATATTATAGCAACTTTATTTGATTTATGACGTATATAAAGAAATTTATCAAAGAGACTTGACATGAAATTCATGTTCTTTACACTATAGTCAAATTTCTTATGTCATAATTTTAGTGCTTGTTTTATTCGATATAGTGACTCAATTAAGTTACAGACCTTATTTTATGACTTTATACTATAAACCCTTCAGGTTGGTTCATGTAAATATTTTCAATCAGATCTCCATTCAAGAACACAATCTTAACATTTATTTTATGAACAATGAAGTTCTCAATAGATGCAATGACAAAGAGGATCCTAAAGGATTATTGAGTGACACACGAATGAGTATATATTAAAATAATCTACTCCACTAATTTGTGTGAAACCTTTAGCCAATAAAAGTGTTTTATACTTAGCTACGTTGTCATCAATATTTAAGTTTTTTAGAACTCACTTACAACATATAGTTTTAGCCCATTTTGGCTTATTAACCAAAGTCCAAGTGTTGTTCTGAAGTAGAGAGTTCATCTCTTCATCAATTACTTCTTTCCAGAATAGTGAATCCTTTGATCTCATCGCTTCCTTTTAAGTGGATGGATTAGCATCAATGTGATAAGTGACAAAATCACTATAGAAGGTTCCGGGAGTTCTCTCACCGAAGTTCTCCTATACTCTAGATCATTATTGTCTACTAGAACTGAATAGGAGGTGCTCAGAACTGATTCAATATCTTCCTCAATAATAATTGTTTGCATACCTAGGAGTGACATGTTCTTATCTTTCAGGAATTTATCTTCAAAGAACATCACATCCCTATATTTATAATTATATTATTAGAAATGTATAAGAATCTATCTGCAGCAATATCATCAACACAGGCTAGGTAGACATATGTGTTGGTCCTAGGTCCAAGCTTTAGACCTTCTTGAGTTAGAAACCCTAACATAGGTTATACAACCACAGGTCTTAAGTCTACTAATGGTCGAGGGTCTTTTAAACCAAAGCTTGTAGAGTGAAACTTCTAACTTAGTATGAGGGACTTTATTTAGAATATGATTAGCAGTTCAGGTTGTTTCTCTCCAATAGTAGTAGACATGTCAGCAATCAGGAGCATGAAGTTTAATATTTTTGTTAGCGTTCTATTTTTTCGCTCAGCTATACCATTTGAATGAGGTGAGTATGAAACAGTGGTTTCAGTTATGGTTTCCTGAGTTAAGGAAACACTTGAACTCACTAGACATGTATTCTCCTCCTCTATCACTTCTAAATCTTTTAATTTTCATGTCAAGTTGGTTTTCTATCTTGGTTTTGAAAAAACAGAATTTTTCAAACGTTTCATCTTTAGTTTTAAGAAGAGAAATATGACAGAACCTAGAACAGTCATCTATAAAAGTGATCGTATACTTCCTACCTCCTATAGTGACAAAACTTTTAGTCACAGATGTTTAGGAGTATACTTGAACATCAACAAAACTTTTAGCTTTAAGGGTGTTGTGCTCCTAGTAACCACATTAAGGCTCTGTTTGGGAGGGCTTTTCGGAAAGGAAAATAAGTGGTAACAAAAGGAAGGTGGGAAAATGAGCTTTTGGAAAACGTATATTGCAAAAGGAGATCTGTTTGGGTGAATTTCTTTTGCAGAGATTTTCAGAAATGACCATTTTATAAATTGTTTGGCAAATCTCGGTTGCAGAGACTTTTTTATTAAAATTGTGCACATTTTCTGCCCGAGCGTGAATTTTCCGGACAAACGAGAATTTTTCGCCCGGGACCGAATATTTCGCTCTGTCGCGCATTTTACGCCCGGACATGAATTATTCGCTCGAGCGCGAACTTTTCACCCGAGCTTGAATTTTCCGTCGGGGCGCGGAAAAAACGCGTTCGGACAAAAAAAATGCTTCCGGGCAAAAAATGCGCGCCCGAGCGAAATATTTGTGACCGGGAGAAATATTCGCGCTCGGGCAAAATATTCGTGTTGGGGCGAAATATTCGGGATCTGGCGAAAATTTTGAGCCCGTACAAAATTTTTTCGATCGGGTGAAAAAATCACGCCCGGGCAAAAATTTCGCGTCGGTGCGAAAACATCGCACACAGGTGAAAAAATTGCGATCGAGCGAAAAAATCGTGCTCGGGCGAAAAAACTGTGACCGGGCGAAAACACTGCGCCCGGGGGAAAAACTTCTCCCGGACGAAAAAACTGCGGGGGAAAAATTGCTCCCAGGCGAAAAAAAGCACTATCAGGCAAAAAAACAGCGCCCGGGCGAAAAATTCGCGCCCGGGCGAAAAATTCGCTCCCGGGCGAAAAAATTCGCGCACGGGCGAAAAAATTCGCGCCCGGGCGAAAAAATTCGCGCCCGGGCGAAAAATTCGCGCCCGGGCGAAAAATTCACGCCCGGGCGAAAAATTCGCGCTCGGGCGAAAAATTTCGCTCCCGGGCGTAAAAATTCGCGCTCGGGCGGAACGTTCCTCCCCGGGGTGGAACATTCGCGCCCGGGCGGAAAATCCGCGCCCGGGCGAAAAATCTGCGACCGGGTGAAAATCCTCTCCAGGGCGAAAAAATCAGCCCGGGGGAAAAAAATCACGCCCGAGCAAAATATTCGTCTAGAGAAAGGCTTGTGTTTTTACAGTGTTTTCGAACTGGATCTAGAGGAGTAAAATGTTTTTGTAGCATCAACTGTTTATCTGGATGAGAAAATACTTTTCGAAAAGTTGAAAAGTAGTAGACTCGTGACTTTTCAAATAGAGGAGAAAAAAGAGTTTTTGGTGGTAGCTTTTCCCACTGGTAGACATTCTAAATGATTTATTAGTTATGGTGACGTTTTCTAGAAAACGGAAAGGAGCTAGAAAGCCCTCCCAAACAGGTCCTAAAAGGTTTCCTACTGATCTTAGTCTGAGCACACACTTCACATTTCTCAGATTAATTTTTTAATATCTAATGTGATCTTATGAGTTCTACCTATTTAGAATATTTTTCTATAGTGTTGGCCTTTGCATTTCCAACCATAATGACAAAGTTGGATGACCCAGCAAGACTAACCATATTGGTTTGGTTGCCGTCTTGTGGTGCCCTGGTACTTTATTTCTTAAGAAGTCTGCAATCAGATGCATTGTGCCCCCACTTATTACAGTTAAAACATTTGTCCTTAAATTTTTTGATCCTTTTATTTTGGCCTGCAGCCTGAGAACTACTTTGAGAAGGTTTGGTTTGTTTAGGAGTAGACATGCGTTTAGAGTTAGAAATCAAGTTAGCAGCAGCTTTTTGTTCGCTAACAGTTTCTATCGCATGTCTAGACTTATTCTCGTCCTCAATGCGTATAAAACACTTGAGATCATTAATACCAACATGCATCTTCTTGCGATACATCTCAGTTTAAAATTGTATCACATGGAAGAGAGATTATAGATAATCGTGTCAGCAACAAAACTATCTGGTAAAAAAATATTCTCACTATGCAAAAAATTTACTAAATTTTCAAATTCAAATACCTGAGGGAGAATCACTTTCTCCTCACCAAACGTGAAGGAAAAGAACTTGTCCACCATGTGAGCTTTAGACAGGTCCTCCTGCTTGAAGTGCTCCTCTAGTGCCTCCTAAATCTCCTTAACTGTCTTCATCCTAATATAAGTCTTTGTTAGGCTGGAGGATAAGCAGTTCAGCAGATAGTCTCGGCAGAAATCATCATCAGCGATCCATTGTACTTCATCGTCAGATCCCATAACGTCAACACGATCAGACTAAACAGTGTAAAACACGTTCAAAAACTCCATCCCAAACTAGGTGATCAACTTCCAATCGTTGAACTCTGTTATCATGAACTTCTCCAGTTTAATCATTGGAAGCATAGATGAGAAATTGTTCTCCTATCATTGTGCATCACTTGATCCATGCTTCAGATTCACTTAAGAAATTTTATTTGTTCCTCTTCGGCTAAGCACTGTAAAGCTCAGAAAGGCAGGAGTTTCCATGACAAATTTTTAGAGGACGCACTTGTTCTTCTGAATGTTCCTCCAAAAAAGATTTGAAGTCTTAGAGCTGTGAAGCAATCCAAATCAAGTTGCTGCCTTTTATCCTTACAGCAAATCAGAGAATGGAACCACCGGGCTTGGATAGCAAACCTTCTCGAAAGGGCGACAACTCAAAACAGTGACTAGATCAGAGGATCCTCCAAGACACGAACTTGGAGATCACAGAAGGAATAACTCTCTGCTAATAGATGAAGCCTGGAGAGAGCAATCACTTGGATGTCCGGCTGCAACGTGCACAATCGCCGAGAGAAACCGCACAAAGATCGACAGATCCGGTGAGACAGGCAGACATGGATCTTTCTGGCAACCGACTAGATCTCGACGTCGACCGGGAGGCGAAAAATGAAATCTAGCGAGCGACGGCTTGTAGCGGAGATCGGCTTGCGATATCTCTTCTTTTCCGAGTAGCAAAATCCTTTTCCACGATCGAGTGCCGCCAGAAATCGCGAGCAGGAGCAGCACCTGAGTTCGCAAAATTAGGAGAGAAAACCGGTGGAGAAGCACACAACCAGAATTTTAGGGCTTTCTCCCGACAGCACAATCCGTTTCTGTCCCGATCTGCTTTGATACACAAAACGACGGCGGGCTTGTTCCCCTTCGATGGAGCGCTGAACTGAAATCCGAAGAAACAGAGCGGCGGATTTTCAGAAACCGAACATCAGGAAGGGAGGCAGAGAATTCCACGGGAACAGCGGAGGGATCAGCCTCATCTCAATCCAGACAGCAGCAGCACATCAAAAACGCAAAAACGCAAAAACACCTAGTGGGGAAGCGAAAAATTTTTGAGCGACTACTGCCGACTAGGGTTATTACTTGGATAATATTATGTCGATAGAAGCATTCCAGATGGTGGTCAAAGTAAAACTATTTTCCCTTTACTCTCAGCTTGGGTTTTATAGACAAACTTTAGGTTTAATATGGGTATCAGATATCTCAGTATCTGAACCAAACACGTTAAGCCTTTGAACTTGTTATGTACCCAAATATACATTAACAATTTTAACATGGAATCAAAAAATGTGAAAACCAACGGGCCCGGATTGGTGCTAACCAAATTTCACTATTTTTTGAGTGTTACAATCTGTTGAATTCTCAAAGGTGGCATACCACCACTCGTTACAATGAGAGTTTGGCAAAATGTAGAAATGGGAACTTCGAATTTCCTTCGAAGGGGATATTCAAAAAGGAAGGTCTTCGAATGCCGATGGAGATCTTCGAATGCCGAGGGAGATCCTCAAGTCACCTTCGAAGGAGATCTTCGAAGTGGAGGGTGATTTTTGAAGGTCAAGGGAGATCTTCAAGCCAATCTTCAAACATTGAGAGAGAAGTCGAAAGAATCTTCGAATGAGCACTCCCTTTTACTAAAGATAAGGTCCCCTCAAATGAAAGTTCTTGGCTCATTTTATAACTTTTGATACACACTGCTAAGTAATTGTATCTTTGTAAATACCAAAACTTTTTCATAACTATATTTAATGGGTAGCTCCTATATTTAATTTTTAAAATTATCTCATCATGTCTATAATTTTCTGTAATTGTGTCTATTTGGCACGGCGGCCATGAATGCAATTGTTACAAATCGTGGTTCATGAATGCTCGCCCTCACCTATGAAATCAGATCCATTTTTATGTTTTAAATTATTATTTTTTTCTTCCAAACTTTTGCCTAAACCCACCTTTAATATCAAACCTGTATTCATGACTTTAAGGCTCCGTTTGGAGGGACTTAGGCTGCGTTTGGCGCGGCTTATCGCAACTTATTTGCTACGGTGAGGTTGGACAAAAACGTCATTGTCATATAATGCATGTTTGCTATCACAAATGTTACAAAAAAAAGAAAGTAGTTTGATGCATATGATTTTGGTATGACAATGACAGTTTTGTCCAACCTCACCGAAGCAAATAAGTTATGATAAGCCGCACCAAACGCAGCCTTATTTTCACCGGTCAAGCGGTCACGACCGCATGAACCCGACCTTAATTAAGGTCCGATTCATTCGGTCGTGACCGCTTCACCGGTGAAAATAAGTCCCCCCAAACAGAGCTTAACTCTCCGCTTCCCTCATTTGCAAAATAAGCTCGAACATGAGTTTTTCAGGCTCATGTATGAACACACGCACACATATCAAAGCACTTTGAAATACATCCGCTTTGAAATGTGTTTGGCATCCATGCGGCCAGATGGATACCCGCATTTTACCGTAAAACACGCTCCTGTACTTTACTCTCACCTTACCCCTCTGATTGGTGGAACCTAATAATTTCTAACTCATGACTCTTAAGCTTAGTACACATATATCATATACCCCAAGAATGCTCTACACATTGCACATGGAAAATCATTCCAGATTGAAATTTTGATAAAGTACATTTATACCATCAAAACTCTTAAGAAAAACAGATGAAATATTATAATATTCAAATGAACATTTGGAACAAATAATTTTCAAATTGTAGTCAAATGTGTACAACTTTTATTTTAACAGAACAAATTTTAATTTTGATTTATTTAAATCAAATTTTTTGATTTTTACGACTTATTAAGGCTGCGCTTGGCGCGGCTTATCGCAGCTTAATTGCTCCGGCGTGGTTGGACAAAAACATCATTGTCATAAAATGTATATTTGGTATCACAAATGTTACAAAAACAGAAATTAATTTGAGGCATAAGATTTTGTTACAACACATTTGTCCAATCCCACCGGAACAAATAAAACGCGATAAGACGCGCCAAACGCAGCCTAAATCACCAAAATTTATAATATCTAATTACACAATATATTACAAATTTTACTTTCGTGTTTTAATTAAAAGTTTTGCTTTTATAAATAAATATTTTTGCAGTAATGACTCAAAAACAATCAATTAAATTCTATAAATAAAGGGGATTTAATGAGGGCTAAAAAAAAATTTTAGAAAAATTATTTGAAATTGAATATCATTTTTAAGTAAAAAAAATAGTATCATTAATTAAAAATATAAGTACCAAATAGCCTTTTGAAAAAGTCATATATACATCTTCCACAGTTCCACTCCTGATACTCCTGTATAGTAGGAAAATATAATACTGTAACATAGCCATTATCCAGGCTTCCTTTGACAGTCTTTTTTGCTCCAATGAGTTTGAGTAAATAAAACGGTCACCTTAATAGAATGCATGTTTCGCATGACAATGATTATGACCTATGCCAAGAAAAGAAGACTAGTTTTGAACATAAAAGTGGATGAAGTTCCTTAGGTGAGGTGGGGCATTCACGGCCGACGGTACATAACCACTGAGTACACAACCGCCACCGACGTGTCAAACGGAGACCTAGGCTCCGTTTGGGAGGACTTATTTTCACCGGTCAAGCGGTCACGACCGCATGAATCGGACCATTATTAAGTTCCGATTCATGCGGCCGTGATTGCTCGACCGGTGAAAATAAGTCCTCTCAAACTTTATGCTAATCTCATGATTGCATCATGGCTATGCAAATTTAATCCAACGGCCAGTGGCTCAGATTAACAGGTTGAACTACTCAAGGCTTAGTTTGTATGGCGGCCGTGAACGCCAGCCACCCCCAAGGAACTTCATCCACTTTTATGTTCAAAACTAGTCATCTTTTCTTGGTGGGTCATAACCGTTGTCATGCCAAACATGCTTTCTATGACCGTGAAGTTTTTCTCAAAACTCACAGGAGCAAAAACATTGCGCCAAACAGAGCCTAAGTAGGAAGAGATGATCATCACAACAACGTGATACAACGGCTGAGAGTTTCTCATGCCTTTTCCTTCAAACTTATTATAGAATATTATTATAAAGAGTATTCCATGAGATCGGCCACTGGTTGTATGTACTTACATCCAGGTTGGGGGATTTATCTTCCCAAACCTCTCGGGTCACAGGAAAAAAAATTCATTAGTCCAGAGAAAATGCTCCCTCACAGTATCTGCACATAAGATTGAATGTCACTAAATTGGGGGGCAAAAATGAGAAGGTTTATGCAGAGAGATGGCGAAAAATGACCAAAAATTGCGGGATCGTAATTTGATTGCTTAATATTCAAGAACACAATTTATAGAGTTTGTCATTTGTTTGAACTATTGATTACCCAAATTTTCCCTCGGAGTTGGCATAATTACAGGTTGCATGGACAAAATCTGAGTATTTTTGTGCATGCATGTTATGAAATATAAACTTGCACGAGAGTCTTTTGTAATTTCAAAAGATAGAGGGATGCAACATGTAATTTTGCAAACTTGGGGAAGGTCGCCGGAAACGACCCTTTGTTGGAATGTAGATAGATTCTAAATGTTAAAGCATTTGACTAGGTGAGAATTTTAATTTTGTTCTAAATTGAAAATGCAAAAGATATGTAGAAGTAACATATGTTTGGTTCTCATAGATGGGAGTAAGGTTTTGAGTTGAATACCTACAAACCCCCTCAAAAGTAATTACTTCATTCAAAATAAAAATAAGTGAATGAAGTCGTCACTTCCTAAAACTCTATCTGCAAGCAACATATGGGAATGCAAATGTGAAATGAATTGGTGATTACAAAAAGGTGTAGACTAAGGCTCTATTTGGTTCGGCGTTTCGCTGCTCCGTTTGGGGCAAACGCCGCCGGAAGGCGGGTAAACAAATGAACCTCCGACGGCGTTTGCTTTGTTTCCACCCGCCCGCTTTGAGAAACGCCCCAAAAAACTCCGTTTGGAGCAGCCACCTCCCCCCTCCGTTTCGAACACTCCGTTTCCACCCGCCGGATCGACCCGCCGCCGCCAAACCAAATGAAGCCTAAGGCTCCATTTGGTTCGGCGGTGGCGGGTCGATCCGGCGGGTGGAAACGGAGAGTTCGAACCGGAGGGGGGAGGTGGCTGCTCCAAACAGAGCTTTTTGGGGCGTTTCTCAAGGCGGGCGGGTGGAAACGGAGCAAACGCCCCCGGAGGTTCATTTGATTACCCTCCTTCCGGCGGCGTTTGCCCAAAACGGAGCTGCGAAACGCCCAAACAAATAGAGCCTTAAGAAGCATGGTAAAGATTAAGGCTGCGTTTGGCGCAGCTTATTGTAGCTTATTTGCTCCGGTGAGGTTGGACAAAAACGTCATTGTCATAGAATGTATGTTTGGTAAATGTTACAAAAAAAATAGTTTGAGGCATAAGATTTTGGTATGACAATGTCATTTTTGTCCAACCTCAGCACAACAAATAAGTCGCAATAAGCTGCGTCAAACGCAGCCTAAGCTGTTTGATGAAATAAACAGAGCACGCAATGCAAACCTTCAAATCAGGAAGAAATATGCCGAAAAAGCTTACTTGTTGCTGAACTTCTCTACTGCCTCCGAAGCAAAAAGAAGAGTCTCACTGGCCTTCTCCAAGGCCATGTAAAGCTCTCTGCCTCTTGAAACCTTAGCAATAACCCATGCATTGTTCTTTGCTCTAATACATGCTTCAAAATCTTTCTCGTGCTCAGGGTTATCTAACTTGGATCTTTTCTTCTCTGTATCTACTTGTTCTCTTAGATTATTGAGAGCAAGCAAAGAATCCTGCACGCAATTAACAAAAAAAACCTTTAATGCATGGTAGGGAGGAATTAAACTCGAGAAAAATACATGTGCACGCCCATAAATTTTTCAGTGCCGGGATTTGGAAAAATAGAACCTCTAAAAATATATATACACACTGCTACAAAATTGATTTGTCTTTTTCATGCTAGCCAACAATCTTTCAAGAGTCCAAGCCGATAAGCTGACCTCAGCCCTAGCAGCATTTTCAGCAGGGGGTAATTACCGCGTCTAATTTTAATGTGTTACATAACGCTACAAATTGATAAATGCTTATCATGCAGCGGTATTTACAACTGCAATTTGATATTTCCGCACACTTCTAGGTCTTCTTTTCTCTGTAAATGCCCAATCAAACAAGTCATTGCTTGCGACTCAGGACCCTCGCCGTTTGATGTGCCCGCATGCAACAAGACTACTGTCGACAACCTTGAAGCTTCTTCTCGTGACTACTCAGCGGTAAATACCTAGCTCGTAGTAAATCATTGATCTTGTGTTTTCTAAACTTTTGTCAATTTGGAAATGTAAATGCTACTTATCCTGTAGATTTAGCATACTAAGACTGTAAATGCCCACGCTCAGCACATTTCCTAGCCAGGAAACAAAGAAAAAATGTAGATGGATCCAATCTTTGCCCTAATCATTTGGATATCATAATTAATATGATAGTTCTTGATCGCAGTTTGGACTACAGGATGTGAAAAAAACATGGACACCATGGTCGATGAATTTTTAACGGTGTGATGAAGGTTGCCAGCGCTTGAAGATTGATTTAAAGAATGAAGACCAATTCAATGAGTGTATCAAAGGATAGTAGGATGAGTCGGGCAACAAATTCAGGAAGCCTCATATGGGAATTTAGTGGTAGATAATTAGGCTTTTGCTTGATATCATGGAATTAGTATTTTCTTTATTATTTTAAGTTTCAAAATGGATAAAAATTGGATGTATCAACATAGGAAGAGTATTAGATACTTTAAAAGAAATAATTCATTTCGAATTGACATTAAGCAATGAAAATTCAAAAGGTCAAAATTATCATTGCCGGCTTGTCATTTTTGATATTTTGTAGATCAGAAAAAGTGCAAGTACCATTT
The DNA here is from genome assembly GCA_039583875.1 of Platanthera guangdongensis. Lineage (NCBI taxonomy): Eukaryota > Viridiplantae > Streptophyta > Magnoliopsida > Asparagales > Orchidaceae > Platanthera > Platanthera guangdongensis. The sequence goes on from CM077164.1 coordinate 15,597,466, forward strand.
AGTATCAAGAGGCATGTTTCCTGGATATGTCATGTGGAGTCAATGAGGAGAGAATCACAAACCAGTCATGGGACTTATTGACGCAAGGTAAGGTCTTATTAAGGTTAAGGAATGGTTTATAAATGCAGACCAATCCGACGATTTATCTTGCAATAATTAGGATTATAAAAACAAGTGCAAGAACTCACAATAGAAGAAAACTTCACAAAATAGACAACAAGTGATGCAAAGTAAAAAATATTCACTAATACAACAAAGAATAATTCACGGCAAACTTAAAACTTCACTCACACAACAATTAAGAGGCTTGTGGGGCTTTCCCGTGGTCGGGATTGAAGTTGATGCAGAGCATAGACGAGAACTTGCAGTGGATGACAAATTTTGGGCCCGTTCGGGGCCAATTGGCGACTTTCCATACATGACACGCCGAGATCGACGATCGGACTCCGCATATGTGTTTGGATTTGCGTTGCGAATCGATGTGATATATTACTTCATTAGTTTGCATTGTATTTTGATGTATTTGGTTGGACCCACCTCCGGGCAATCATAATCGTTGAAGGTGGGATGTCCTACCCTTTATTTTATTATAAATAGATAGGTAGTGGGCTGATTGAGGCTATTGCAGAATTTGGAGAAAGTTTTTCCTGGATTCTCGTGATCTCGCTACGGTGCCGACTCCGTGGAACCCTAGGAGACGACACCTGTGCTTGTATCTTCTTCCCAAAGGTAACGCCAAACCCTAACCCTTATTTTCCCTCCAAACCCCCTTTCAGCCGCTCAAATCAGCCCCAAAACAGCCCACAGTTGGCTGTCCAAAATTCCATTTTCTATTCATATCTAAAGTATTCCCCTCCCGGGCCGCCGGGCTGAGAGCCTCCTCCTTTAGCGGACCACCCCCTTGCCTCCCTCTCCCTGCCGCCTACTCTGCCCCCTCCTGAAGCCACGTCTGCTTCCCTTGTTGGGTTTTTGGGGATGGCACAACACTTGTGCACGCAGCGAAAATAAGAACAAGCAAAACCCAAACGAGTTCGGCTCTGACAATATTCATGAATCAAGAAGTAAAGCATGTTGTAGTAAAAATTACCTTTGAGGGATTGAGTCTCAACTCAACATAGATGCTCCAAAAGAATCGGGTCGGTCACACAGCGGCTAGAGACTTGAGCACAGAAAGTATATCCGCGCCTCTACAGTAATCCACACGATCGGGAGAACTCGTAGCAACTTGTCGCACAAGTTATAGGTCGGGAGAGGACACTCAGCGTCTCCACAGAATGCTAGATATGTTGTAGGAGAGGCGGCGGCGACACTCACCGGGATCGGGATCGGGATCGGCGAAGACGAAGACGGAACGGCTTCCGTCGGGCTTTTAGGGTTATCGGTCTTTCGCACAGTAGGACTCGTGTGCTTAGACAGAAGAGTGATCGCTTATTTGTCAAACCCTAAAACTTCATATTTATACCCAAAAGGAATAAACAAAGCAGTCTGTCACTAATCGCAGACCCAAGACTTAGACAAAACAGACCTTCGGCCAGACAACAGTTTGTCTAGACGAATCATCGAATATGTACAGGATACACGACGAATCGTCGAGTATCAATTTATACTCATCGAATCGTTGAGTATCTTATAGCACATATATGACGAACTCAACGCCAACCTCCAGCCGAATCAGCACTTGAATCGACGAAGGCGTTGAATGGACTCAACACCGTCAATGCCTTCTGCGGCGTTCGACGAATAAGTGTCAAAGGCCAAATTCCGTTCGACGAATCTGCGCCAAGGCCAAATTCGTCGAACGGAGTTCGACGAATCTGCGTCAAGGCCAATTCGTCAAACTGAGTTCGACGACTATGTCAAGGGGTTGAGTTAACTCAACGCTTTCAACACTTTTGCCTTAGAAAATTTCAGTCTCCTTTTGCTCATCATATGAGCTACACCATACAGATCCAAACTCTCAATTTTTTCACAATCTTATGTGCGACCATGATCGGCTCATACTGAGTTAGCAGTGAGGCTACATGCTTGATCACTTCCAGATCACTATGCTTGCACCAACAGTCTCCCACTTGATCTAAAACGTATCAAACAAAAACTTCACAAACAATGAGCGGCATCTAGCAATACATCATTGCTCCCCAAACAGTAAGAATTTATAAACTCATAAGCCATTGTGACCAATGTTACAGTGTTGTCATGTTCCTTCATCGCTTACATCCGGATTGAACTAGAAGTATATACTGTGTCACCCTCATAATTATTCAATCCCAATTTCCTGATCTACAATGGACTTTCAGAAATTGGTGAGTCCAATATCATATATTGACTCAACCAAGCATGATCATGCATTTCTCAATCTCATTCCAACAAGGGGGCACATGGATGCAACTTCTGTCATATAGGAGAACAAATTTCATCTCTGCTCACACGCAAACACCCAAATGATTCGTAATGTACTCAATAACCACCTTTATCATCCAACTTTCGCAAGACTGGACTTTTGAAAGCATCAAAACATGTTCTTCCTCACTCAATGAAAGCTGTGACTTCAGGTCAAAGTACCACAAACACCATTGTCACTTGAGTAATACTTGTAACACGTTCATATAACAATCCACAAAGTATTCTAACGGTGGGTCTGTCCAGCACAACTTATTCATAGCAAGTACTCATGTGATGACTTGAAATCACAATATCATGACATGTGAGGACGGGTCATCAGTCAGCGCACAAGCTAGTCTTAAAGGTATCATCATCGCGCTTAGCTTCTAAGATGATACAATGACCCGGGACCTTTAAGAATGAAGCTTCTAAGTTCATAGGTTCTCACATCAAGTCACTACTTGACCTATGAAAACAAACACTCTAAGCGCATTTATTAAATTAAACTACTCTATCACAAATAGAAATAATTTTATAATAAAAGAACTTGTCAAAATTATATAAAATGAAATGCATATAGTACTTTTATTTATCAAATGAAATATTATGTTGTCAACAAACATACAATTCACAAGACTCAAACTATAGTTGATCATTTAGATATCGTATATTCATAGATCTAATATGAGCATCATGCTTTCTCTGTGCGAGAGGCTTTGTCAGTGGATTCGCAATGTTTTTTGCAGTCGGCACTCTACATATGCCCACATCTCATCGATCGACAATCTCTCGAATTAGATGGAACCACCGGAGTATGTGCTTGGAGCGCTGATGAGATCTAGGTTCCAAAGCAAGTGCAATTGCACTGTTGTTGTCACAGTAGAGATCTACGGGACAAACAATGCTAGGAACTACATCTAACTCATCGATGAATTTCCTAATTCATACAGCCTCCTTCGTTGCATTTGCAGCGGCGATATACTCGGCCTCAGTAGTAGAATCGGGAACTGTATCCTGCTTGGAACTCTTCCAACTAACAGCACCTCCATTCAGGCAAAACACAAACTCTGACTGAGACTTTGAATCGTCTCTATCAGTTTGAAAGCTAGCATCCGTGTAACCACTTACAACGAGCTCTTCCTCTCCGCCGAATACGAATAACATATCCTTAGTCCTTCGCAAGTACTTCAGGATATTCTTGACGGCTATCCAGTGACCTTCACCGGGATCAAACTAATACCTACTAGTCATGCTCAAAGCATAAGAGACATCGGGTCTAGTACATAACATTGCATAAATGATTGACCCAATTGTCGAAGCATATGAAACCAACTTCATGCGGTCTTTATCTTCACAAGACTTAGGACATTAGTTCTTAGAGAGACTCACACCATGAGACATGGACAAGAATCCTTTCTTGCACTCGAGCGTGCTGAACTGTTTCAACACCTTGTCAATGTACGAACTTTGAGTCAAACCCAGCAACTTCTTCGATCTATCTCTATAGATCTTAATACCAAGTATATAAGTCATTTCCCCTAAGTTCTTAATCGAAAAGCAGTCTTCTAGGTTGTTCTTAACAACTTGCAGGGTCGGTTTGTCATTCTCGATCAACAGTATGTCATCTACATACAAAATCAGGAAGACAACTATGCTCTCACTAATTCGTTTATAAACACAAGATTCATCATCATTCTTGATAAAACCAAACTCTTTGATCTTTTCATCAAAATGAAGATTACAACTTCGAGAAGTCTGTTTCAATCCATAAATGGATCTCTGCAGCTTACATATTTTAGAGGTTTCACCTGCTGATACAAAACCCTCAGGTTGTGTCATATACACTTCCTCGAGTAGGTTCCCATTAAGGAAAGCCGTTTTGACATTCATTTGTCAGATCTCGTAGTCATAATACGCAACAATAGGAAGCAAAATTCTGATGAACTTAACCATGACAACAGGGGAAAAAGTCTCATCATAGTCAATACCATGAATTTGCTTGAAACATTTAGCCACAAGTCGCCCTTTTAATGTTTGTACATTCTCATCCATGTCGGTCTTCTTCTTGAAGACCCACTTGCACCCTATGGGTCTTACCCCTTCAGGTGGTTCCACCAAAGTTCATACTTGGTTTTCACTCATGAAATCCAATTCAGATTTCATGGCCTCAAGCCACTTCTCGGAGTCCGGTCCACAAATAGCCTTCTGGTAGGTTGCAGGCTCACTATGATCCATAAGCAACACATTGTTTATTTGAGACACGAGAAATCCATATCTCTTAGGCTCAAACCTTGGTCTACCAGATCTACGTGGAACTTGTATTTCCAAAGCAGGTTCTCAAGCTCCAATTCTGGTTCATTCACAGTTTGTGGTTCCTGAACTTCTTCAAGTTCTACCATGACTGTCTTTCTACTTAAGAACTCTTTCTCAAGAAAGACATCAGTTCTTGCGACAAACATTTTGCCCTCGGACGGTAGGTAGAAGTAGTACCATTTGGTTTCCTTAGGATACCCCACAAGATAACACTTATCTGATTTGGGTTCCAGCTTATCAGGCATTTGACGTCTTGCGTATACCTCACAGCCTCAAACCTTAATGAACGATATACTGGGACGCTTCTCAGTCCATATCTCATATGGTGTCTTTAAAACCGCTTTCGTTGGAGCACGATTTAATGTTAAAGCAGCAGTTTCTAGAGCAAAGCACCAAAAGGAAACAGACAGATCTGCATGACTCATCATCGACCGTATCATGTCTAACAAAGTACGATCCCTCCTCTCAGACACATCATTATGTTGTGCTGTTCTAGGTGTAGTGAGCTATGATACAATATCATACTCTATCAGATGATCACGGAACTCACGACTTAGGTATTCGTCATCTCGATCAGATTGGAGTGCTTTAACCTTCATACTCAGCTGGTTTTCTACTTCGCTTTTAAACACTTTGAACTTTTCAAAAGTTTCGGATTTGCACTTCATAAGATACACGTATTCGTATCTACTGAAATCATCAGTAAACGTAACAAATTAAAAGTACCAACCTCTAGTCATAGAACTCATGGGTCCACATACATCACAATGCACTATACCCAAGAGATCATCAGTCCTCTCATTGAAGTCAGTGAAAGGTACTTTAGTCATCTTGCCTAACAAACAACATTCGCATCTCTCAAATGATTCATAATCAAATTAGTCTAACAGTCAATCACTGTGGAGCTTGGATATACGTTTCTCATTTATATAGCTCAAACGACAATGTCAGAGATACGTAGGGTTCGAGTCATTTGTTCTTAGTCTTTTAGTATTTTTAATATTATAGATCAGATGGTCTGAGTTCAAAACATACAGATCATTAAACATTTGGGCTAAATCATAACAAACATCATTCTTAAATATTGAACAACAATTGTTCTTAATAATAAAAGAAAAACTCATCATGTTCAAACATGAAATGGATATAATGTTTATAGTTATGGAAGAAACAAAATAACAATTATCTAGTTCTATTATAAGGTCACTAGACAAAGAAAGACGATAAACTCACACGGCAACAACATCAACTCTTGCTTCATTGCCAACGCGCAGGTCCACCTCTCCTTTACTCAGCATTCTTTTTCTTCCCAGTTCTTGCACATTTATACAGATGTGAGAACCATATCCGGTATCTAATACCCATGATGAAGGATCAGAAAGTTTTATCTCTATAACATAAATACCTGAAGCGGAAGTCATACCTCCTCTCAGCTTTTGCAGACCCTCCACATAAGAAGGACAGTTCCTCCTCCAGTGTCTAGCCTTGCCACAGTGGTGTCACTTTCCCTCTTTAATCAAGCCTTTTTTTCAGTGCTGAAGACTTGGGCTACAGTCCAGACTTAGGTCTCACATTCGTCTTCTTGAAGCTCTTGCCCTTGCCCTTACTTTTATGCACCATCAATATGGGGCTAGCAGGCTTTGTCTTCTTCATGTTAATCTCGGTAGTTTGCAACATGCCTAGGAGCTCGGACAGTATCTTGTCTATTTCATTCATGTTATAGTTTAAGACAAACTGCTCATAACTGTCCAGCAATGATTGCAGGATCAGGTATGTGGCCAACTCTTGGCCCAGAGAGAACCCTAGTCTTTCAAGGTTCTCGATATACCCAATCATCTTGAGTACATGAGTCCCTACTAGGTCCCGAGCTCTCATCTTACACTGGAACAACGTCTTAGTGACGTCGAATCTCTCTTGGCGAGCTTACCCTTGAAACATTTTCTTGAGATGCTCGTCAATATCCTTGCAACCTACGTTCTCATGTTACTTCTGAAGCTCAGAGTTCATGGTCGCTAACATAAGACATTTGACATCTAAGGAGTCGTCGGGATACTTCTTATAAGCATCTTTATCAGCACGGGGTGCATTCCCGACAGTCTCATCAGGGGATATCTCTAGCAAAACATAGAGCTTGCACTCTTGTCTGAGAACAATTCTCAGGTTTTTGTACCAGTCCAAATAATTAGTCCCGCTTAGCTTTTCCTTCTCAAGGATCGCTCGGAGGGACAGAGTGAAATGTTAACCACTTATCATGGAAATTCTACAAGAATACAAGCAAATCAAATCAGTACTACATTTCAAAATATAATTCATCTTTCAATTAGGATTTTAATCAAAAGCTCTCACTATTTTTATCAAACTGATAACTCTCGATATCAATTCGAAGAGCTTGGCGAGTAAACCTCTTAGTGGACAAAATCCATATTTCACTAACACTATGAGTCAGCTTTGTTTTTTCTCTCACAATGCAGCTATTTAGGTAGACAACGCATGTCAATTGCATAAAAATGCAATTCTTGTATGGCTGGTGAATAACTCTTTATTTTCATCCATCATATTGTGCATGTCAACCCCATGCCTCTGGGCACTCAACCTTTGAGGTCACCCAGTTAAGCTAGACCTGATGTCGATAGTGGGATATCACAATTATCCGCTCGCACCCTCACCAAGATAGATTAATGCACCTTGCATTGCCAAGCTCACACTTCATCGATCGAGGCAGTAAAAGTGTCATCCATCGGAAGGCATCTGAATTGTTAACACTTAACCAGCGTGTACATCAAGCATAATAAAATTCAACAAGCATAATCCAAATGCATCTCAGATCTGCACAAGAATCATCAACACTTGATGAACTGAGCTAAGTCTGAACATCTAGAACATGTCTAAATCTTCAGACCTACATGCACTGGACATGAGCAACACCAACTCCACTTACACAGTAGACAAGATCGTCACTTCATGTGAGATTCAAAATCTAACACATGCTTATTTCACAAACCAACAAAGTGACGGTTACTGTTAAGGAGTAAACATCAAAGAAATCACATGCATTCTTGGAAAGATCCAAAACTAGATTTGGGCATTTAGAACACTTCTAAATCTCCAAATCTACACGTCATGGATTTAGCAACTTCTGAAACAATGAATATTGACGGCAACCTCCCTCTGATACCACTGTTGGGTTTTTGGGGATGACACAACACTTGTGCACGCAGCGGAAATAAGAACAAGTAAAACTCAAACGAGTTCGGATCTGACAATATTCATGAATCAAGAAGTAAAGCATGCTGTAATAAAAATTACCTTTGAGGGATTGAGTCTCAACTCAACCTAGATGCTCCTAAAGAATCGGGCCGGTCACACAGCGGCTAGAGACTTGAGCGCAGAAAGTATATTCGCGCCTCTATAGTAATCCATATGATCGGGAGAACCCGTAGAAACTTATCGCACAAGTTCTAGATCGGGAGAGGACACCCAGCGTCTCCTCAGACTGCTAGATCTGTTGTAGAAGAGGCGGCGGCGACACTCGCCGGGATCGGGATCGGCGAAGACGAAGACGGAACGGCTTCCGTCGGGCTTTTAGGGTTATCGGTCTTTCGCACAGTAGGGCTCGTGTGTTTAGAAGAGTGATCGCTTATTTGTCAAACCCTAAAACTTCCTATTTATACCCAAAAGGAATAAACAGAGCAGCCCGTCGCTAATCGTAGACACAGGACTTAGACAAAACAGACCTTCAGCCAGACAATAGTTTGTCTAGACGAATCGTCGAATATCTACAGGATACACGACGAATCGTCGAGTATTAATTTATACTCGTCGAATCGTTGAGTATCTTATAACACATATACGACGAACTCAACGCCAACCTCCAGCCGAATCAACACTTGAATCGACAAAGGCGTTGAATGGACTCAACACCGTCAACGCCTTCTACGGCGTTCGACGAATAAGCATCAAAGGCCAAATTCGTCGAACGGAGTTCCACGAATCTGCGCCAAGGCCAAATTCGTCGAAAGGAGTTCGACGAATCTGCGCCAAAGCCAATTTGTCGAACGGAGTTCGACGAATCTGCGCCAAGGCCAATTCGTCGAACTGAGTTTGACGACTATGCCAAGGCGTTGAGTTAACTCAACGTTTTCAACGCTTTTGCCTTAGAAAATTTCAGTCCCCTTTTGCTCATCATATGAGCTACACCATACAGATCCAAACTCTCAATTTCTTCACAATCTTATGTACGACCCTGATAGGCTCATACTGAGTTGGCAGTGAGGCTACATGCTTGATCACTTCCAGATCACTATGGTTGCACCAACATCCCTCAGTCCCCTACCCTCTAGGCCGACCCCTCCTTTGCCCCATAAACCACCGCCACCTCCCCCTCTCATCAACAGTCGCCACCCCTCTTAAACCCCTTCAACCCCTTTCCACCAGGCACCCCTTACGTGGAACCACCACCCAAAGCCCGCCCTCCTCCCGGATGATCCCCGATCTAAAAATTTCAGCCCCGATCCGATCTTATATTGTTGGATCTACTCCTCCCCGCCCGAATCGATCCATACATGGTCGGATTTATCCATTTCGGATTGACTCCACCTTCCACTGCCGAGGACAACTATCTACATCATTTACCACGCCTCTGGTTCCACCTCGGGTCGTCGTACACGCATCTCCCGCTCCGGATTCTTCAGTGTCTTGGTCAGCCCACTATTTGGTGAGATTGCGTTGTATTGGTTTATTATTTTCAACATTACTATTGTTGGTTTGGACCTCATACTTGTTTGGGACTCTTGTATGGTGGTTATTTGTTTGGATAATTATTGTTATTTGCAGGGTTTATTCGCTGCGCGTTATTGCTTTGGCCCTTCACGCGGAGGAAAACTTAAGCTTGTTTCGCCCTAATTAATTATTGTGTCTTGTTGTGAATTTATCTGCGTGAGATATTATAATTTATTATTTAATTGTGATTTAACCGTCAAATTTGCATGACATGTAGGGTTAGGTACCGATTATCCACCGCCTATAGATTCGACCTGCGTCAGAAGTTAGCGCTGAACTCTGGGCTCCCAATAGACATGCAGGCTGCTGGACAGCACTAACCAAGACTGGAAATATACTTTCGGATGGCTGAAATTTGTTGGATACAGCTGATGGAAGTAGTTGGGGCTATGGTGAATAATGGTGGAGCCCAGTAGGGGTAGATGGAGCACAGGATAGTAAAAAAACGGGATGTGGCTGCGTTGGAAGGGAGCTGGCAGGCGGCTGAAACTCCAAACAGCAGCTGGGAGGCGCTCCGCGAGGGGAAGAAAGCAATAGTGGTTATGGAAGAAGGAAGGGGAGGGGAGGTGATAAAGGCTGTCTGGAAGTGGTTTGCTGGAGATAGGGAGCTGTGGTGCAGAAAACTGATGGCAGGGAATGATTCAAGCACATGGAGACAGTGTCGTTCCTCCTTCCTCCCTGGACAAAATATGGGCAGTGGGTTGTGGCCGGGAGGGTTGCAAGGGAGTTGCAGGCAGTTGCAGAGAGGGGGAAGGGAGGGACTCAGTTTGGTAGGTATGGGAGGTGAGGAATGGGGGAGGGAATTGTGGGTAATGGAGAAAGGAGAGATGTGAAGAATTTTTAGGAAATGGTTGTGGTGGGGAGTTAGCTAGGGAGTGAGGTTGACGATGGAGGGTGGTGGCCGGAGGGGATCGCCGGAGGTGATGGTGGACGGAGGTGAAGGGGGACGGAGGTGATTTACGGTGATTGTTAACCCCGAAATCGGCGATCCATCCCAAGCCGGCCAGCTCGCTCATCGCGGCCTGCCCCGGGTTCCTCCTGGAGGCCGTGATTCCCTAGGGAGGGCGGACAGAATTCTCTGTCCGCTCAGGCCGCGCGGCTTGCGTGGTCTCAGCGGTCTGATCGACCAGGCCGCGCGCCTTCCCTTGGTCGGCAGGGTCCGCGGACTGCTTCCGCAGTCCGCCTCTCTTTTTCAGCTTAACCGCAAGGTTGTCTCTACAGGACTCTCTCTGCCGGACTCAACTACCTACCTACCCCAGGCCGCCAACTCCGGCTACCCGCCAAGACCAGAAGCAATGTCCAAGTTCCTCGCGAGCTGGGCGAACTCGAAGTGCGATCAAGACTTTCCAGTCTAGGGCTGAGCATATTATTCGAAACTCGAAAATCGCTCGAAAATCGTTCGGAAGTTGAGCTGAATCGGAATCGGTTAAAATTGATTCGACTCAATTTGAATCGATTCAATTTGACTCGAATCTGATTTCGAGTCGATTTCGAGGCAGCCCTGAATCGCTCGAAATATGATTCGAATCAACTCGAATTAATTAACAAAATTATGTATTTATTTATATATTCTTATTTTAAGATTAAAAATAACAAAATTTAAATTTAAATAAAAAAATGAAGGCTTTAAGAAAGCTTTTAAAAACTGGACCGGACCGGCCAGTGGGACCGCTCGAACCGCGGACCGGGGACCCAGCCGGTCCGGTCCAGATAAGCAAACCGCACCCTCCAAGAACCGCTCAAGAACCGGTTCCGAATTAATTAACAAAATTATGCATTTATTTATATATTCTTATTTTAAGATTAAAAATAACAAAATTTAAATTTAAATAAAAAAATGAAGGCTTTAAGCAAGCTTTTAAAAACTGGACCGGACCGGCCGGTCGGACCGCTCGAACCGCGGACCGGGGACCCAGCCGGTCCGGTCCAGATAAGCAAACCGCACCCTCCAAGAACCGCTCAAGAACCGCGGAACCGGGCGGGCGGACCGGTGGGCCGGGAACCGGGCGCGGTTTCTCAGAACCGGGCCTTTGGCCCGCCCGTTAGAAAATATTAGAAAAAATGTAGGCAGGGGTTTCGAACCCCCCACCATTACAAGATTAGTTTAATTGCAAACCACCTAGTCATTTGGTTCATTTGCTTTTATGCTGTAATATATTATATACATATCAATATTAACCATACCCAGTTTAATATACATATCTATATAAATATTAATTACTGATTTTGTTAGATATATTATTATATTAACATATTAAATTATGTTTTAAAAATTAAAGTTTATATTTTTTAATATATACATACATGATACATCTATCATTCAAATAAAATTTACGTTTCGTTTGGCACGGAGGTGGCGGTCATCAACATTGTGGTTATGAACCGTCGTTCTTGAACGTCCGACCTTATATAAGAAATTTCATACATTTTTATGTTCGATCTTGAACCTAAAATTTATAGGTAAATATATATATATATATATATATATATATATATAACGGTTCGACCCCGGTTGAACCGGTTGGACCGGTTCAACCTTGAACCTTTCCCTACGCCGGTTCGATGCCCGGTCCGGTTTTCAAAACCTTGGCTTTAAGTGTTTTATTTGTTAAATTTATAGGTTTCCCAATTTAATTTTGAGCAAATTAGGAATAAAACGAAAAAATGCTCAGTTTCGAGCCGATTTGATTCGGTTTCGAGCCCATCCGATTCGATTTCGAGTCATTTCGAGTCGAGCCGACTCGACTCGAAATCAATTTCGATTTCTAGTCGATTTCGAGCCGAGTTCGAGTCGAAAATTTCGATTTTGAGCCGAGCCAAAATCGCTTGAACTCGACTCGATATCAGCCCTATTCCAGTCTGTCTTTCATTGGTGAACCTCAACAGCCTCAACAGTCAGGCTCCATCTCCAACGTAAGCGGACTCAACTTTGCAGCAGCCGCGGGCTCGGCGGACTCTCTATACAGTCCGTCATTTCCTTAGTCAGCACCAGCTTCTCGGCAGCAGTACCAGTTTCCTCCCCAGTCCGCATAACCTCGTGCGGACTCGCCGGACTCCGCGGGCACTCTCCTGCTCGCACCCCTTACAGCTCGCTCAGTTCAGCAGCGGCGGACTCAGCGGATTCTCCTTGCAGTCCGCCGCTTGTCCTCCAGCATCCGCCACCCCAGCAGTAGGCGGACAATCCAAGCTCAGCAGTGACGGACTCCTCGAACCCGCATCGCAGTCCGCCACTGAGTCTCCCATTTTGCCGACATCAACACCGGCTTCAGTACCAAGTCCCAGTCCGCGCGGCCTGTTGCGGACTCGGCGGACTCCGTCTCCATCTCGCTCAAGTTACCGTCTCACCGGGGGTAACGTCACCGCAAGCCGTTACCTCCTCGGGTCTATAAATAGCCCCCATGCCTCTCATGTGGGGGAGCTCTCGTCATCGCCAGGGTGCTCACGCTCGAAGCCCATCAAGCCCTCCTCCTGCACTCCGTTTCTCAGAGCACTGTCTCTGCGCCTTTCGCGCGGCCTGCCAGCCTCTGGTTCTTCAGCCGCGCGGTCTCCCGTTTCCCTTAGCGCGGCCTGCCGGCTTCGCTCTTCATGGGCCTCCTCGGGCATTCTTCTGCCTTAGCCGCCAGCTCTTCTTGCTTTATTGTTGTTGTAAAGGTGTATTAGCGTTTGTAACTCTCACTATTAATAAAAGGAAAGCCCGTCGCAGAGTGGCGGCCCCGGGCGAAGTTCTGTTGCTCCCGGCCCCTTCTTCCCTTCTTCGTAGCTCAGCTCAGCTCCCTCGGCAACTAACATGCAAGCACAACCGTCATAGTAACCGTCTGCTCGACAGCTCCGGATCAATCTCCTCCTCTCATCAGCCTTCCCGGTTGCTCTCAACACCCTCTCCTCTATACCCGCAATCCACTTTGACAAGCGTTTGCTCCACTCTCGAGCACTCAACAACTTCCTTCTTTCTTCTTCCCCCGCAGCCTCTATCCCTTTCTCCACTCAGCTTGTGAGACCGAACACACCCCCTCCGTGTTAGCTGCCCGGTGTCGTTTTCGCGCATCAACAGTTAACACGCGACCTTCAGATCCGAACAGACGGTGAACAGCGACAGTTACCCATGTCAGATCGTCAACCAGCCGAGAACTTTGCTCCAAGTCCTAGATATGATCCTCTCTGGGAGGCCTTTGAACAATCGCGGCGTAAGAATGCTCAGCAGTTCCAAGCAATCAACCAAATGCCCGTTGCAATCACGCAGCGACTAGACTCTCAACCAGCAACAGCTCCAGTTGCTTCAGCTGCTCCAATCAATCTAGCCCCAACATTGGATCATCAGCAAGCTTGTCCTCCAGCTTGCCCGCCGGTCTATCCTCCTTACACAACAACCTTCTCGCAAGGGCCAACGACTCCTCTGCAACCTCAAGATGAAGAGATTGTTGCTCGCCAAAACTTCTTCCGGGAAGCAGCCCGGGGAAGCCCTGCTAGATTTCTCAACTTTCAGGGAAGTCGTCCCTGCCCTTCAGCTCCTGCCTCTGCTCCTCCTGCAGCAACTTTTCTTTTTTATCCTCCTGCTTCTTTTGCAACTGCAGCTTATGCTCCCTTCTTTTCTTATGCTGAAGGGGAACAAGAAGAACCTTCGTCATTTGCAGAGAATGTTCGTCATGAACCCACTCCAGCAAACTTCAGAGAACCTCGGTTACCAATCTACACCAGAGAGACTGATCCAGTAAAGCACCTTCAAGCCTTTGAATCAGCTGTTGCTCTCAAAACACTTTCAGATACAACCAAGTGCAAGCTCCTTGTCACCACCTTTGATGGGCAAGTGAGGGACTGGTTCTATGACCTTCGTCCTCACTCCATCACTTCCTTCGCGGATCTGCGAATGGAGTTCTTGCTCAGGTTCTCTACCTAAACCAAGAGAAAGGGCGATCTTGAAGCCCTCTTTGAGATCAAGCAGCGCAGCGATGAAACTTGGTCTCAGTTTGTTGATCGATTCCAAAAAGAGATTTTGGACATCGAGATTGCTGATCAAGAAATGTACTGAATGGCTCTTATTCACGGTCTCCGTGAAGGACCTCTCAAGTTTGAAGTCAATGTCCGTGCTCCAAGAACATATCAAAAGTTGATTGTCTTGGCCAACTCGTACATTCGAGGCGAAAAGAGCAACCCAAGCTTCGTCTTCAAGCTTACATCCGAGGAAGATCTCTTTCACAAGCAGCCTCCGAGGTCTCCTCACAATCATTTCCCAACTCACTCAAGAAAGGAGAGAAGGTTTCAACGCCATCGATACTCCTTCCCGAGCCGTGATCGTGCTCAAGACCCATTACTGCCACTAGCTCCGTCTTCTCAAACAGCAGCAGTTCATCAGTTCATCAGCAGCAAGACAATGACTTGCATGAGTCTGATCTCGACGAGGCCATGCAAGAAGTAATCCAAATTATGAAAGATAGGGCCAGCTACAAGAAGCCCTATCGACCAACCGATCAAAGGTCTAAAGACTCCGAACCATACTGTGAACTTCACAAAGAGCCAGGTCACTTGACTGAGAACTACCGAGCACTCCGCCAGTTTGTGCAAAGGATGCTCCGGCAGGGTAAGATGCGTGACCTGCTTTCCAAAGAAGATCGCCCTGATCCAGCAACCTCAAAGGGCAAAGAAGTTGCAGATGTTCCTTGTTCCTCAAAAGGAGTGAACCTAATCGAAAAACCCCCTATCCTCGTTGTTAACAAAACTGTCGAATGCTTCGATGCCGATGACGAGGGTGTGCTTGGAAGGTTATTCTAAGCCAGCAAAGGACTTCATAGTCCTCCAAATTCTCTCACAACCTTGATGGGTTATCTCAACTCTTGCCCTTACTCTTTTCAGACATTTTCATTTCAAAACACTTCTTAGTGTTCTTTCATGTTTTTCAACAAAACTTTTATCTGGGATCTTATACAAACACAGTTTCCTTCTTGTGATGCTTCTTCCTCCACTTTTCTGTTTGCCAAAGAGATCACTACACCCGTGAGATATCGCCAAGTCCGAAATGCTCCCTCCGTAGATTGTTCTCTGGCACGACCGCTTCGACCACATATGGCGGGAGTATACCCATATGTGTAGTGGGAGCCGTTCAATCTACGATGTTGGGCTTTAGACTTTGGATCCTAGTCGGCATCTAACACAGAGCGTGTGCTAGGGGAGCCCCATGTGTCAGCTCTGTTGTGCTTCGCAAATGATACATTACAGTTACGATAATCTTTGTTTGACAAGCAATGGCGATCAAGCGTAGCCTTGTCTCTTTGATCATCTCACAACTGTGATGGTCGAACACTCTCTGGTACTCTCAAGTCGTGCCTTCGCGGGATCCCACAACTCCACTGATCAATCCACAGACAAGCAATAGGCCACTTGGCGCAACTAGTCTCATTGATCAGTGATGATTGTACCCGAGGCAAGAGAGCAGTGCATCTAGCGATCCTTCTCAGGATTTCCCTTGCTTTTCTCCTTTGTGCCTTCCTAGAGGATGCGCGGTCAGCCCGCTTTGAGTAGGACTATACTCGGGATGATTTTCTCAGACAAGCGATGCATAAGGCCCACGGGTGATCTCTTGTGGCGGCATCTGGTCTTTCTTAGTCATCTCCGAGTATAGACTTCTTTTTTGTCAGTTGCCTTCTTTCACAGGTGAACAGGTTAATCCGACCTACCAAAAGGACTTCCAACATTCACATTGCTTTTGCTCATCTTATATGCATCGCTTACTCAAGCTCTATCAGATGGTTCACAGAGCTATTCATTACTCTTATCAAAATCTAATGGTATCAAACATTGATCATAGAATCTTACTCTCCTCGATCATCAAGCCATGTTATTGCAATCTAGTTAAGATTGGTAGAATTCGTCAAGTTCCTTCTCTGCTAATCTGATCATGTACATCCAGCCATATCAACAGTTAACGCTCGATTTATTGATCTGGGCTTCATGATAAAGAGTTCATCAGACATTTTCCTTGCTATATGGTCATGTCGGCCTTATCTCATCAACAGTTAACACTTGCAAGTCTTCTCTCAGGTACTTGCAAGCTCCTTTCATATATGTATGTCTGCTCCTAACTCTTTTCTTACAGAGACTAGCAGACACTTGCAAGTCCTCTCTCAGGTACTTGCAAGCTTCTTTCGTATATTGTCTGCTTCTAACTATTCTCTTTGTAGAGATCAACAAACACCTGCAAGCCTCATCCAGGTACTTGCAGTTTAATCCATTATTCTATGTCTGCTGCTCACTCTTTTCTTAACAGGGGTTAGCAGACACCTGCAAGTCATATTCAGGTACTTGCAGCTTATTTTTGGTATGCAATACCTGCTCCTAACCGTCTTCTTGCAGAGATCAGCAGACCCTTGCAAGTTTCTTCACAGGTACTTGCAAGCTACTCACATATATCATGTTTATTCCTAACTCTCATTTTGCAGAGATCATCTGATACTTGCGAGTTTCTTCACAGGTACTTGCAAGTTACTTTCATATACTGTGCATACCTTTAACTCTTCTTTTGCAGAAACCAGCAAAAACTTGCAAGTTCCTTCCAAATACTTGCAGCTCATTTTTCCTTCTTGTATACTCTTCATCCTTCCCTTTTTGCAGAGGATAACAAGTGTTTGCAAGCCTCCATCAGGTACTTGCAAGTTATTATGCTTTTATGTTTTCCCCTCACTTTCATTTTGCAGAGCTTAGTGGAAGACACATCTTCTTCATTTTGCAAAAGCAAACTCAGGTACACACACGATGTACCACCCATACATGTCTACCCTAACTTTCCTATTGCAGGAAAATAGACAGGCAGCACCAAACTTCTAAGGAGGGGTTTCAGGTTCTATCTCTCCTTGCCCCCTTCTCTTTTCGTTGGGGTGGATCACGATTTTCGTGGGTCTCCAACTTTTTCGAAGTTCTATTCGGAACTTAAAAAAGTGCGGGGATTATGTTAATCTCAAAATCGGCGATCCTTCCCAAGCCGGCCAGCTCGCTCATCGCGGCCTGGCCCGGGTTCCTCCTGGAGGTCGTGATTCCCTAGGGAGGGCGGACAGAATTCTCTGTCCTCTCTGGCCGCGCGGCTTGCGCGGTCTCAGCGGTCTGATCGACCAGGCCGCGCGGCTTCCCTTGGTCGGCAGGGTCCGCGTACTGCTTCCGCAGTCTGCCTCTGCAGGCCGCCCTCTTTTTCAGCTTAACCGCAAGGTTGTCTCCGCAGGACTCTCTCTGCCGGACTCAACTACCTACCTACCCCAAGCCTCCAACTCCGGCTACCCTCCAAGACCAGCAGCAATGTCCAAGTTCCTCGCGAGCTGGGCGAACTCGAAGTGCGATCAAGACTTCCAGTCCGCCTTTCATTGGTGAACCCCAACAGCCTCAACAGCCAGGCTCCATCTCCAACGTAAGCGGACTCAACTTTGCAGCAGCCGCGGGCTCGGCGGACTGTCTATACAGTCCACAATTTCCTTAGTCAACACCAGCTTCTCGGCAGCAGTACCAGACTACCAGTTTCCTCCCCAGTCCGCATAACCTCGTGCGGACTCGCCGGACTCCGCGGGCACTCTCCTGCTCGCACCCCTTACAGCTCGCTCAGTTCAGCAGCGGCGGACTCAGCGGATTCTCCTTGCAGTCCGCCGCTTGTCCTCCAGCATCCGCCACCCCAGCAGTAGGCGGACAATCCAAGCTCAGCAGTGACGGACTCCTCGAACCCGCATCGCAGTCCGCCACTGAGTCTCCCATTTTGCCGACATCAACACCGGCTTCAGTACCAAGTCCCAGTCCGCGCGGCCTGTTGCGGACTCGGCGGACTCCGTCTCCATCTCGCTCAAGTTACCGTCTCACCGGGGGTAACGTCACCGCAAGCCGTTACCTCCTCGGGTCTATAAATAGCCCCCCATGCCTCTCATGTGGGGGAGCTCTCGTCATCGCCAAGGTGCTCACGCTCGAAGTCAGCCAGCAAGCCCTCCTCCTGCGGACTCCGTTTCTCAGACTGCACCCGTCTCTGCGCCTTAGTCGCGCGGCCTGCCAGCCTCTGGTTCTTCAGTCCGCGCGGTCTCCTGTTTCTCTTAACCGCGCGGCCTGCCGGCTTCGCTCTTCAATCCGCGCGGCCTCTAGCATTCTTCTTCCTTAGCCGTCAGCTTCCTTCTTGTACTCTTTATTGCTTTGTTGTAAATGTGTATTAGCAGCTTGTAACTCTCGCTATTAATAAAAGGAAAGCTCGTCGCAAGAGTGGCGTTTAAGCCGCGACGGGCGAAGTCTGTTGTTGCCGCTGCTAGCGGCCCCTTCTCTCTCCCTTCTTCCTAGCTCCGCTCAGCTCCCTCGGCAACTAACCTGCAAGCACAACCGTCATAGTAACCGTCTGCTCGACAGCTCCTGATCAATCTCCTCCTCTCATCAGCCTTCCCGGTTGCTCTCAGCATCCTCTCCTCTATCCCCGCAACCCCTTTGACAAGCGTTTGCTCCACTCTCGAGCACTCAGAAGCTTCCTTCTTTCTTCTTCCCCCTGCAGCCTCTATCCCTTTCTCCACTCAGCTTGTGAGACGGAACACACCCCCTCCGTGTTAGCTGCCCGGTGTCGTTTTCGCGCATCAACATTGATTGCTGGAAAACTGAAAGTAAAGTGAATTTAGGTAGGTGGTGGAATTTTGAGGAGGTGGTGGCCGACGATGGTTTCGGATGATCGTCGAAAAATTGAAAAGGGAAATTAAAAGGTGGTGGTGGAGGTTTGACAGAGGTATACAAAAGTGGTTCCCGGTGATCGTCAAAAAACAAACAATGAAAATAAATGAAGTATGTGCCCATATTTATAACAAGAGGGAGCAGTTGGGCACCCGGTGTGAACGACTATGATTGGTCGTTGCGCCCGATGTCCTAAAATACTAAATAAATGTCCAAATAAAAAAACAAATACATATGAATAATAAAACAACTAGCCGGACACGCTTGTGGTCTCGGATCACCGATCCGATCAGTGTCTCTTGCGTGAATACACGAATGTGGGCCCCCCCGACTTGTGACCTGTAGTCCAACGTCGATCTCCATCAAAATGAGTAGCAAAACAAATTTCAGGCTCTTCAAATAAGCATGCACAAATTTCTTATGCCACAACATCGAGCAATCATTGTTAATAACTATCTATGCCCCAAAAGCCCGTCCAGTCTATCACATAGACTCCTCTCGACTCATGTCAACCACCAATCTCCCTCACTCTCCAGGTCATGAATACAAAGCACTGTAAGATCAGTAAAGAATCACCATATTCCTATTTATAGAAGAAAACCAACCAGAGAAATTACGGGAATGTGGAGTATTATGATTTTGTAGTCTCAAACCCATCAAATTACACTAAGGAGCGGATGTACTGGTTACAGGCACTAATTTTACAGTAAGAAAAGTTGGAAATTTAAACAAACCTTGCTCAGAGTTGTGACTTTGGCTGGTGGAGAGGCCCTTGAAATATTTCTATCACCATCAATAAGCAGATAGCGATAACCACCAACATGATAAGCATTTTCTCCACCCCATCCTTTCGATAATTTCTCCTCAATACTCAAAATCTTGTCGGACACCTAACAAAATTAATGAAAATAAACTGAAGCACTTTGCATGAATTTGATCTTCTGCAGTACTACAAAAAGAAAATGTTTTAAATGACACAAAAAAGTTGAGGTTCTAAGTTCCGACTGCAAGCAGTTAGTTCTGAACTTCAAAAAAAAGAAATTGACTCCAAAGAGTAGATAATAATGGGCTAATGAAGGTAATTAAGGCTCTAATTAGGACTAATGAACAAGTGATTAAAGTGGTTCCTTTTCCAGGCAGTCCACTTGTATCATCTCTATTGTAGTTGTTGTAAGCTTCGACCATGAGTGTGCTTGAAGATAAATATGGATCAAGTTGTACCAATGTCTAGTGTGACTAACATGATTCACTCTCAACTAACAGGCCAAAAATTAAGGGAATTGTTATTGGTACCCCACAAATGGATATTTGTAGTCCATTAATATTTATACCCAAAATGGATATTTGTATCCATAATTGATATTTGTACTCATACATAATTATATTAAGAAAACCGATGGGGTCTTCTGAGGGGCGTTAGCCACGCCCGCACACCATGCATGAGGTGCGAATATCCGAACCTCCCCGGACGTAACCAAAATCGACGTCGCCACAATCCGCCATCGCTTGTCGCCGCGCCAACAGCCATCATCGCCGTCCGTCGCGCCAACCGCCATCGCCGACGCCGCAAACCGCCATCGCCGTCGACGCAAACCGTCACCGCTGACGCTGCACCGAAACCGCTCTCAAGTCTGGTTCTTCTGAAGTGAATCCATCTCTTCCTTCATCGCAGCTTTCCACTAAGAGCTATCACTGCTCTTCATAGCTTCTTGATAAGACCCGGGTATGAGAATGTTAGGAACTGAGGAGAGAGAGAAGGAGAGATCAGGGTTTGAGAGGGGGCTAGAGAAATACTGAAATACTTGCATCCCCTCTCCAAAGAGGATCCGGGTATTTATACCCGGACCAAGGCCGGCCGGCCAAGGGGCCGGCCGGCCCCAATGGGGCTACCGGGTGGGTTCAGCCCCCGACGGCCGCCTTTTAGAAAGTGGGGGCTGAACCAGTGTTCAGCCCCGTTGTCGCCTTCGGATCCGTCCGGGGGCGTAACATTCCCCGCCCCACAGACCCAGCTCTCAAGGTGGGAATCTGGTGGCGCCGTCCGGCCCCTCAGGTCCCCAAGCCGCGTCACGCCCATGCCCTGCAGCCTTCCAAACAGCAAAGAGAGCCCCCCGGCACTGGTGAGATGTGGATGCTGCAGCAATGTCTCCCAGCAAACTCCATAGTACTTCTCCCAATCCAGGCACCCTCCACTTCAACCACTGGGCCCCCAGAATCACATCTGGCCCCTGGATGCAATAGGTAGACATCCATGTTGTCAGCCCTGCACACTGCATCCCGAAGCACTCCGCACTGGTCGGAGGAACAACCTGGGAAGCGGCACCATGATCTCTAGTGTCTGTGCCACCGTCGGGCTAATGAAGTTATGTATGCTCCCACTGTCAAACAGGGTCACCTGGGTTGGCCAATCCGCCCCGCAATCCTTAGTGGTCGGAGGAGTCTCCCGCCATGGCAGAGGGAACCAAATGTGCTCCTGTTCCCCTCCGTCTACCCGGCATCAACTTTCCTGCAACATGTAAACCTGGATCCTCTGACATTTGTGGCCGGGGTAAATTCTCATCGCAGAAGCACAAGCCCTGTTCCTTCCTAGCCTGTAGCTCTGTCCAGTCTTTCTTCAGGTCGCCCGTTCTGTATGCGTGATCCTTTTTTGTGTCGGGATGTGTATTCTCGGAGTGTCCCCCCGGGACTTCTGTCGATTACGCTCTTCTTGATGATTGATAGCTCAAACCGCGGTAAAGGCATGATCACTGATGTCCTCCTTCACCGGAAATAAAACAACTTTTAAGGTCCTCTCGCCCCATGTCAAACGGTTCGATACTCCATCACCGTCCCTTTCTGACGCAACTGAAGAAGAGCCTTTTCATACTCAAGTACCAAAGCGGGCGATTCCGTCTCTGATGTATGGGTCCACTATTCCTCTTCAAGGTGGAAGGACGCCAACCTTACTCTCATCTCCTGATTGTAAAATAACTCTGCCTTTTGGACCCATTCGAATCTCCTCCTTTGAACTTGGGGTAGTCACGGGTAACCTTCGGCGGTGATAGGCGCGCGGTAGTTGGTGCACTCGGTGAGCGGTCGTCGAGGGCCAATGGCCCCAAGGAAACTCCCATCTGCCTCCTCCCCTTCCGGCTGTGGTTCGGAATATCATACCCGAAGGGCCAAGTGCAAACTGGGTTGCCTCGGATTGTCAAAGGTCAAGAAAGAGGCCCGAATGCGTAGGGAGGGGAAGCAGCGTTGGCCTCGCCCAGCTTTTCCTTTAAGAGATGCGGTGAGAATGGCGGCGACAGAAGTTTTCTTCGAGATGTGCGAGCCGATTGGAGTCTTCTTGGGTGCGAGTCACCCTGGTGCGGCGTGCGCGAGGCATAGCAACCGGCAGCAACCGGCGGTAGGATATAACCGGCCGTGGCAACGATGCGCCGATGCGAGCAAAAGATGCCGCAATCGAATGCGAGCGGGATCGGTGTCGGGAGTCGCCGCGGGATCGATGCGGGAGTCGAATGCGTTGCGAGCGGAATTGTCGGGAGTCGCCGCGGGATTGATGAGTCGACGCCGGGATGCGAGCGGGATGAATCGTGCGAGCGGTTGTCGACGCGGGATCGATGCCGGAAAAAAAAGATTTGGGAGGAAGAATCATAAGTTTAGTGTTGAGAGTACTAGAGATATATAATACTTGCATAAAGAGTTTAGGGAAAAAAATCATAGCCCGTTGTCGCCTTCGGATCCGTCCGGGGCGTAACAGAGAAGATCACCTTGTATCTTGTATTTTCTCTCCTTGGGTATAAACTATCACAATTATCATGGTGTAAATGAGACAATTCCCAAAATTATATATATTCTCCTATGATCTCCCTAAATAATCACTGCGAGCCTGTAATGTATGTAATATTATATGGTCATCAAGGAATTGTGGCGAAATATAAAGGGCCAGATGTCAAAGGAGAAAGGAAGCGTCAGCTGTGACTAACAGATATTATTGAACGATCGGAGCAGAGAGGCAAAGGTTCAGTTTAGAGCTCTCAAATATAGATAGGTTTAGGGAAAAAATCATCATTTAGGATATAAATATCCAATTAATGGTGTGAATAACAAAAATTAAACCATGAGCGAAATATACCTATTGTTGGGAAAATACCTATTTTGGAATATAGCTTATGATGAGCCTGAAAGGCCCAGTGAATGTCAATCATCTCACTATGGATCCCTTACTCGGATCATCTCCAAGAGGGATAGAGTGGCATGTGGCATAAGCAATTTAGTTAATCTCATGTAGGATAGCTTGGACATTCGTGTGTCTGACCTAGTGTCTAATAGTTGCATTGTCATCTCATGTTATCGTTAAATTTTTTTGAAAGAGGCATTTCTTCAGTCGAAGTGAAAGGATTCATTGATTGGAAAAATGCGTGCTTTGTAGGTGAATGAGACCTTGGATCTGTTTCATAACCAACAGGTAAATTACTTGTTGGATGCAGATGGATTTATGCAATTAAAACTATATCAAATAGGTATATAGCTTGGTATAAAGCTTGTTCGGCGGAAAAAAAAATTTCAACCAGACATATGGAGTACATTATGGTGAAATCTTTTTTCCTGTTGCTAAAATGGCGTCCATTAGACTTGTTAGTTCCCTAGCTATCAGATATGTCTGGCGGTTATGTCAGCTTTATATATCTAATGTCTTCTTGCATAGTGCCCTCGTGTGCCGATTAAAGAAATCCTTGTATGGATGAAAGTGATCTCCTAAGGCATGATTTGCTCGCTTCTCTACTCCGGAGGCGTTTAGTCTGACAAACTGCATTGTTGATTACTGATACGATCCCAAAGAGGAACCTGGCGAGGAGAAGGGTCGGAGGTGGTGAGGGAGAAGAGGGGGATTAAGGTTGTGAGGAAAAACCATAGGGAACCGCCCAAATTCTCATTCATCTACGGATAATTCAAAAATGGGTACAACACCACCCCTTATAAGCGCAGGGTGCGGATAGCGAAAGCAAATAAAAATAAAAACGTACACATACATAATATGAAATAACAAAATGCGAATAGAAAAAAATTATGTCGGTGTCGCATCTTCTGTCTCTCCTCCAGAAGGACATGTCGTCATCTTCCTCCGCGTGTAAACCCACCACGGCATCTAGTCGACGTGCACGTCTGTAACAATAGACCGTCTGGAAAATGTGCTTTGTCCTCAAGGAAGTAGTCAGCGAACTGATGGCGGAAGTCATCCCGAGGAAGCCATGTAGCATGAAAGTCAGGGTGATTAGCCCAGGCAACCAAAATTTCCTTCACGTTGGTCAGAATGTGATCCGTGGTGGCGTGGTTGCCCACCACACAACATAGCTAAGAAACGTGGAAGACCGAGTGTATGTGGATCTTGGCGGGGAGGCGGAGACGGTAGACGACCGCCTCGATACGCGCTAGTATCTCAAATGGGACAAATAATCATGGGGATAGCTTTGGGCAGGGCCTGCGGGCCACAGACAGCTAGCGGTATGGGTGCAATTTGATGAACACCTTCTCCACCACCCGAAAGGAGAGGTCGTGTCGCTTCTTGTTTGCAAAGGATGACATCTTTTGTTGGACCCGTAAGAGATGATGCTTCAAGTGATCTAGAATGGTGTCACGATCCTGCAGGGCGGTGGCAAAACTCTCGACCTGACACTCTCCCGATAGATGGCGGAGAATAGAGGGCGGTGGCCGAACATATACAGTCTCGAACAAAGTGTTGTGTGATGGTAGGCGGTGTTGTAGGAGTACTTGGCCCAACAGAGCCACTTGGCCCATCCGCGAGGCTACTTCCTCACAAAAAAGCGAAGGTACGTCTTCAAGTAGTAGTTGAGAACCTCGGACTGGTCATCTGTCCACGGGTGATAAGCGGTGCTCATGAGGACGTGAGTACCTTGTAGCCGAAAAAGTGTGGTTCAAAAGGTGCTCAAGAAAAGCGGATCACGATCGCTCACAATTGACCGAGGAAACCCATGAACGTGCACGACGTCGCTAATGAAGCTATCCGCAACTGTGGCGGTTAGGGGTGTAAACGAGTCGAGCTTGGCAAAATTCCCAAGCTCGAGCTAAATATTTCGAGCTCGAGATCGACGAGCTCATTTTGCATGGCTCGAGCTCGAGCTCGAGCTTGAGAGCAATATATTGAGCTCGAGCTTTCGAGCTCACGATCTCGAGTGGAGCTCGAGCTGCTCACGAGCTTTTCAACTCATTAACCATTTTTATTTATAATTATATATATATTTTAAAAAAAGTCAAAAAAAACCGCGAGCTCATGAACAAGAGCAGGCAAGCTCGAGCTCACAATCGAGCTCGAGCTCGTGTCAATCTTTTTTCGAGTCGACTCATCGAGCTCACGAGCTAGCTCAACTCAACTTGCACCCTAGCGGCGATGGTGTAGGGGTGACGAAGGGGAATAAAATGATTGTATTTGAACAGTCTGTCCACCATAACCAAGATACAATCGAATCTCTGGGAGCGCGATAGCCGAGTAATGAAGTTCATGGCCACGTACTCCCAAATACTGTCCAAAATGGGAAGAGGCTGAAGGAGGCCGACTGAAAACAATGCCTCGTACTTGGCCTTCTGGCAGATCAGACAGGCGACCACGAATTCCTCGACCTGTCGAAACATGTGGGGCCAGTAGAGAGAGGCCACTAAACGGCGGTAGGTACACAAGGCCCCGGCGAGCCCTCTGGAGGGCGAAGCATGAAACTCGGCGAGGAGGGGAATGCTCGATGAAGAGGGCACTAGAGCAAGGCGGCCCCCTACAAGCGAGTATGGTGGATGGGCGGTGGAGCGTCGTCTGAATCCCGGATAGAACGGGGTTAGCCTCAACCTCGTGTTGGATGGTCGCAGCGTCTTCCCACACCGGCCGAGAGATAGTAATGAGCTCTGGCGACTATCTCTGTTGAGAGAGGGCACCGGTTGCTTGGTTTGCTCTCCCTGGGCGGAAGTCGATGGTGAAATCATAGCTCAGGAGTTTGGTCACCCACACCTGCTGGGCGGGAGTTGCGATCTTTTGTTGGATAAGGTAGTAGAGACTGTGGTGGTCGGTGCGAACCACGAAGGGGCGGCTCAATAGATATTGGCATCAATGCTGAATGGCGAGGACATGGCCCATAAGCTCATTCTCATAGGCGGAGAGGTTGTGGACAGTGTTGGAGAAAGCGTGGCTGAAGTAGGTTATTGGTCGTCCGAACTGCATGAGTACGACTCCCACCCCGGAGTAAAATGTGTCACACTCCACTAGGAACGGCAAAGATAAATCTGGCATGGCCAGCACTGGCCCGCGGATTAGGGCCTACTAAAGGGCGGCAAAGGCGGCGACGACCGCGTCCATCCACAAAAAAGGGCCCTCCTTCGAATTCTTCATGAGCTGCGCGAGGGGCCGAGCTAGAGACTCGTACCCGTGGATGAAACAGTGATAGTATCCCGTCAAGACGAATCTCCGGACGTCCCGCAAGGATGTAGGAGTCGGCCAATGAAGGGCCGTCGCAATCTTCTCCTCATCCATGGCGATACCTCGGGCCGAGATAGTGTGGTCGAGGTAGCTCACTTCCGACGCCACAAACAAACACTTCTTCGGGTGGAGCTTGAAGCCTTGAAGTGATGGCGCCGGATGGTAGTCCGAGTGAGGCAGGCGTGCTGAAGGTGATCCTGTCATGAAGAACTGTACACCAAAATGTCATTAAAAACGAGAACGTGTCGACGAAGTACCGCCCTGAAAATGTTGTTCATCGTCGCCTGGAAGGTGGTCGGTGCGTTGGTCAGGCCGAAGGGCATGACCAAGAACTCGTAGTGACCATCGTGCGCCATAAAGGCAGTCTTGGCGATCCTCGGGCTGCACCCGGATCTGGTGATAGCCCACTCGGAGGTCTGGCTTGGTGAAAAATATAGCATCGTGGAGCTCATCCAAAAGCTCCTGAATAATTGGGATCAGATACATGTCTGAAATGGACACCATGTTGAGCTTCCGATAGTCTGCGCAAAATCGCCAGCTACTGTCATTCTTCCGGACCAGGACGACCAGGCTGGAGAAGGGGCTCGCACTGGGGCGGATAACGCCCCCATCAACATCTCACGGACCAACCGCTTGATCTCATCTTTCTGCACATGGCTGTAGCGATAAGGGCATACCGACACCGAAGCTGTAACAGGCTGGAGGGGAATGGCGTGATCAGTCGGGCGAGCCGGAGGGAGGTCGGTCGGGGCCTCAAAGATGTCGTCGAACTCGGCGAGTAACGCCTAAAGGTCAGTCGGGTGTGAAACAGGCGGAGGTACCGAGGCGGAGAGCGGCAAAGCCATGCAAAAAAATCGATGTTGGCAGTCCGCTGAATCGCACGGGTGGAGACCAGAGAGCGAAGTAGAGCGGAGTCGCCCACCAAGCGACACGTCTGGCCCTCCTGGAGGAACTACATAGTCATATTGTCCCAGTTGACCCGCACTTCGTCGAGCGTGCGGAGCCAAGTCATTCCCTGGCATCAATAACGTCGAGGCCGAAAGAGCAGAAGTTCGCGGTCACCGGGCAGGACCCCACCATCAAGAAGAGAGCGGTGCAACACTCATGGGTTGGCCGGCGACGACCATCACACAGACAGGCTGTAAAGTCAGGAGAACCAAGGGAAGATGAAGCTGGTGGGCCAACTAAGCTGAGAGGAAGTTGTGGTTCGCATCACTGTCCACCATGACCACAATGGCACGATCACCCAACGTGCCTGCCAGCTTCATGGACTGTGGGCCTGAGATGCCGCCCACCGAGAAACAGGACAACTCCAAGCGGTGAAAAGTAAGTGAGGCGGTGTCCATCGCGACGTCACCCTCGGATAGCTCGAGGGCCTCGAAATCCTCTAAGGTGACCTCCAGCTCGAAGTCGGCGATGATGGCATGAAACTCCTTGATAGAGCACACGTGTAGGAGAGTAGGGTTGACAGCACCAGAAACATAGACCCTTATTGCGGCAATCGTGGTGGGTACTGTTGAGATGCGCTGGAAACTGCCGGTTGGCTGGGTCGGTCCCCCCATAGGGTGGCCGCTGTGGGGCTGTCGAAGGAGGTGGTCTTTAGGGCAGCCGAGGCGGGTGGTGACTGGCTGTAGGCGTAGGCGCCCTAGGGGCGAGGTCGGCCTCCACCAGACGCGCCATGTAAAGGAAGTCGGAGACCGTGTGGGGATGGTGCGTGTGGAGGCAGGAGCGTATATGGGGCAGTAGCCCTTGGATGAAGAAGCTCAGGTAATGGTCGGGTGGCAATCCGGGAACATGAGTGACCAAGGCTACAAACACATCAATGTAGTTGTCCAAGCTGGCTGTCTGGTGGACGCCGCATAGTCGCTCGATAGCAGAAAAGACAGAGTAGCGGGTGTCATTCCGCTGGATCATCTCATGTTTGAGCTCGGACCAGGAGAGGCATGGGTTGGATTGACGGAGCCACCGAGCCTGGTGAAGAGTCAGAAGTCTAGGACAACCACAACCGTAGACACCTTGTCGTGCTCTGGTGTGTAGTTTGATGTCAAAATATTGCTCCGCCTTCGTGATCCACCCCATCGGGTCAACGCCGGCAAAAGAGGGAATATCGAGGGAGAGGGTGGGCCGGCCCAGAATGGCCGGTGTAGGCAGTGGAGGGTGTCTGGTGGAAATTGGCGGAGGCCCGATGCCGAGGAGAGAGCCGCCATCTGAGGGCGAGCTGAAGCCAGACGCGGCCAAAACGGCGGTGGAGGATGCCTGGAGGGAGTCAATATTGGAGTGGAGGGCGAGTAGGGAGGCATGCATGTATGCGACAAGTTGTTTTTGATCCTCCATGCGACGGCTAAGAGTTTCGGAAGCAGTGGAGCGAGTGGTGGGAGCCATAGGATGGAGATGTCGGAGAGCGGTCAGTAGAGGGCGGATCTGGTGTAGATCGGCGGAAAGAGAGGCTCATGCGTCCGCCCGTGGTGCAAAAACGACGGATCAGGGAGCGGTCATGAACGTCGCTGCGCAGATCGAAGCACTGCGCAGGATCGATAGAAACGGTGTTGTGTGGGATCAGCGATTCGACGCGGGATCAACGATTCGAGATCAGCGATTCGACGCGGGATCAACGATTCGAGATCAGCGAAGCGGAAATAGGAACAGGATCGAGATCGGGGTGGGGTCGGGCACAAAACAGCAATGGCGCCTTATGGCGGACGATCACAAGCACCGACGGCGAGATGGAGGGCGGTGAGACAGGTCGGACCAAATTGATACGATACCGGAGAGGAACCTGGTGAGGGGAAGGGCTGGTGGTTGTGAGGGAAAAAAGGGGGATTAGGGTTGAGAAGAAAAACCTTAGTGAGCAGCCTTAATTCTCAATCATTCAAGGATAATCCAAAAAATAATATAACATCACCCATTATAGGCACGGGGTGCAGATAGCAAAAGCAAATAAAAATAAAAGCGTACACATACATAATATGAAATAACAGAATGCAAATAAAAATAAAATAATTATGTTGGTGTCGCGTCTACGGGCTCTCCTCCTCCAGACAGACCCGTTGTCGTCTTCCTCCACATGTAGACCCATTACGACGTCTCGTCAACGTGCACATCCGTAACAATTACTCTGTGTTTTATAGGCGCACTTAATAAGGATCCTGCTATTGGTATGTGTTGACGATATTGTCAGGATAGATGGTGATGAAGGAATCAAGGAGTTGAAAGTCCACATAAGCAAAAATATTAAGACTAAATACTCGGGAAAGCTAAAATACTTTTTAGATATTGAAGTAGTTAGAAACTCGAGAAAAAAATCTACCAACACAGATATACTTTTAATCATCTCAAAATATGTTGGAATGTTGTGTTAGAAAAATCTGATGGATCCTAAGGTGAAGCTCGTGAAGGATGAAAAATCAATGCCAATTCACCCAGATGGTGAAAGATATAAAAGACAAAAGGTAAATTGAGTTATTTAATTAGAGCAATGTTATAAGCACATAACAAAACAATGAAAACAAAATTAAAACTTCCCCCCCCCATTAAACGCACACCTCTCTCCCTCCCGCTTTTCCCGACCCCGACCCCGACTCCGTAGCGACAGAAACGGCGGACCTGAATCAAGGCCGCCGGAGGCGATTTACACCGGCATTCTTCCCTTCCTCTCATGCTACTTCCTTCCTCACTAGAGGACTCTACATATGAACTATTCATTTCATCATGTTACAATGCTGTACATTTTTCAAAGATTCATTTTTGCCATTTCGGCCCCTCCAATGAGATATCTTGGTTTTGTCAAAACACCACTTCATTCAGGGCAAAAGGATACTTCAGAGGGACGAGATATCACACTGGTCAAAGCAATAATGTTATAAAGGTGAAGATGATGAAATAGTTAATTTGGCAAAAAAAACGCATGAAAGTGGAAGGGATTACTGTCGTTAAGCTTTTACTAAAACTGATTTTAAATCAAAGGTATATAGTATTACTAATAATCTTAGTTAAACTCTATTTATATCTCACTAACTTGAAGGTTTAATATGATTAGAACTTTTGGTGGATTTGCTACCGGACATGATTTTTTTGATCTCAAATTTTTTAATGTTGGATGTATTTTGGACAGGGTTTTTTGGACTATTGGATGTATTTTTGGACTGTCAAAAATATGAAAAATTTGACTTTTTGGTGTGTCAAACAATTCTAACAATCGGGGTGGCAATAAAGATTTGTGTGAAAATAAAAAAATTGGTGTGTCAATATAAATGGGTTGTCAATAGCGATAATTGGTGTGCTATTTGCTCTTTATTATCACATAACAAAACAATGTTTTCCTGTCAAAGTTGTAATTTATTGCACTTCGGGAATATGAAGGCGATATCATGGAAAAGTAAGAAACACAGAAATATTTGTTAGGTCCAGACAAGAGATTCACAATAACTATTATGTTGAGACAAGTACATAGTTATGGAGCAAAGTACTTGTGAACTAATTTGGATCAAACAACTGTGAAAGAACCCAGTAAGATTGCTATGAAGGAGAATATTTGTTTGAGGAACTAGAGAATTATGTTGAATATCCTAAGCATCTAATTTTGTGAGCAAGAAGATTGTCGGAGGAACTATTGTTTGAAAGTTTATCAAAACAGATAATCAGCTAGAAGATATATTTATCAAATCTCTCATGGAAATAAAGTTAGGATCATAAGAATTAAGATGGATGGTTTGTATATTCTTACACCCTCCTTGCTCTAGTTAGTGGGGGAGTGTAAGTGGAGTTCAAATAAAGCTAAGCCACCATGACCATATCACAAGCATCCCAACTGAATTCATATATTGATACTAGTGTATCAAATGAGTTCCTTTGCTGAGAAGAGTATCAAGTGTCTCCTGCGGTCGTCACGTTATCCAAGGTTTTTGAAGGTATTTCTTCTCTCAAAGCAAAATGGCAGACCAAGTATATTATTGTGTTCATGATTATGTGAATATTGTTTTTTTCTTTCCTTGCTCTATTGTTTGAAACATTAACAACAAAACAACAATGATGTTTAAGGAAAGTGAACACAATATGAATTCAGTAAGTGGACTAACATTCGCACTGCAATTTCCTTGAAAGATTAACATTAATTATAAAAATAGAAAAAAAAATCTATAGAAGAAAAGATACTTACATTTTCCAGAAGTTGCTTTTTAACCAACAAAATGCCTTGTTCACCATTAACTAAAGACAGCACAGGGATGAGAAGAACTATAGTCAGGCTCTTGTATTGATAAACACAAAGATACATACGTTCCTGTGACTGCTGAAGTAAAATTGTTGGTGTTCGTAGCAACGAAGTACCAATTTCTACACCCCACACATCAGTGACAAGATAACCATCCTCTCCTTTAGACCATTTGTCACGTTGTAAAGGCCGTGGAGCATTAGCAGTCCTAGGTTCTCCTCCGGGAGAAGTATCACGAGATGTGCCACGCAACTCATCTGATACAGCAAATACAGTACTTGGTGAACTAGAGACTGCAGAAATGTTAGATGTAGTCTTTGACTTCATGATATAGGACCAGGTACTCGAGCTCAAGCTCGAGGATAAAGCATGTGGAGTCAACCTCATAACACAATATGCAAATAAATTTGCTGTGTCATCCTATACATATGAATTAGAACATAAAACAATGTTACATATAATTTTAATATTGAAAGAAAGTGTCAAATATGTTGGCTTGGAACAGAAAATACTACCGTACAGGAGAAAGCGTAGTAGAAACCAATAGGTCTTGAAATAAGATGATTGAGTTGTTCATTGTACTGCTACCAGTTGGAGATCCTAAAACTGTAACTAGAGACTGCAATATACAACTCAGAATCAATAATTGGCAACTAAGATTATAGGAAGATAATAACAATCATTTCACTACCACAAAAGTACAAAAGCATGGAAAATTCAGAAATATTATCAACAAAAATTTCATTAGACAATGATGCAACTCATGTCACGTCATTTTATTTTAACATACTAACATTTATGTCGCAGTTTATGTAAGCACATTTTTTGCGCATGTCGTTTTTTATGTTCTTGCATGTTATTCGCACTTGTGTATCTTTGTTTGCAACGCGCATCTCACTCACGTACGCTCTTGCGGCTTATTGAAGTGATCGCTCAGTAAGGTCATGAATAAAAGATGTATCAAATAAGATAAAATGATAATAAGGCAAGCGATAGAAATTAAAAATGATCAAAAGTGTATAATTAAAAAACAAAATAATTTTAAAATTAAATTATCTCTTTAATTTTAAGAAATAATTAATGAGGAAAAAAGAGAACTTGGAGCAGCTTGGAAAAATAGAGAACTTTCTCTATTTTTCAAAAGTACAACCGGTATCCCTCCTGTCGCGACGCACTGTTCCTGCTCCCAGACGACCTCGTCGAGCTCGCAACTTCGATTATACTCCGGCTTTCCTTGCCGCCTCTGACTGTCGCTCAGTGGGCCTCCGACGACTCCTCCTTTGTCGCCCCCAGGCAGAATCGACGATCCTTCATCGGAACTACCACCTCCAGCCCCAAAGTAGACTCCCACCACTGTCCATCCTCCGTTCAACCACCTTCCCTTAGTGCCAATTTGATAGATTCTAAGGCTTCGCTTGCGTTCAGAAAGTTTACTTCACACAGATAATATCTTACAGCGGAAGTCTTTCTAGTTTGATTGATTTGATGCTTTCATTTATTTGTTTTTTATAATTTCAGAGCATGCCAATAATTTTCAAGAATGGAACCTATTTGTCATTAATTTTCAGATTGCGTGACCTTCATTGCATTATTTTACATCCGTGGAATGTTAAGTCGTGTTAATCATTGTTTGATCGATTGATCTCTATTAGAAAAGCCCATGTAAAAGGCCCATTTGATGGCCCATTTTTTTCCTCCTCCTTCTTTAGTCCCACATCATGTATAGGATTTATTCTTCTCTCTTCTCTCCTATATATTTGTATTCTCTCCTTGTATTTACATACTTGAATAATACATACAAGCTTTGGGCACTTTCAGCATGGTATCAGAGCCAGGTTCCTTCTAGCTGCGACCTGCCCTTTTTCTGTCCGCCCGATCTCCTGCGGACTGCCTTCCTGCATCCGCCTCTCTGCGGACCGCCCTTCTGCATCCGCCTCTCTGCGGACTGCCCTTCTGCATCCGCCTCTCTACGGAAAAACTGCCCCTCTGCATCTGTCCGCTCGGCTACCCTGCGGACTGCCTTCCTGTCCGCTCCGGTCTCGTGCGGACTGCCCTTCTGCTTCCGCCTCTCTTCTCTCCCTTCGTGGTTCCACCCTCCTCAGGCTTCTTATAGCCATCTTCTGCTCTGACTCGTGGGGCCCACCTCTATCTATCCGCTCCGGACGATCCTTCCTGTCCGCTGCACTCTCTGTTTGTGTCCGCTCGAGCCTCTTTGCTCGCGGATTGCTCCCTCTAGCCCGCTCTATTTCTGTCCGCTCGAGCCTCTGTGCTCGCGGACTCTCTATCCGCAGTCTCTTGCGGACTGCTCCTGTCCGCTGCGGGCTCTCCTTGTGTCCACTGTGCGCTCTTCTCTTGTTGCGTGGCTTCTTTCTTGCGATCTTCTCCTCATTGCTGCGACCTCTGCCGCGGACTGCCCCCAGTTCGCCGCGACCTCCTCCAAGCTCTGCTCCAAACCGTGCGCCTCTGTCGCGGACTGCTCCAGCTCTGCTCTCAACAGCTGCGATCTGCTCCACTAATCTGCGACCTCTTCCAACTCGCCGCGACCTCCTTTCGCGGACTGCTCCTGTTCGCCGCGGCCTCACTCAGTTCGCCGCGACCTCCAGTCCGCCGCGACCTCCTTTCTCCCACTGCTTGCCGCGCGGTTTGTTCTCTCCGAGCCCTGCAGAGTGTCTGCTCCTCCTCAGTCGCCATGTCCTCCAGCGACTCCACTACCGCTCAACCCCCGGCCGACCACGTGGCTCCTCTCGAACTCCGCGATGAGCTTCGGATTACTACTATTTCCCTCTCTGGCAAGTCCAACTTCATTCCCTGGGTCCACTCCGTCCGCCGGGTCTTACAGGCCAAGGGTCTTGCCCGAATCACCTACCCAGGGCTCACCAACTCCTCCTACTGATGATTGGCTCCGCAATGACGGTCGCGTCCAGACCTGGATCCTGAACTCGGTGGAGGGTGAGCCGTACCAGATGATCATGTAACTCATGAGACCGCCAAAGCCATGTGGGATGAACTTCATTCGTTGTACTCCGGGAAGGACAGCCTTCAGCACCTTTTTGACATCATCACTGATCTTCAAGCCTTGGATGTTGGCAAAGCTCTGGACATGACCTCCTCCGTGACCCGTGCTAAAACTCTCACGGAAGCCTTTTTGGATTCAGCACCAGCCCGCGACTACTGATCTCGCTGCCCAACGCGCCCAGAAGGAGGCTGTTTGTATTGCTATGATTATGGCTCGCGTCCCGCCACACCTGCACAGTATTCGGGCTCAGGTTCTGGCTTCACCCACTACCCCCTCCTTCTCTGATGTCTGCTCGATGTTACTTCGCGTACCACCTCCACCGGAGGCTCCTGCACCACCCTCGCCGGCCCTTCTTCAGCAGGCCCTTCCTCCTTTGGACAATTCCACAACCCTCTTTTACTCGGGGTGGCCGTACGGGCTCCCGTGGGCGGGGCCGTGGTGGCCGCGGACGGCCCAAGTGCACCTACTGCGGCCGGGATGGCCATACTGAAGCAGTCTGTCACAAGAAACATGGCTACCCTCCTCGCCCGCTTACTGCTGTTGTTACCGATAGCTCGTCTCCGACTGGTACGGATCTTGAGGCTCTTCGCCTTCAGCTGCAACAACTCCAGGGGATCCTCAACCCACCCTCTGCTTCCATTGCCTCCACCTCCCATGCAGGTATTGTCTCCACCTCCACTGCAGGTACTGCCTGTCTTTCCTCCAGCTCTCGCTGGATCCTGGACTCGGGAGCCACCCACCACATCACTTCCATGCGGCCGCCCCAGTTCTCTGCTGCTGCTCATCCCTCGTCTATTACTGTGGCCAATGGTGCGCTTGTCCCGGTCTCCGGCTGCGCGGATCTCTTCCTCCCTCCCTCTCTCTCTCTTCGTTCCGTTCTTTATGTGCCAGCCTCCCCTTTTAATTTACTCTCTGTTGGTCGTCTTACTACTGATATGAATTGCTTTATCACCTTCACCTCTGCTGGTTTTTTGATACAGGATCGGCAGACGCGGATTACCATTGGTAGGGGTCGGCTGCAGAACGGGCTCTACCTCCTCGATGTCTCTCCCACATCCCTTTCCTCTGTTTCCTCGTCTGATTGGCATTGTCGGCTTGGGCATGCCCCTCTACCTATCCTCCAGAAGGCGCTTCCAGACCTTTCTCTTACGGCTTTTAAATGTGATTCTTGTATTATTGGCAAACAACCTCGCTCTTCTTATCCCGCTCATTGTACTAGGAGTTCTGCTCCGTTTGATTTAATACATTCTGATATTTGGGGACCATATAAAGTTTCTAGCATTTCTGGTTATCGTTATTTTCTAACATTTATTGATGATTACTCTCGCACTACTTGGTTGTATCTCCTACATGATCGCTCTGAGCTTCCTCGTGTCTTTCAGGCGTTTGTGTTAGAGACTCGTACGCAATTCTCTACCACCATTAAAACTTTTCGCTCTGATAATGCCCGGGAATACACTAGCCACGAGTTTGCCACTCTCTGCGCAAACTTCGGTATTGTTCACCAGACCTCTTGTCCCTACACCCCTCAACAAAACGGGGTCGCCGAACGAAAGAACCGCCACTTGCTCGATGTTGCTCGCTCCCTCATGCTTCACATGCACGTTCCCAAAGTCTTCTGGAACTTTGCGGTGTCCACTGCATGTTTTCTTATCAATCGTCTCCCCTCTCCAGTTCTCCAGAACGCTACCCCCTTCAGCCTTCTTTTTTCCTCCACACCTGCCTTCCCCCTCACCCCCCGGGTTTTGGATGTACCTGCTTTGTCCATCACCTGGGCCCTACTCTTGACAAACTGGATCCCCGTGCGGCCAAACAAATTTTCGTCGGCTACTCCGCACCCAAAAGGGCTATGTTTGTTACTCTCCGCTCACCCGGAAGATCTCTGTCTCGGCTGATGTTACTTTCCGGGAGGATCAACCCTTCTTCCCCCCCCCCTTTGTCACCACTTCTACCACCACCTCCTACAACACCCTCCCTCCCACGGCCGGTGATCCCCGTCCAGTCCCCCCCCCCCACCATCCCTCCGCCTCCTCCCACCCTTGACCCTCCTCGACCCCCCGTCATTCGGGTCTATACTCGTCGCCCTCTTCCTCCCGTTGCTCCTCTGCAGTCGGCTTCGACCTCGGCTTCTCCGTGTTCTGCTGCTCCGGTGTCGGCCTCTACCGCTCATCCAATGGCGGACTATGTTTCTCTCCATCGCCTCTCTCCACCTCTTCAGACCTTGGCTACTTCGCTCTCCTCGGTCTCTATTCCTACTTCTGTCCAGGACGCTCTTCAACATCCTGGGTGGCGTGCGGCCATGGAAGACGAGATGGCTGCTCTTTGGGCCAACCAAACTTGGACCTTGGTGCCCCTTCCTCCCGGCCAGAAACTTGTTGGGTGCAAATGGGTCTTCGTCATTAAACATGCTCCTGATGGGACCATTGATCGCCTCAAAGCTCGTTTGGTTGCTCGTGGCTTCACCCAGCAACAGGGGCTGGACTATGACGAGACTTTCTCTCCGGTCGCTAAGCTCAACACGGTCTGCATTCTCATTTCTGTGGCTGTCCATCGTCAATGGCCCTTATTTCAACTCGACGTCAAGAACGCTTTCCTGAATGGCGACCTTCAGGAAACGGTTTACATGCAACAACCTCCCGGGTTTGAGACCACGGGGGAGTCACGGGTTTGTCATCTTCTCAAATCTCTATATGGTCTCAAACAATCCCCTCGGGCATGGTTCGACAAGTTCAGCAAAGCTCTCCGGGAAATTGGCTTCACTCGCAGCTCGGCTGACTTCTCATTGTTTACTCACCACCAGGCCACTGGTACGGTTCTCCTATTGGTATATGTCGACGACATCATTATTACTGGCAGTGACTTGGACGGCATACAGGCCGTTAAGCTACATCTGAGCTCCGTCTTCCAAACTAAAGATCTGGGACATCTTCGGTACTTCCTCGGTCTGGAAGTGGCCAGACGGTCAGATGGGTTGGTTCTCTCTCAGCGCAAATATTGTCTGGATCTTCTTCATGATGCAGGCTACTTTGGCTGCAAACCTATTAACACTCTCATGGATGCAAATCACAAAATATGTGTTCAGGGCTCGGATTCTGATTCGCTTCTACCAAATCCAGAATATTACCGTCGTCTAGTTGGGAAGCTTATCTACCTAACAGTTACAAGACCTGATATATCTTTCGTTGTGGGACTTGTGAGTCGCTATATGCACTCTCCTCGAAGCTCTCATCTCCAGGCTGTGGAACGCATTCTCAGATATCTTAAGACAGCTCCTGGCCAAGGACTTGTATACAAAACCTCATCTTCCATTCCTACACTAGTGGCATACTCTGATGCCGACTACGCTGGCTCCCTCGACGATCGACGATCTACTAGCGGGTTTTGCACCTATTTTGGAGGACATCTGATTACTTGGCGAAGCAAGAAACAAGCAGTGGTTGCTCGATCCTCAGCAGAAGCAGAATATCGGGCAATGGCTGCTGTGGTCTCTGAACTCACATGGATTGAGAGTCTCCTTACCGACCTTGGAGTTAAACTACCTTCACCAGCTCTTCTTCTATGTGACAGTCAAGTTGCCATACATATTGCTAAAAACCCGGTCTTCCATGAAAGAACGAAGCATATTGAGGTAGATTGTCATTTCATCCGAGAGAAAGTCCACATGAAGAAGATCGAGCTCAAGCATGTTCCGGGTACTGAACAGGTTGCTGACATCCTCACCAAAGCTCTACCTAGTACCCTCTTCTATCAGTGTCTATCCAAGCTTGGCGCATACGACTTGTACGCTCCAGCTTGCGGGGGAGTATTAGAAAAGCCCATGTAAAAGGCCCATTTGATGGCCCATTTTTTCCTCCTCCTTCTTTAGTCCCACATCATGTATAGGATTTATTCTTCTCTCTTCTCTCCTATATATTTGTATTCTCTCCTTGTATTTACATACTTGAATAATATATACAAGCTTTGGGCACTTTCAGCAATCTCTATGATTGTATGTGAACCCTAGATTGAATGCCTCATGATATTATACGTGAAATCTCGTTTGCGCCGCATAATTTGAATGTCTCATGATATTATACATGAAATCTCATTTGCACCGCATAATTTGAAAAGATCTCACTTTATTGTTTTAAAATGAAATCGAGATTTCCGGGATACATCAGAAAAAACACTATGACATGTAGGAACATGTAAGTGAACCATGAGCAATAAAAGCCCTAATTGCAATGTCGGGGAAATGAATTCTAACCCTATGAGGCTAGGATGATGCACGTATGCAAGGAGTCATCCAGCAGTAAATCAAAAATAGAAATAAAGCATAAAACCTCGGACTTAGCACAACTAGTATCCGGATAATTTTAAATACACAAGCAGACAAGGTTTCCTCTGATTGGAGGACCGTTAATTAAATGTGCAAGAGAATAAATTCGGCAAATCATGATCAGTAAAAAGTACAGATAGATTAGCATAGATGGTGCTCATAAGAATATAGGAAATCAGAGGTAGAGTTATGGGGCTCGATTAGGGTATGTGAGGCAAACGGAGGGGCCCATTGGCCCAATCAAGTTTTATGGGAGGTGGGGGTCAAATCTACCTTGGAGGAGATTGGCAGCAGTACAATGGAGTAGGGGATGGCTGATTATAGGAGAATGGATGTTCGGTTGGGTGCTAGGAGAGGAAAAGGTGGGCTAAGGTAGGTCGCCAAAAATAGGGAATATGGAGTAGGGTGTGTGGTAGCTGCTTAGGGGAGATTATAATGAGTGACAACTACTTGGGTGGCAGGGATATAGAGACACAATTTTGTGGAATCGGCACCACGGTCGACCTTATCATAACCCGGACGAGTGTATGTAAATAGGAGGCATAGTTCAGATTGTTGTATGTAGAGTTGTCACTAACAACCGAAAACCGGAAACCGTAAACCGAACCGGAACCGAATTGGAACTGCATAGAACCAGTCTAAACGACTAGTAAATTATTTTGGTCCAGATTGAATTTTGGAACCGTGAATAAAAAGGGTCTGGGTCTTGATCCTTTATATTATTACCCAGACCGAAACCACAACAGCAACCAACAAGTTTTGAATGGTTCGAAAATTTCTTAAACAGATCCGAACCGAACGGATCAGAACCGAACCGATGAACCGTAATTCATTTTAATTTAATGTGTGATGCAGTATCTATAAAAAAATATTTTAATTTAATATTTGTACTATACAATAATAAAACTATAATTTATGAATGCAAGTACGGTGATGAAGAAAATTCTATAATAATGTGATGCACAATGTTTTGAAAACTGGACCGGACCGGCCGGTTCAACCGGTCGAACCGCCAACCTGCGTACTATGTGGTCCGGTCAGAGGTCTGAAACTGCTCCCATTCAGAACCTATCAAGAATCGGCGAACCGGCCGGTCCACCCATAAAACCGTGAACCGAAACGGGTTTCAATCAACCGGGCGGGCCTTGGAGGGATTAAGAAATTTTTTTTATTTTAAAACTCTAAAATTATTGGAGTTTTTTTAATTGCATGGTACAACGCCTCTTACTTTTATAGAAATGTGGAGGTTGACTACATTCAATCTTGCAATGTGGGACTAAATAAGTATTAGATTTATAAAAGATGTAAATGTTGGGATTCGAACCAGTGACCTTCAACAAAATACCAATACTTATCCATTGCACCAACACATTTAAATGTTTAGTAATAAATTATATTATATATATACAAATAAGATTCAGCTTAATTAACATATAATATTATAATTATTTATTTTTATTATTATAATCAATTTAGACTAACTAATATATAACGGATATACGAATATTACTTATAATTAATATATATATATATATATATTTTTAATTAACATATATCATATTTAGCTAAAGTTTTCTTTATATAGTCAAGATGTGTGCGTTTATTTAATTAAAAGTTTAAAATTTAATTTTCATAACAGATTTGATAACTTATTATATATGTGATAAAATATTAATATTGAGATTTTAGATGATAGCAAAATATATTACTATTTATGAAAATATTTTATATAATTTAGACTATGTATTCCTATCTCATTTTTATTAAAAAAATATAGATTATGTTAAATTATAATAGACAATTTAAATATTTATTATATTATCTAACATCACGGTCCAACCCCGGTCCGACCGGTTCAACCGGTCTGACCTTGAACCTTTGATCTCACCAGTTCATTCTCCGGTCCGATTCTCAAAACCTTGGTGATGCACATGCAATTGTCTTAAATTTAATTAAAAATAAATTTTGAAATTAATACTAAAATCCGCAAGCATTCACAATAGAGATTTGATGATAGAAATACAAGTAAGATCTAATGGAGTTTAAGAAATGAATGTTTTAATTAAATAATCGGTGAATACAACTTTCAAGTACAAATTTAGATCTCAAATTGCATGTCTTTTCATCAAAGTAATATAAACATTAAATTAAAACTTACACGCATATTTGGAGTCCAAAGAGGCAGTAAAGGGTCAATTTGGAGGACGAGATAGCAAAATTACTGAGGTTGACCGATACAAATATACAGGAAATATGCATAAATAACGTACAAAAGGTACATAGAAATGTCTCGTCGTCGCTCTGAACGTGACTACAGACTCGAATCATCCATACAACGATCCTAACTCATCTTTCTATGAGTATAAACTTGGACGGGCTCCAATAAAGGTCGACTCGCTCTTGAATTACAGTCTCTAGTAATGTTGATTCATTAGGAATAAGAATCGAACCAGAATCGAACTGAAACACACAGAACTGAACGAACCAGTAGTGAATACTTTAATATTAGTTCTTGTTGAAACAAAACAGAAACTGTAGATACGATGGTTCCAAAAATTTATGTTGGAATCGGAACCAGAATTGGAACCGGTCAAATCAAATAAAATTTTGGTTCTAATTTGAAAAGTCGTTGCCTTAACGGCTCAATTCTTGGTTTTAATGGAACTGAAACCGACCGTGACAGCTATAGTTGTAAGGACAATCCGAGTATGTGGTCACGTTCAGAGTGACGACGAAATATTTTAATGTATTATTATTAATATTTTATATTTATTTCATGTATTATTACGGGTTGAAGTTCTAGATGATCTAGACCATCCATAGTTGCCTCTAGGCCCTCTACATCTATAAATAGAGGTCAAGTGACTTATTCTTGGGATCACAGATTTTGGACAAAAATTCCAGGCTCTCACAGCCGCCCACGATACCGATTCCGTGGATCCTTGTTGTTGAAGCCAAGTAACTACTCTTCCATAACTAACTCGCAACCAGCACTCGACTACTCATAACCATCATTAACTACATCCCTCCACCAAATTCCCCCATCCAGTCATGTGCAACTTCCCTCCAAGAATAACTGTTCGGCAGTCCTTGCACCCGTTTGTCAACATCCACCACATTTCCTTGCATAATTCTACTCGCCTAAGTCAATACATCCTCCCAACATCCTCGGGTTTGTGTCTATAAATGTTCTAGCTGCCTAAAACTGATACAAGCATGAGAGATTTCATACTCGGACAACGACATGTGCTAGTTTACTTATGTCGTCCACGAGCTCTCGCCACGGCACATGATTGACAATGTTGTTATGATTTTAGTACCGTCACACTTTATTTTTGTCCTTATTATCGTGTTACGTGTAATTGTAGGCCCTCCTAGTATATAAAGGAGGAGACTAGATCTTGTATGCATCTTTTGGATCTATCTTTATTTGTAATGAGAAGAGAAAGGAGCAGACGACCAAACATCCCTCTCTTGCCCTAGTCTCGAGCATCCCACGCAATACCTGTGTTTATCATCTGGTCTGACATGTTGGAGCCAGTCACAGAATTTCCAGTTATGCAGCCAGCCACAACTTTGCTATTCTCCTTTGAGTCCCCATCCCTCCAGTTAGCTGACCTCCCATTACTCTCCCAAGGCACGCATATCTATTGGTCATCCTCCAACTGATCTCCCACTTGCCCTGGTTCGTATGCAACCGAGCCTCCCACAACCACTACCTAAGCCCAAAGATCCATCTCACCACTTTTCCCACAGGTACTTTGAGCTCCATGGAAAAGGCCTCTTCTGTTGTAAACAACACAACTCTTTGACACATGATTGCCCAAATAAGGACATCCAGATGCTCTTCGTGCAGAGGAAAAG
Source organism: Platanthera guangdongensis (assembly GCA_039583875.1). Classification (NCBI taxonomy): domain Eukaryota; kingdom Viridiplantae; phylum Streptophyta; class Magnoliopsida; order Asparagales; family Orchidaceae; genus Platanthera; species Platanthera guangdongensis. The sequence goes on from CM077164.1 coordinate 15,640,466, forward strand.
GATATATGTTTGGACGATTTTGAATCCCTTGAGTTGGGCGATGATGACCACCCCTGTCAAGAGCTAACTCAACTCAACCACCCCAACTTGCCTCTTTACTCGGTGGGTGGTATGATCAGTCCATGAACCATGAAGCTCCAAGCTTCCATCCGTGACGAAACTGTTGTGGTTATGATTGATAGCGGAACGAGCCTCAACTTCATCTCTCATGACCTTGTTGAGGCATTACAACTTCCAGTTACATATGCTTCAGGCTTTCATGTGTTCTTGGGAGACGGACACTGTGCCCGCACCATGGATCGTTGCATGGGCCTTTCCCTAACGATTGGATCTTATTAATGCACGATAGATCTGTCTTTGGACTACCTAGATGTCATTCTCCGGGTAGCCTGGCTACTCTGGGCAACGTCCAACATAATTGGGATTGTCTAACCATGGTCATTGAGACGTTGGGCGCCACTTACATTCTAAAGGGGGAACCCCTCCTTCATCAACTGCTCTACGTTCTCTCCTCAAGAGAGCCAATCTTGAATTCCGAGTACAACTGTGGCGCATGGGAGCCAAGGTGGCCCCGACAACGGCACTGCCCCGACAAGATTTTCAGCTCCTCTTGTACAAACACACTTCCATCTTTGTCATCCCTCACAGAATCTCAGATCGTCCTCCAACCCAGAGTGTCAGCAGTGTCAGCAATGTCCGTCGGCCATACTATTACGACCATGCCCAAAAGGTCGTTATAAAGATGATGGTGGAGGAGATATTGCGCACGAGAATCATCCAACTGGGTGCAAGTCCTTTCTTCAGCCCGATCTTTTTGATGCGAAAGGACAACAGTTGGTAATTTTTTGTTGACTGTCGTGAGTTGAACAAACTCAAGGATCTGGACAAATATCCTATTCCACTCATCCAAGAGCTTTTAGAAGAATTGCAGGGGTAACTTAGTTCTCCAAGCTCGACCTCGGGTTGGGGTATCATAAGATCTATGTACGAGTCGAGGACGCACCAAGACGATATTTTGTACCCAAGACGAGCATTATGAGTTCTTAGTCATGTCAATTTGCATGACTAATGTGTCGTTAACATTCCAATCCACTATGAACGACGTAGTCCGCCCTCACCTACATAAGCTTGTCTTGTTTTCTTTGATGGAATTGGTTTATATCCTCTCTTGGCAGCTCCACCTCGACCACTTAGTGGTCATGCTTCAACTCTTCACAGACCATCAGTTCGTAGTGCATCAGAAAAAGTGCATGCTTGGACAGACACAGATTGACTATTTGAACCACATCATCTCCGCCGCCGAATTAGCCATGGATCCAACAAAGATAATGGTCATCCCCAAGTGGGAGAAACTTTTGTTAGCTAGAGCAGTACGGGGCTTCCTGGGGCTCACAGGGTATTATCGACACTTCATCCGTAGCTACGACGCACTTGCACGGCTTATTGATCTCTTTATCTCTCAAAGTTCTTCGCTCTCTCTAGTTCTCTTTTTTTCTCATTTCTAGGGTTAGGGTTAAGCACGGCTCCCCTTCTTCCTCTCCCCTCGGGCTCAGTGTTCCACCTATTAGCAGAACATTTACTACCAGCAGATAATCACTTCTCCAATGGAGCACATTTTATTCCTCGGGTTGACTTACCACCCACAGTTCAATGGTCAAACAGAGGTTGTCAACATAACCATTGAAAGGTACAAGCGGTGCATTGCTTGAAAAATAATCCAAGAATTAGGTTGGTTAGATCCCATGAATCGAGTATTGCTACTGGCTACTGTTGAGAAACCTCAAAGCTTGTATGTATTGCTTGTGTATATAAATACAAGGAGAGAATACAAATATATAGGAGGGAGAGAGAGAGAGAATAAATCCTATACAAGATGTGTGACTAAAGAGGAGAGAACAAAATATGGGCCCAAAATATGGGCCTAATACATGAGCTATTCTAACACTCCCCCGCAAGGTGGAGCGTACAAATCGTATGCACCAAGCTTGGACAAGCATTGATAGAAGAGTGCCTTAGGAAGAGCCTTTGTGAGGACATTCGCAACTTGTTCCGTCCCTGAAACATGCTTTAGATTGAGCTTCTTCATTTGAACTTTTCTCGAATGAAGTGACAATCGACTTCAATGTGCTTCGTTCTTTCGTGGAAGACTGGGTTCTTAGCGATATGTATAGCTGCTTGACTGTCGCAAAGGAGAACAGCTGGAGATGGTAATTTTACACCCAGATCAGTGAGAAGGCTCTCAAGCCACGTCAGTTCCGAAACAACATATGTCATTGCTCGGTATTCTGCCTCAGCCGGTGATCGAGCAACGACCGCTTGTTTCTTGCTTCGCCATGTAACCAAATGTCCTCCAAAGTATGTGCAAAAACTACTAGTAGATCGTCGGTCATCAAGAGAACCAGCATAATCAGCATCTGAGTATGCCACCAAATTTGGAGCAGAGGAAGAGGTCTGGTAAACAAGTCTTTGACCAGGAGCTGTTTTAAGATACCTAAGAATACGTTCAACAGCCTGAAGATGAGATCTTCGAGGAGAGTGCATATATCGACTGACAAGACCAACAGCAAAAGAAATATCTGGTCTGGTAACCGTGAGATAGATCAATTTTCCAACGAGTCGACGATAATATTCAGGATTCTGGAGAAGTAGATCCGAGTCAGATGTCTGGGCGCAAAACTTGTGGTTTACATCCATATGAGTATCACTTGGCTTACATCCAGAATGTCCAGCATCATGAATAAGGTCAAGACAGTACTTTCGTTGAGATAGAGTAAGCACATCCGGTCGTCTGGAAACCTCAAGACCCAAAAAATATCCTAGAGGTCCCAGATCCTTAGTCTGAAAGACGGAGTTTAGATGTACTTTGACTGCCTGTATCCCTTGTGAGTCATCTCCTGTAATGATGATATCGTCAACATAAACTAGCAGAAGGACCGTTCTTGTTGGTCGGTGACGAGTAAACAGCGAGAAGTCGGCCGAGCTTCGAGTAAAACCGATATCATAAAGGACCTTACTGAATTTTTCAAACCATGCCCGTGAAGATTGTTTGAGACCATAGAGAGCCTTTAGAAGGCGACAGACATGAGACTCTCGCGTGGTCTCAAACCCGGGTGGTTGTTGCATGTATACCATGTCTTGGAGATCCTCATTCAAGAAAGCATTCTTGATATCCAGCTGAAAGAGGCGTCATTGGCGATGAACAGCAATAGAGATGAGGACAAGAACGGTATTGAGCTTGGCGACCGGAGAGAAGGTTTCCTCATAGTCGAGTCTCTGTTGTTGTGTGAAACCACGAGCCACGATTCGAGCTTTTAGGCGGTCAATGGTCCCATCAGCAGCATGTTTGATGACAAAGACCAACTAACACCCAACCGGTTGCTGACCCAGAGGAAGGGGCAGGACGGTCCAAGTCTGGTTAGCCCAGAGAGCAGACATTTCTTCTTCCATGGCGACCCGCCAGCCTGGATGTGTAAGCGCCTCCTGCACAGAGTTAGGAACAGCCGAACAGCAACCGAAGAGAGAGAGGTAGCAAATGTGTGCAGAAGGGGAGAGAGGCGATGAAGGGAAACGAAGGTCGCCAGAGGATGAGCAGTGGAAGGCGGTACCTGATCAGCAGGATGCGGAGTATCCGTGGTAGAGGGTGTCTGCAGAGGGGCATCAGAACGGGGAGGGTGACGAGTGTAGACACGGACAACGGGAGGTTTGGAGGGAGCAGGAGTCGGTGCAGGAGAGACGGGTGAAGGTGGTGGAGTAGCGGGAATAACTGGGTGTGGGATGGATGGCGGGAGAGGAGGTGGTTTGGAGTAGCAGGTAAAGGAGCAGGAAAAAAAGGTTGTTCTTCCCAGAAGGTAACGTCAGCAGAAACGGAGATCTTTCGAGTAGCTGGAGAATAACACACATAACCCTTTTGGGTGTGCGAATAACCGACAAAGATGTGTGGAGCCGCCCGGGGATCCAACTTATCTGAGGATGGCCCCAGGCGGTGGACGTAGCAGAGGCTGCCAAAAACACGAGGCGGGAGAGGAAAAGCCGGAGTTGAGGGTAACAATAGGCTAAACAGAGTAGCATAGTTGAGGATGGAGGAAGGGAGACGGTTGATGAGAAAGCAGGCAGTCGAGACCGCAAAGTTCCAATAAAGCTTGGGAACATGCATTTGAAGCATGAGAGAGCGGGCAACAACTAGTAAGTGGCGGTTCTTCCTCTCGGCAACACCGTTTTGTTGGAGTGTGTAAGCACATGAGGTTTGATGAAGAATCTCGAATTCAGAGCATAAAGCGGTAAAATCGTGGCTGGTGTGCTCACGAGCATTGTGGGTGCGGAGTATTTTGAGGGTGGTGTGGAATTGTGTACGGGTTTCGAGGACAAATGCCCGAAAAATCCGGGGAAACTCGGAGCAATCACGAAGTAAGTATAGCCACGTAGTGCGAGAGTGGTCATCAATAAATGTGATAAAATAACGAAATCCAGAACTACTGGGAATCATAAAAGGACCTCATACATCAGAATGCACTAAATCAAAGGGAGCAGCGCTCCGAGTACAATACGAAGGAAAAGAAGAACGCGGTTGTTTGTCGAGGATACATGAATCACACTGAAAAAGGAGTAAATGAGATATCTGGAAGAGCCCGCTGGAGGACCAGCAGAGGGGCATGCCCAAGTCGACGATGCAAGCAATGGAAGAGACGGAAGACAGAATGGTGGGAGATTCGTCGAGAAAGTAGAGCCCATTCCGCAGCTGGTCTTTACCAATGGTAGTCTGCGTCCGCCGATCCTGTATAACAAAGGAAGAGTAAGTGAATATAACGGAACAATCAAGATCATTCGTAAGACGGCCAACAGAGAGTAAATTAAATGGTGAACTCAGAACATGAAGAGCCGAGCGAAGGGAGATGGACTGGTTGAGAGAAAGATCTGCCGAGCCGGAGACGGGAACCAGCGCCCCATTGGCCACAGTGATAGACTTCGGATAGGGAGAATCCGAGTACTGGGCAGGCCGTCGCGAAGTAATGTGATGAGTGGCACCAGAGTCCACAAGCCATCCCAGGCTGGTGGAGAGACAAGCAGTACCTGTGTTGGAAATGGAGGCGACGGAGGCAGATGGTGGGTTGAGCAGGCCTTGGAGATGCTGGAGCTGAAGACGGACGGTCTCAAGATCAGGAGGACTGGCGTCAGTAACAACAGAAGCCGTCGGACGAGGAGGATAACCAATTTTCTTATAGCAGGTCGCCTCCAGATGACCATCTTTCCCGCAGAAGGAACACTTCGGCCGACCCCGGCCACCACGGCCATGGCCCCGAGAGCCCGAACGTCCCCCCGAGCAGTTTGAGGAGGGAAAGGTAGGAGCGGAGGGGCCTGTTGTAGAAGGGCCGGGGGAGAAGGAGCAGAAGTATCCGGAGGAGGTGATACACGGAGAAGCATGGAGCATACATCGGAGAAGGATGGTGTGGTGGGAGCAGCCAGAACCTGAGCACGAATGCTCTGAAGCTGAGGTGGAAGACGAGCCATTATGATGGCAATGCATGCGGCTTCCTTCTGAGCGAGTTGAGCAGCATGATTATTGGTGGAGGGTTGATGTTGTATCCAGGCTTCCGCAAGAGTTTTAGCCCGAGCGACAAAGGAAGTCATATTTGAAGCCCCGCCAGTGTCGAGAGCAAAGAGGTCAGTGAGGATGTCGTAGAGATGTTGAAGACTGTCGCGGCCTGAGTATAAGGAATGCAGCTCATCCCACATAGCCTTGGCGGTGTCATGGTACATAACCATCTGATAAGGCTCACCATTTAATGAATTCAGGATCCAAGTCTGAGCGCTGCCATCATTACGGAGCCAATCATCGGTAAGAGGAGACGGAGGTGCATGAGTAAGATGAGGCAAAAGACCATTGGCTTGAAGAACTCGTCTAACGGAGTGCACCCAAGGGATAACGATTTTCTTGCCAGAAAGAGAGATGGTATTGATCTGTAGCTCGTCACGGACTTCAGCAGAGCAAGTCGGGCGGTCTGTGGGACAGGCCGGGCGGTCAACAGGCGGACTGGCCGTCGAGCCAGTGGAGGTACCCGAAGAACTCATAGAGGCAGACCGCAAGAACAGATCACCGAGAGAGACCGCTTCAGGAAGAGTGGGAGGTCGCGCGACCAGGCCGCAGCGGGAAGGCTGGAGAAGACCGCGATCAAAGAAAACGCGGGAAGGCACCAGTCCGCACGGGAACGCCGGACACCAGCGATGTGGCAAATCGCGACCAAAATGCGGACAGGGAGGAGTCCGCACGGTCTAGGTGAACACAACAGCGGGGAGAACATGACTCCGCAGCGGACAGGAGCAAGCCGCAAAAGAGAAAAGCTGCGGCGGACAAGAGCAGTCCGCAGAAGAGAGGAGCAGGCGCAAGAGAGGAGGCCGGGGCAGACAGGAACAGTCCGCAGAAGAGAGGAGCAGGCCGCAGGAGAAAGGAGGCCGCGGCGGACAGGAGCAGTCCGCAAGACAGAAGAGGAGGACGCAAGAGGGAGAAGCCCGCAGCGGTTAGGATAGAGGAGCTTGAGGCCGCAGCGGACAAGAGCAGTCTGCAAGAGACGGCGGATAGGGAGTAGCACAGGGAGAGGAGCAGTCCGCGAGTAGAGAGGAGCAGTCCGCGAGTAGAGAGGCTCGAGCGGACAGAAGAAGAGCTCGCAGCGGATAGAAAAGGTGGGTCCCACGGGTCAGAGCAGAAGATGGCTATAAGAAGCCTGAGGAGGGTGGAACCACGGAGAGAAAGAATAGAGACGGATGCAGAGGGGCAGTCCGCAGAGGCCACGCAGATAAAGGGAAAAGCAGGTCGGTGCGAACAGACAGCCAGGCCGCAGGGGATGGCGGGTTGGGCGGTTTGAAGAAAGCGGACAGACAATCAGGCCGCAGGGGATGGCGGGCTGGGCGATTTGAAGAAAAGCGGACAGACAGACAGGCCGCAGGGGATGGCGGGTTGGGCGGTTTGAAGAAAAAGGAAGACCGCAGCAAGATGAACCTCTAGAGGACCGAACCTGGCTCTGATACCATGTTGAGAAACCTCAAAGGTTGTATGTATTGCTTGTGTATATAAATACAAGGAGAGAATACAAATATATAGGAGGGAGAGAGAGAGAGAATAAATCCTATACAAGATGTGGGACTAAAGAGGAGAGAACAAAATATGGGCCCAAAATATGGGCCTAATACATGGGCTATTCTAACAGCTACAATATCTCTTATCACACATTGTGCACAAGACCTTTTTGATTGATGTTGGGAGTGATCCTCCACAGCAGCTTTCATATATTCTAAAATCTTCCAAGGTCAAAGAGATAGATTGAGTCGTGCAAACACGAGATCAGATCCTTGCCACTAGTCGCACACACTTCAGGCTCAAAAGTGTGTGAGGAAGCATAATGACAAACACCACTGAGACCTGAATCTCGAGATATGTGAATGGGTTTAACTCAAACTCCGACAACATCAACAATTCTCTCACTCTCTTTCTCCCTCTCTCTCCAAGAACTCACAAGCTATCTCCAAAATTCTATGACCCTTTTAAGATCACTGGCAAGGTGCGCAAGTGACCTACAAGCTTAACCTTCTACTTGATGCTAAATTTTATTGGGTTTTTCATGTCTCCTTACTGAAGTAACACAAGAGGGAACCACCACTCGACACAACGGCTTTCCCTCCCATTGTCGAGGGTCGCATTATATCTATACTAGTGATAGTCATGTGCATCTACCTCAACTGCGAGGCAATAGAAATCTTGATTCAATGGGCCAATTCGTCCATCTGGGAGCCTCTACAAACCTTCAGGGATACTTATGTGACCTTTGAGCTTGAGGACAAGCTCCTTAGGAAGTGGGGAGAGATGTTAAATACACATTTTGGGGACGTCTATATATCAACGGAAAGAAGATCGTCATGACTTCACAAAATGCTTAATGCTTTTTGCAATATTCTATCCATATTATCACTTTCCATCTTTGTAAGTTTAATTTTATTGCACTTTCTTAAGGAACATTTTTGTAATTTGGGCAATTTAAACGATGTGTATTTATACACATATGTTGAAGGTGATGGTAAAAAAAAAATTACCCGAATTTTTTCATCTCATCATTTCCTCTCTATATCTCTCCTCCAAGCAAGGGTTTTCACCATAAGCCATTCAAAGGGTTAAGGGAAGGAGCTTTGACTTTGATCTGGTTCTCCACTGCCCCAATCCTAGGTTCCTAACATCAACTTCTATTCAAGAACCTGATGGGAATTGGCTGCAGGATAGTCATAGGACTTCGGGCCACCACTCGGCGGGGCCCGCATTTGTGTACATGCGTAGAAGACGTTGATTGGATCATTGATCCGACAACACGGGCAAGTTCGAAGTGTCATTTCTGTATTTTCTATGTATTTTGTTTTTTTTATTATGAACAGTTTAGTGTTATTTGGGAATCGGGAGTAGCGGTCAATTATAGTTGCTCATGTCAGATGCCCTAGCTCCCCTTTCGCTATAAATAACGGGGAGGGTTGCCATTCTGAGGGATTTTTTTGTGAGAGAATACAGAGCCAGCAATCAAATCGTGGTGCGACGTCCCAGCTCCTTTTTTTATTTTTCTCGTTTCTTTCTTAACATTTGTGAACCCTAATCGTGGAACCACCTCAAAACCGCAAGCCACACATCCCTTGTAACCCCACGCAGCACACCCCTTCGTCTCTTCCACGCCGTAACCGACCAAATCCCTCGATTCTGCTTCCACATTTCCATCATCACCGCTTACCACAGAGCCTCCTCGCCTCCTTCACTTAGTGCCAGCGCCATCTTCCTTCTCAGTGTGCCAAACCGCCCCATCCACATCCCAAACGGATGCTACCAGTGATGTCCGACTAGCCTCAAGTCAACCTACACCCAACAACCACAATCAGGGCTTCTCATGTCAAACACAGCAGCAGCAGCATCACTTCTATAGCAGCAGACTTACACTTCTTCCACCATTTGGCCTTGTGTTTATGAGTATTCAATGGAGGTGTGCTCCTTTTCTCTTAATTGACTATGTGGGTGAATATTTACTAGCGTGTAGAGATCGTATTTTGTGGTGTTTTGTTGCAAATGTTCCATTTCCGATAATCTCTTGTTTGTGCAAAGTGGCTTGAAACCCTTCGTATGAAGGGAAACATATCCGCTTGTTTACTTGAAGTTGTCGTGAACATTGTGATAATTTGTTAAACATTTATTTCCAATCAAATCATTGCAAGCAAGCATCATATAGTTTAAGTTTGTTTGAGTCAACCCAAAGTCACTCCCATAAGCTTGCATTAGAGTTAACACACCTTTCACAGCCTGCCTTGCGTCAGATTTGGTATTAGAGCCTCAGGTTAGGCTCACTTGCATGTTGGGTAGAGGTAGGCTTTATCGTCGGTCTATGTCCGACCGCAACCTTACCGATGAGAGAACCATCAACTCCAACTCAGTGACACATGCGGAATGAAAACGACAAATGATAGATCGGTTCGATCAAATGAATACTTAATTTAAAGATCTGCGCACCTGCAACGATGTCCTTGATGATCATCGAGAGCATGTCAATCCCCAAAGGAGTGAGAACACACCCACTCCACCTAACATTCTCTTTGACGAAGAACGTGAAGCCCTCCCACCTCAAGATTGGTGTTATGGCCTACTTGGATGGTTGTCGGAGGAGTGGCCGGAGGTGGAGATGATGGTGGTGGAGGATACAACGGGACCCTGACAGCGGCTTCATAAACGGGATTGCTTGTCAGAGGAGAGAGCCGCCAAATATCTCACAAGGGGACAAGAACAAGAATTTTTTCATTGCCTCCTTCATACATGATAAGGGGGTATATATAGGACCACGGGGCATAATTGTAAATACAACACGGGGCATAATTGTAAATACAACAAGGGGCATTAATAAAATACGCAACTCATATGACTAACTATATTAAAGACTTGACCCCTAATAAAGACTCGAGACAGCATAATATTTATATAATATGATAAATGGAGGAGCCGAAATCGATCTATAATATGATGAATGACGTAGGAGCTCTAAGGCCAGAGGATCAATCGTCGTGGAGAGTGGTGGAACGTCAGCGACTGCACGAGGAGAGGCGGAGACTGCGAAGGTGAAACCTTCGGCGGAAGACCGGCTATCAAATTATCAAGTATGTGGAGGACCGTGGTCATGGCGTCCGGAAGACATGCTTCAGCATCCCGAAGATGTGTGTCCATGGAGGTCATACAATCACATAGAATTAATTGGATGGCAGTCGCATTCGCGACACTAAATTTTGCATCCATGTCAAATATTTACTGAAAACAATTAAATCAATTAATTAATTGATTTAGGCATTAATCAATAAAATATACCCCATAGGTCTGTTGTTGTAGTGGGCTCAAGGAAAAGTGAAAGTGTGGGCTTCTAAGTTACGGCGGGTGAAATGCTTGAAATAGGAATGGGCGGCTTGAGGAGGGAGCGGTGGACATGTGCGTGCAGGAAAAGAAATGTCAGGCGTCTCAAGGAAACCGAGTACGGGGCTTCAGAAGGAAATACGCGTGAAGGCAGGACGACCGGCTCTCGCGCATTGAATGCACAATGAAGGCATCAATCGATCGAAATGAAGAGGCCCACAGGAGATGGACTCGACGTGGACGATGTGGATTCTCCGTTGCGTTAATCGGCCCAGGTAGACAACTATAATGCGGATTCCCGGAGGCGTTGCGGTTGGCTGGGGTTAACAAAGATGCCCTGGGTTGATAATGACGTGCTTGTTGGTTGGCGCGGGCGACGAGTACTAGGAAAAGAGAAAACGCTCGTAGTGGCTTGACGGCGTCGACGAAGAAGCAATAAAGCCTCGTTAGGTAGTATGAAGCAGCAAAAACAGTAGTGTGAAGTTGTGGCCCTGTTGTTTGGATATCGATGCTTGTTGTGGGGAAGTGTTGGCGGGTGTTGGCCGAAGATTGAGGCCTCTGATATCCAAAGTACCTGCCTCAGATAGATATCTCCACCCTCAGGAGGACTATAAACCCCGACATCCAGCTCTTCGGATCGAGTCCAGGGCTGTTTTGACTACGGACAGAATGATTACTTTAACGAGTATCCTGAATCACGTAGAGCACCACACACAGAGGAAGATATCGCTCGTCGCATACGCATTAACGCTCCTACCTACGACGGTCACCTTGACCCGAAGGCCTTTAGTGATTGGCTTCCAAAGATCGATCACTGTTTTGAGTGGTATGATATAATCAACGAGCGACGCGATCGATTTGCGAGGATGAAGTTGGTTGGCCCAACCAAGATTTTTTGGACGAGCATAGAGAGGTCACTTCATCGAGATGGATATCGTCTTATTATTCGTTGGGAGGACATGAAGTGACGATTGAATGATAAGTATCTTCCTGCCTCCTATCGGGACAAGTTGCTAGATCAACTTTATGTGTTGTGCCAAGGCACATACATGTCATGATTTGACGAGCTATCTGTGAGGAGTGATATACGAGAGGAGACTAGTGTCACCACTTCCCGATTGAGATCTGAGTTGCGTAGAGAGCTTATTACTCATCGGATGGAGATGGTATAGTAGGTTCTGAGGGCGAGGATGTCGCCATCAGAACACTTATGGCCACCAGATCGGGGAACGTTTAATGTTATCGCTATTCGGATAGGGGACATATTGCGGCTCAATGGCCTACAAGAAATTTGTTAGTTGAAGAAGGTGAACCCGGTGCTGATGTCGAGGAGGTCGCTGATGAGTAGATTGTTTCCACCGCCGAGGACGGTTGGTGGAGCGAGCATTCTCTAAAGGTAGGTGGTATACAACGTCTCTTTTACACCATGCATACTAATGACGATCACTTGAGCCTCGTTTGAGGATCGTGTTTGGTGTGGCGCTATCTCTATGTATGTCACATTATGTTAGGAAGGTCTTGACTCTACGACAACGATGTCCACATGTTTCGAACGCTTGAACATGTCTGTATTCCACGACAAGGGTCGTAAGATCGCATTGACGTCGACCCAACCCAAGGAGAAATCTAAGGGGAATGCCACACGGCCCACACCCTCCACTAGCACGAGCTCAAGAACGCTGCACATTCAGCATTGCAAGGAGTTTAAAAGAGAGAGTGTAAACGTCGTCATATTCTACGTAGTGGCCTCCACCATGGCTTTTGATGGACCTACGGAGATCCCTGATCTACCCCCTGAGGTCCAACATATTTTTGATGAGTATAATGATATTGTGTTAGATGATTTAACTGACGAGTTACCCCCACTGTGTGACATCCAACACGTCATCGATCTGACACTGGGGGCCTCACTCCTAAACCTACCACATTAACGGATGAACCCAGATGAGCATGTTGAGCTCAAGAGACAGGTGCATGAGCTTCTCTAAAAGCAATTCATGCGCGAGAGCATGAGTCCTTGCACGGTCCCTGCCCTTCTCACCCCGAAGAAAGATGGGAGATGGTGTATATGTATCGATAATATGACTATCAATAAAATTACTATCAAGTATCGTTTCCACATTCTCCAATTAGACGACTTACTCAACACGATTGTTGGTGCTCAGATATTCTCGAAGATAGATTTGCGCGGTAGGTACCACCATATCAGGATTTGTGAGGAAGACGACATTTAAGACAAAAGATAGTCTCTAGGAGTGGTTGGTCATGACTTTTTGGCAATCCAATGCCCCAAGCACTTTCATGTGGATCATGGCTCAAATACTATGACACTATATGGGTAAATTCCTGGTTGTCTACTCTGATGACATTTTGATTTACAGACACTCTCTAGATGACCATCTGAGGCTTTTATTTGAGATCCTCCGAAAGGAGAAGCCATATGTGAACTTGAAGAAGTGCTCATTCCTGACTGATTATGTGCGCTTTTTCAGGTTTATAATATCAACGTTCAGCATGTCTGTTGACTCGGAGAAGATTTGTTCCATTCGTGAGTGGCTTATTCCTTCCACTATCACTGAGATATAGAGATTCCAAGGGACTAGCCACCTTCTACAGGAGGTTTGTCCATGGCTTTAGCACCATCATGGACTCATTCATGAGCTGTCTGCGTAAGGGAGATTTCTAGTGGACGGCATCCACCAATCAAGCTTTTACAGAGATCAAGGAACAGCTGACGACAACCCCTGTTCTAAGAATACCCCAATTTTCTAAGGTATTTAAGGTAGCTTACGATGCATCTGGCGTTGGCATTGGTGGAGTTCTGAGCCAGGATGACCATTCAATTTCTTACTTCAGTGAGAAGCTGAATAAGGCCCTCAATAGTTACTCAAATTATGATAGAGAGTTTTATGCAGTACTGCGGTCGCTTCGTTATTAGAGACAACATCTCCTCCTACGGGAGTTCATTCTATACTTTGATCATCAGGTTTTACGCTATCTTGATTCACAGCGAAAATTGGAGTATAAACAAGCCAAGTGTGTTGAATACTTGCAAGAATTTCACCGCGCTCTCAAACATCGTGCGGGTGTTGAGAACAAGTCTGCTGACATTCTTAGTCGTCGTGTCAGTATGTCACCCTACACCATTGTTATGGGCTGCATGCATGATGTTATCAGCTGCGGTCCAGTTAATTATTTCATCTTTAATTGTGTTTTATTATATCGTATGTCATGCCTCTTTTATTATGTTTTCTTAAGATGTGTCGAATTTACAAGTTTGACCCTCTATATCATCTATTAAAGAGACCTTTGGGGTCTTGCAATATTATGAAAGAAAGAATCTATTACCCAATGTCCCTTGTTAGGAGATTTCGGAAGCTATCTTCTAACGAGCAAGCTCCACTTGGGCAGCCACGGTTACGACTCCACTGTATCTTCTTCCACCATCATCATTATCGCCTCCGGCCACTCGTCCGAGTAGCCACATAGCAACTTGGTATCAAAGGTAATCGGTCCTCGTCCACATGGCATTGCTCGGTCCTCTTCATTTTGGCAACCCCGCCGCTCTTCACGGCCATTCATCTCCGCCGCTCTTCTGCCGACTCAACAACAGTTACGCAAGCAGCAAATGCCCTCTTAAAATTCACGACCAACCCGAAGCCACTCCCAGTCAATCGGATTGACGCCCTACGACGTTCGATCATCCCACCTCGTCGTCATTTCCACACCGGGAAAAGAACGCTACTTCTTCCTTCATCATCGCCGGCTCTGGCAAGGACGCCTTCTGCACACTCATTCAGAACTCGACGGAGCGATGTCATCTTCCCTTCTCATGGCCACAGGTGATTGAGTGAAAACAATTCTAGCGACTTTGTTCGCATCCGTAACAGCGACCTTTCGACCTCCGCGTCATCACCCTGCACATACGATCTATTATTCCCATCGTCATCAAACTCCTCAAGCCCAAGGACGAACACGGACTCTACTCCCCTCAAGTTTCCTGCCATTTCGCTCGCTCGAGACCATACCATCGAGCCACCAGAACCGTAATCCTCCTTTTATGTTTTAGCCATGCTCCTATTGATCCTTGCGCGCCCAGCACACAACACTTATTTATCTCTCCCTGATTAAGCACTTTTATTTAAAAGAGGAGACACGACAACAACCGCACAAGCATGTCTGAGTTACGCAACAAAATCGGGAAGCATCGCAGCTCTCGTGGCACCTCCCAACCAGCCTCCTTGGACACTCCAGCCGTCCAATCACCCACTCCTTATCTCGAACTATGGGTGACTCGTCGAAACAGATGAGTCAGTTTATGTCCATGCTACAGGTCGTCATGTTGCAACAAACTGCCACTGCTGACCTCATCAGATGGCCATTACTGCACTCTCCAAACGCCTTGATGATTTCTCTACCGCCCCTGCAGACGATCAAGCGAGCAGTAGTTAGGCACCGCCACTTATCCGCCACGATCCATCGCCAAAGATCCTTTATGCACCACCGCCGCCGAGCCTCGTACGCCCCAAAACTACTATTCTTCTGTGCTACACCGGGTTGGAATTTCCAACCTACGATGGAAAAACTGATCCCTTGGGTTGGCTTGCCAGTGGGAGCAATTCTTTGGCCACCAACAAACCCCGACAGTTGAAAGGCTTCCTCTGGCCTCTTTCCACCTTCTCGACTCCGCTCCGCTTTGGGCTACTCATCTCCTCATCGACCAACCGAGACTGACATGGGAAGACTTCAAGCGACTCTATAACCCACACTTTGGTCCTCCCATCCGCAGCAACCCTCTTGGTACCGTCATAACATTATATTAGACAGACTTTGTGGACAATTATCTAAAGCAGTTTCAGCTTCTTCTGGCACATGTTGCACTTTCCTTGGAGATACAGGTCGTCATCTTCACCGCAGGACTTCATGACCGCCTATTGTTGGACATCAAATTTGAGGTCCCTCCAGATTTAGTGAATTTAATGAGTCTGGTCAGGCTGTGTGGCCGTCGCCTCCAGCTGGCGCGAAAGTCCTACTTGCCCACCGGCACTGGTGACTCCATTGGAGACCCGTCGGTCCGTCGACTATCTCAAGCCAATATATTGGCACGACGCGCACATAGGTTATGTTATAATTGTGACGAGTAGTACACTCGCAGACATAAGTGCAAAAGACTTCTTTATCTGCACGTCGCAGGCTCCGACGAGGAGGGCATCAAATGACGTTCACACCATTGTTAATTGCCCTTGAGCTTGAGGTCAAGCTCATTTTGGACGGCGGGAGTGATGATATGGGGTGCATGCATGATGTTATGAGCTGCGTGCCCAGTTAATTATTTCATCTTTAATTATGTTTTATCTTACCATATGTCGTGCGTATTTTACAATGTTTTCTTAAGTTGTCGTATTTACAAGTTTGCCCCTTTGTATCTATTTAAGAGACCCTTGGGGTCTTGCAATATTATGAAAGAAAAAAAATCATTTTCGCTTGTCCCTTGTTGTAAGATTTTGGAAGTTCACTCCTCTAACGAGCAAGCCCCGCTTAGGCAGCCGCAGTTACAGCTCCATTGTATCTTCCGCCACCGCCATCTCTACCGCCTCCGGCTACTCATCTGAGTAGGCACATAACATCCACACACTGAGCGCTAGTGCGACTAATTTTGATCGACTACCTAGGGAGTATCCCACCTATACTAACTTCGGTGAGATTTACTCTGGATTGATGAGGGATTCCAATGAGCCCACTAAGGGGTTTGATATAGTCGAGGGATATTTACATTGTGGGGTTCTCGTCTCTGATTCCAATGACCTCCTAAGAATTTCTTATCTGGGAATTGCACGTGGACGGCGCTGCAGGCTACATCAGAAGAGACAAGATGATTGCGTTGGTTGAGGACCGTTTTTACTGGCCCGCCTTAAAGAAGGATGTGGCAAGAGTTGTGTGTCACGGCGGCACCTGTCAGACTGTGAAGGGTTCAATACAGAACAATGGACTTTATACCCTCATATCAGCATCGATTTTGCATTGGGCCTTCATCGCGCTTTGAGGAAGCATGATTCCATTTTTGTAGTGGTAGACCGATTCTCGATGATGACCCATTTATTGTCTGTCACAAGACCACAAATGCGGCCCACGTAGTAGCCCTCTTTATGACACATCTTTTATTCATATGGTTTACCTAAGTCCATAGTGTCCAACCGTGACATACGATTCATAAGTTATTTTTGGAAGACATTATGACATAAAACAGATACGACCCTGAAATTTTCCACAGCTTATTACCCACAAACTGACGGCTAGACTGAGGTCGTAAACAGGAGTTTAGGAAATTTGCACCAGTGTCTAGTTGGTGAGCATCTGTCGGTTTGAGATTTTGTGTTGTCCATAGCTGAGTTTGCATACAATAGCTTCGCCAATAGGACTATAGTGTTAGAATATGAGCCTAGGAAGTCTATTGACCTCGCCATGATTCCCTTAGAGTCATGCTTTAGTGAGTCTGTTGAATCCTTTATCCATTATATACATGAACTGCATGCATGAACTGATCCAGAAGAAAATTACTAGCAGTAATGAATTATATAAGGCATAGACGGTCGAGCACAGGCTTGAGCATCATTTTCAGGTGGGCAAGTAGGTCAGGGTCAAAATTTTCATGGAGAGGCTCCCAAATGAGGCCATTAAAAAACTACATACTAAGTGAATGGGTCCTTATAAGATAACAAAAAAATTGGAACAAACACCTACGAGACTAAACTCCCGGGAGATATGGGTATTCATCCTGTATTAAATTCGGAAGATTTGACACTCTATATTGAGCCTCTCGAGCATAGGTACCCCAATCTTGAGCGACCTCCTGCACCCTTCCACTTACAGCCTGACCCATACTCATACCAGCTTGGACGAGCACATATGGGCTTGCCAGCACCCCCTATGATTGTGCAGGTTCTTCTGGATCCACTAGCACGAGAGCCGAGATCATCTTTGATATTATGGCGCACGAGTGCACCATCACCCAAGACGACCCATCTTATTGTTGCCTGGTGCACTGGAGTGAGAGCCCCGCTTGTGATGACACTTGGATTTCGGCCCCAGATCTTCGACGTCAGTATGATCATCCATTCATCGCTCTTCATTTATGGGAAGTTAATGGGGATCGGTCGCAGGACATCACGGGGCATCAGACCACCACTCGCCAGGGCCCGTATTTGTGTACTCGCACAGGAGACGTTAATTGGATCGTCGATTCGACACCACGAGCGTGTCTGGGACCGTTTCTATATTTCCTAAGTATTTTTGGCCATTTTAGTGTTATTTGGGCATAAGGCGTAGTGGCCAATCATAGTCGCTCACGTCGGGTGCTCTGGCCCCCCTTTCGCTATAAATGAGGGGGAGGGCTGACATTTTGAGGGATTGTTTGTTTTGTGAGAGATTCCAGGGCCAGTAATTAAATCGTGGTGTGACGCCGCGAGACCCCGAGCTGCGACGCCCTGGCTCCTTTTTTTATTTTCCCCTTTCTTTCTTAACTCATGTGAATCCTAGTCGTTGAACCACCTCAAAACCGCAAGTCGCACATCCCTTGTAACCACACGCCCCTTCGCCTCTTTCACGTCGTAACCGACCAAATCCCTCGATTCTGCCTCCTCATTTCCATCCTTGTTGCTAACCACAGAGCCTCCCCGCCCCTTCACCTAGTGTTAGTGTCATCTTTCCTTCTCACCATGCCAAACCACCCCATCCTCATCCCAGACGGATGCTACCAGTGACGTCCGACTAGGTAAGCTTGCACCCGACCACCACAGTCAGGGCTTCCTGCGACCAAGTTTCCCCCTATTCATTAGCAGCACCCTTACATTCACCTGCCTCCTGCCATACACAGCAACAACCGCACTTCTACAGCAACTGGCTTCAAATTCTTCCACCATTTGGCCTTGCCTTTGTGAGTATTCCTTGGTGGTGTGTTCCTTTTCTCTTTAATGACTATGTGGATGATATTTCCTAGTGCTTAGAGATCATATTTTGTGGTGTTTTGTTGCAAATTTTTCAATTCATATAATTTCTCATTTGGGCAAAGTGTGGCTTCAAACCCTTCAGGCGAAGGAAGACATATCAGCTTGTTTACTTGAAGTTGTGGTGAACATCATGATAGTTTGTTAAGGGGATTGGTAAAGGCAGACCTTATTTGGCTAGTGGCAGCCCAACATTTTTAATTAAATCTCCTTTTTTCCCGGATCTAATATTTAATCCTAATGGCAGCCCTAGCTCCCCCACGCATTCCCCTTTTTCCCGATAACTCCCGCTCGCCCTAGCTCCCTGACGCATTCCGCTCGCCGTGGTCGCCCGACCTCGTCCAACGCCTACAGCAACTCCTCTCTCGCCGCCCGATTTCTCCAGCAACTGGATCGCCGCCGTCGTTGCTCGAATTCTCGGACGCATTCCGCTCTTCTCTTATAGTCCTACCCGAGCAAATGGATCGCCGCCCGAATTCTCCAGCAACTCCTCTCTCGTCGCCGCCGCCGCCGGAGGAGATGGCCAAGCACCATTTTCCCCCTCTTCCAGTCTGACCCGACCCACTGGATCCTATTTTTTCCTCAACCGCTGTCGCCTCTCCCGCCGTCGGTGAGCTGACCCCTGGACATGTAGTGGAAAAGACTGTCGCCTCTCCAGCAACTCCTCTCTCGCCGCCGCCGTCGGTGAGCGTCGGTATATCCAAAAAAAAAATTGGGCTGACATTAACAAGTTGGTCTGCTTCTGTAAAAATTTGGTTTGTCATTATCAATGAGCTGTCACTAGCCAAATAAGGGTTGTCTTTAACAATCCCTTTTGTTAAACTCTTATAATTTTATTTTTACTAATAATTACTTCCGATCAAACCATTTCAAGCACGCATCATATAGTTTAGGTTTGTTTGAGTCGGTCCGATGTCACTCACATAAACTCGCATTAGATTCAGTAAACAACTTTCACAATCTATTCTGCATCAGAACCATCTCAGGATACTTCAAATTCATTCATAAAATTAAAGTCTAAACAATGGAAAAATAATAATCATAACCTTGATAAGATCAAAAGCCTTTGGTGCAATAGAAGTTTGTTTCATGTTGTTTTGTTCCAGGATGTGATGTAGGGTGGGCTAGTGTGTGTGAACACTAAAATACAATCCTAATGTGGAGTGCAGGGAAATAACTCTAACGTCTTTGAGTACTATATGCGACACACATGCAAAAATCGACGGCGCAACCAAAACGTAGCAATAAATGATTTAAATCATGTGCAACTATTTTAAACAAAGCAAGTAATTCTTTAGGCAAACAAGCTTTGAATTCCCTCTGTGTGGAGGGCCAAAGAGAGCACGCGATGAATTGGTCCTGCAAATCATAAAATAATTTAGAACAAACAACCATGATACTTGTAGATAAGTACGCGATCAGTAAATGAAAACCTTGTATGTCCTTTATTTGGTATCTAAATACAAGTAAGAGCACAAATATATAGGGAGGGAAGAGAGAGAAGAGTCTCAGATATAAGATGTGGGGATAAATACAAAGAGGAAGAAATACACTAAATGGGTCATTATATGGATCTTTACATAGTCTTTTCTAACACTCCCCCGCAAGCTGGAGCGTACAAGTCGTAGGCACCTAGCTTGGACAAGAACTTGTAAAATAGAGCACTAGGTGGGGCCTTACTGAGAAGATCAGCAACTTGGTCAGTAGTCGGAACATGTCTCAATTCTAGCTTCTTCATCTGAACTTTTTCCAGAATGAAGTGGCAATCAACTTCAATGTGTTTCGTTTTTTCGTGGAAGACCGGATTCTTAGCTATGTGTATAGCATCTTGACTGTCACAGAGTAAGGTAGCTGGTGAGAAGAGTTTTACTTTCATATCATTTAGGAGACTTTCAAGCCATATAAGCTCGGATACAACAGACGTCATCGAACGGTATTCAGCTTCAGCTGAAGGTCGAGCAACCACAGCTTGTTTCTTACTGCGCCAGGTAACAAGGTGACCTCCGAAGTAGGTACAAAATCCGCTGGTAGAGCGTCGATTATCCAAGAAACTAGCATAATCTGCATCTGAATACGCAACCAATGTTGGCGTAGAAGAAGTTTTGTATACCAGCCTTTGACCAGGGGCTGTTTTTAGATATCTCAAGATGCGTTCGACGGTCTGTATATGAGACATCCGAGGAGAATTCATAAATTGGCTGACAACCCAAACAGCAAAGGATATGTCTGGTCTTGTGACTGTTAGGTAAATTGGTTTTCCAACGAGACGTCGATAGTATTCTGAATTTGAAATAAGTAGATCTGTATCTGAGGCATGTGCACACAACTTATGATTGACATCAATAGGAGTATTGGTCGGCTTGCATATAGAGTAACCGGCATCCTGAAAAAGGTCGAGACAGTACTTTCATTGAGATAGGACAAGTCCATCAGGACGTCTTGCGATCTCAAGACCGAGAAAATATCGGAGGTTCCCCAGCTCTTTTGTTTGAAAGACAGCTCAGGTGCAGTTTTATCATTTGTATGTCTTTTGAGTCATCACCTGTGATTAGGATGTCATCGGCATACACTAAAAGGAGAACAGTGCATGTTTTGTGATGTCGAGTAAACATAGAAAAATCAGTCGAGCTCCAAGTGAAACCAACTTCTTGCACAACCCTGCTGAACATGTCGAACCATGCTCGAGGAGATTGTTTGAGACCATAAATCAACTTCTTGAGGTGACAACCCCGTGACTTCCCCGTGGTCTCAAACCCCGAAGGTTGTTGCATGTAGACTGTTTCTTGTAGATCGTCATTTAAAAAATCATTCTTGATATCTAGTTGATGTAAGAGTCATTGGAAATGCACGGTCACTGAGAGAAGGACATGAACTTTATTGAGCTTGGCTACTGTAGAGAATGTTTCCTCATAATTGAGACCTTGTTGTTGAGTAAATCCACGAGCCACCAGACGGGCCTTGAGACGGTCAATTGTCCCATCAGGAGCATGCTTGACGACAAAGACTCATTTACAGCCAACAGTAGTCTGTCCAGGGGGGAGAGAAACCAGATCCCATGTCTGATTAGCCCAGAGGGCTGTCATTTCTTCGTCCATGGCTGTCTGCCAGCCCGGATGTTAGAGAGCCTCCTGCACAGAGTTAGGGACAGAAATAAAGGATAATAAAGTAGCAAAGGTGTGAAATGTATGGGTCGGGCGATGTAAAGAGACATAATTCGTCATAGGGTGAGCTGTAGAAGGCGCTACCGGATCATTGGAACACAGCCTGTCATTAGTAGAAGGTAACGGGCTCGGGGTAGAAGAAGAGGAAGGACGAGGAGTGTACACATGGATTATAGACGGCTTTAGTGGTTGGGGTGGGAGTGGCATGGGGAGGAGAGATGGTAGCAGCAAAGGAATGGGAACAACTGACCGCAGAGGGGCAGGTAACGGCAGTGGAAGGTCAAGGGGTTGAGAATTATAGGGTAGGTCCTCAAGAAAGGAAACGTCGGCCGATGTAACAGTCTTTTGATCAGTGAGAGAATAGCAGACATAACCTTTTTGAGTGGAAGAGTACCCAATGAACATATATTTTGTTGCACGTGGGGCAAGCTTGTCAGTAGAGGGGCCATGGTTGTGAGCATAGCAGACACAGCCGAAAACACGAGTGACTGCAAATAGGGGTGTGGAGGGAAAAAGAAGGGAAATAAGAGTTTGAAAATGAAGAATATAGGAGGGCAAGAGGATAATGAGGTGGCAGGCCGTAGAGATTGCGAAATTCCAGCATATGGTGGGAACATTCATTTGAGTCATAGGGGTGCGAGCGACCTCCATAAGGTGACGATTCTTGTATTCGGCGACACAATTTTGTTGAGCAGTATAGACACAGGAGGTTTGATGGATGATGCCGAACTCAGTACACAAGTCGGTAAATGCATGTCCTGTGCATTCACGAGCATTGTCGGTGCGGAAAGTTTTAATTGTTGTAAAGAATTTTTTGCAAGTCATAAGGATAAAGGTATGAAAGCCACAAGGCAATTCAGATCGATCATGAAGAAAATACAACCATGTGACACGAGAGTAATCGTCAATGAAGGTAACGAAGTAACAATAGCCAAAAACACTTGCAGTTTTATAGGGTCCCCATATATCGGAATGAACTAAAACAAGAGGAGCACCGCTCCGAGTACAATGTGGTGAAAAGGTAGAACAATGGTGTTTTTTGTAGATACATGACTCGCATGTGAATTCAGTGAAAGATAGATCTGGAAGAGCTTTCTGGAGGATGCGCAGAGGGGCATGCCCAAGACGCTGATGTCAATCGATAGAGCTAATAGTGGAAAGAACATGGGGTTGGAGGTCCAAGATGTAAAGCCCATTAACCAATTTTCCTTCATTAATGACCGTCTGCATTCGGCGATCCTGCACAACACAAGAGGTAGAAGAGAAAATCACGTAACAATCAAGATCTTGTATAAGACAGCTAATTGATAAGAGATTGAAGGGCGGGCCAGGAATATGAAGAACCGAGTGAAGAGTGAGAGACTAGTTAAGAGCCACGTCAGTGGATCCAGCGACTGGAGTAGTGTCCCCATTGACGACAGTAATGAACTTGGGATGCGCAGAGTTCAAGTATCGTGATGGTTTTGTTGGTTTAATATGATGTGTGGCCCCGGAGTCCATAATCCAGGACGAACCTTGGCAAGGCAATAAATACCCCCATCAGAAATAGACAAAACAGATTCAGATGTACGGGAAGTTAGCTCTTACAGAGTTACAGTCATTGTAGTTGAGTGTGCAGAGCAGCAAGGTCAGCATGAACACTGTAAGGAGCGTGGACGGCCATGACAAGGGCCAACCTGGAGGCGCAGCGGCCAGGAGCAAGACTAGCCGCGAGCAAGACTAGCGGGAACAGTCGAACAGCCTTGCGAACAGAGGAGCGACCAGCAGTGACAAAACAAAGGGCAGTTGCGGGCACTAGAAGAAAAGGGCAGGTCGCGGCTAAGCACAATCTGCGGCTAACCAGAGGCGGCTAACCAGAAGCGGCTAGGCACAGAGCTGGGACAGGAGGCTAGCGACAAGAGAGAAATGGTGGCAAGGCCACGGCGGTTTGAGCAGCGAACTGAGTAGAGATCGCGGCGGACTGAGGGGATGAAACCCACGCGGCAAGAGCAAATCGAGATAACGGTGAGACCGCGGGAGCCCGCAGCGGCTAGGATAGAAAACCGGGAATCCACGCGACCCGAGCAAACCGCACGAATCAGCAAATATGAGACAAACTGCTGGCAGATCGCACGACGAGATCACGGCGGCAAGAGTAGTTCGCGCAACAAGCAACCCGCATGATCACAGAAAGAGACAGGAGCGGCTTGGAGAAGAGAGGACCGCAGCGACAAGAGGAGAAGATCGCGCAGTAAGAGAGAAAAGAAGGTGGGTCTCACGGAGCAGACTTGAGAGATTATAAAAGGTGAGAGAGGAGGAGGGGAGGCAGGTGGTTCCACGGGAAGGAGCCTTGCGGTTGGAGGAAAGTAGACCATGAGACTGAAGCCGCAGAGGGAAGTGCGAGTAGAGGAGCAGAGACTGCCCAGGATGAAGAAAGGCCGCGTTGCGACTAAAAAGGCAAACCGCGGCAGGCGTGGAAGAGCAGACCGATGCGGCTAAAGAGACAAAACGCAGCGGACAGAACGCAGCTGGTAGAAGCCACGGGGTGAGCAGAGGGCAAAGCGGAAAGACAACAGTCCGCAGGGGCGACTAGAAGAGGCAGACTGCAAGGGGTTGCAAGTAGAGCAAGCGGCGAGAAGACTAGGGGGTCCCACTTGTCAGATGAGAGAAGGTTATAAAAGAACCAGAGGGATTAAGGAGAAGTGGAAGCCACCAAAGAAGAGAAAAGGTGCGGCTAGAAGGGAGACCGCACTGCTAGAGCAATAGCTGGTAGAAAGAGGTAGGCCGCAGCACTGGAGGTTGGCGGGAAATGTTAGCCGCCCGAAACAAGAGGTAGGACCTGTGGCTCTGATACCATGTAGAGAAGTACACGATCAGTAAAGGAAAACCAGTAAAACCTTGTATATCATTTGTTCAGTATCTAAATACAAGTACGAGTACAAATATATAGGGAGATAAGAGAGAGAAGAGTCTCAGATACAAGATGTGAGACTAAATACAAAGAGGAAGAAATACACTAAATGGGCCATGATATGGGCCTTTACATTGTCTTTTCTAATAATACTATAAATCCAAAAAACATGAAATCTCATTACCATATTTTGATATCGAAAACAAAAGTCCATACAACAAAACAATACATACAAAGTAAGGGGGTATCGTAAAGTGGAGATCTAATGCTCCCTACAGCAGAAACTGCGATCCGACGGTAAGGATGAAGGTTGGAAGATGAGTTGGTTGTTGGAATTGGCGGACTTGAGGAGGTAAAGATTGGCTCCCAGGCCGTTTGTTGGATCGGTATGAGAGAGATACGGCTACCAAAAATGGTCTAGATGAGGGTAAAATGAATGGAATTGCAAGGAGGGGGCCTACTATTTCCAAGAAGGCGAGTGTAGATTTATAGGGGGAGCGTGGCTTCGAGGGAGAAGGGTGTGGGTTTTGGGAAGGATCCAAGGGGATCGTTGGGGAAAGTTAGGGTGTGAAAGGTTGTGAGAGGATGGGGGTTGGGGTAAGAGGTGAGGGGATCGTTTCTAAAGGGATGGGAGTTGCCAATCAATGGATCGGTCGGGGTTTTACAGTGCGGAACCGGGAGTTTTCTTCTGTTTTTTGGATGCTGTGGGGTTGGCTGTAGCGCTTTGGTGAGGGTTTCAGGGGGAGGGACAACATGATGGAAGGGGATACCAAGTGGATGAGGGAAATATGTAGGAGTCATCACCTAGGACCTCAGGGAGTAGACACCGTAAGGGGATCGCCGGATTCCGAGGAAGAATGACTCCAAAATCTACAATGAGAATGACGGATGCCCCTTACTCATATTTATAAGGAACTACCTTAGGGCATCTCTTACATCAATGGCTATGATTGACCATTAACGGACTCGATCACAATAAATAAAAATCGAAAAATACAAAGTAATATATGAAAATGCAAGTAAACAAAAATCCGGACACATCCATAGAGTCGGATAGCCGATCCGGTCAAGTCTTCTTACACAAATACACGATCTGGGTCCCACCTTGCGGCAAGCCATCTTTGGTGGGTGATCCCCATTAGGATGTCCATCAAATGCTGTAATGACAAAAGAATCATGAAAAACCAAAATGGTAGAAATGATCATTATATTAAGTGGAAAATAGGAATATAGCAAATTCAAAAATTCATAGCTGGTTTTGTTCTTTCTAACTCCTCCCTCCAATTTTCTTTTCTTTCAATTTCTTTTTATGCTCTCCCTATTAGACTAACAAAATCCCCTTCTGTATATAAATGAAGAATAGCTGAAATCTTAAAGATAGGATTATATTTAGGTACGAGTTTACAAAGTTCAATTTAAAGTTTCTTTATTGGAGAAATTCTGAATTAGTGGGTGCAATTTCATCTTTAAAGATTTTACTTGATTGGTTAAAATTGCACTTTGAAAGCATCTTAGTTGGTGGCAACTTGAACGCCTGCACACGCCTCTTCTAGTCACACTGAAGCCTTCTCACCTTATTGTTCTGTTGACTTACCCAGTTGTTCTAAATAGGTATTAGTCAATGATTTTGGTGCTGCTTACATCCTTGAAGAATGTGGTAAATTACAGCCAACAAAATATGCACAATTTACATTGTACCCTCTAGTATGCATAATGTATCAACAAAATAATAAACGGTAATAAAAAAGATAAAACATTTTGTATCCCATGTTGGATTTATATATCATGCATTTACTGCTAGTCCATAAAAAAAAAATTTGAACATTTTGTTCACAGAAGGCACTATAATATATAAGTGTTTAATGCAACCATGCAAGAAACACAACAATGACAAAAATCTCGAGGAACTTTCAAAACTATCAACACATCCAAAGTTGCAGATAATGTGTATATTTTAACTGATTTATTATACCTGAATTTCAATTGCCACGTCTCTTGATATTGTAAGCATTTGAACAGTTCTTCGCTCCTTTAAACATTCACGAAAGGTAGGCAACTGAACTTTTGTACTAACAGTAAAATCTGTGTCAATCACAATAGCTATTAGTGCATAAATTTTAAGAGGAATCAAGCGAGCCATACAGAATCCTGAAAAGATGCAAGTAGGAAAAATTTTCATTTAAAAGAAAAGAAAGGTTATCTGAGGAAACTAGCAATTTGACTTGTCAAGCTGTCACACAAATATTTACCAGTTAGATAGTCAGTGAGAAAGTAATACAAGTGTGAGCGTGCAAATTCTCCACTTGGCTGTTTATCAAGTAAAGTTTTTATAGAACCCAGGAACATGACAAAGAGTGTGTGTATTTCCTTTAACACTGCTTGCAGGGATTCAGACCTCCAAACAGATTCAGTATATTTACTTTTATCAAGAACCTGAAAATGAGAGATCATAATTTTACTTTAATTGGGGAAAAGAAGTTAATATATTCATAGCATGTTACAAGAAATGGGGACGCAAAAAGAGGAGCCATGCTAAGTGTCTGTCATATGGAATTAAGAAATTAAAAATAATATAGTTCATAACTATAAGCTCACAAACAAGTGAACACATAGAAAAATATATATAAATGTTTCCTTGGCGTGATGAAACTGCACTTTATAGCATAGAAAATTAAAACGGGAAGCTAGACAAAGCATATGCAATAACCAGGTGGCTGACAAAATGTCTATTAAGGAAAATTACATTTAAGTTAAAATTCAAAACAAAAAAAGAAAGGAATAAGAAGGAAAAGTCAAAGATATAACATTTGAAGGTGTTTTTTTAAGTTGTGTAATCACTTAAGAAACACGTGTAGATGCATAGAGAAAAGGATATCAACAATGTTATTAGGATTAATGTCTCCAAAAACAAATCACTATAGTTTACTCTGACAAAACTCAAATATCATTAGCCAACTCTCTGAGCTAAAGCGATTTGTTGAAGCCGGGAAATTCCCTACTCCAAAATTGGGATTTAAGTGCAGCCTACGGTTACTGGTCCAGCGGTCGGGCTTGACGGCTTGACGGGCAAGGAAAAAAAGACTAAGAGGGCACTAAAGGACCCCAGGCGTTGAGGCAGGGAGTTCTCACCACGTACCCAGATGCTTAAAAAAGCTCCCCCTCACAACCAAGAATGATCGAGCAGGGTACAAGGGAGACACTAACTTGGCGACCAAGGGGATGATCATTGTCTCACGGCTCAGAACTTCGATAGTAGGATCCAAAGCTCGGCCAAAAAGATCTCTATCCTTGTACCCCTGGGGTCCTACTTATAGGAAAATCCAAGGGGTGGGGGGCTTATTTATATCCCACCTCCACCCGGCGACGAAGCGACTATGGGTGGATCTCGCCCGCCTTGGGCGAGTATCTCCCGTGCTCGCCTACCTGGCGAGTATGCGAGGGAAGCTCGTCCATACTCGCCCAAGCCTTCCTCCGGCTTGAATGATAACTTTGACTCTTGCATTGACTTGTTGACTGACTTTTGCATTGACATGTTGACTTTGACTTCTACATTAACCGGGTCTACCCTCGACGAATACGGGTTGTACACGATTGATCATAATTAAATACACAATATGAGAAATAAAAGGCCAATTATTAGCTTCTGGTAAGAATATCACAGTTGCGTTTCTAAATTTTCATAACATAAAACAATATGGGTCATAGGATTGGATGCTCTTTTGGGGAGATAAACTTGGGTAGAGTTCCAGAAAGAAAAAAAATAATAATAATTACACGACAAAATGTGACAGGTTACTATGATATTCAAATCTTTCAACTGGCTCCCCTGACAAAAGCTCCTCATACTTAAAATGCTTGTTTGGAGCAGTGGCGGATCCAGAAAATTAATAATAGGGTGCACAAATTTTTTTTAAATGCATCACTGGGTTCTAAAAATTTAACATGGGGGGTCACACATCAACTTCCTTCAAAAAAAATTTGAATGTTTTCATCTTATCGAAGTTGTTTCACCCTCACATGTCCACCGTTTTTGACGTATAAGTAGTGTTAGAAAAGCCTTAGTAAGGGCTCATCTAGGGGCCCATTTTCTCTCTTTTCTCTCTCTTTGTATTAGTCTCACATCTTGGATTGGGATTTCTCTCCCTTCTCTTTTCCTATATAAATGTATTCATACTTGTAACTATTCATTCAAGAAGCATATACAAGTTTGAGGCCTCTCTTTACATGGTATTAGAGGCAGCGGTCTACTCCTTGGGCTTACGGTATTCTGTCTGCGGTCTCCCTCTTCCTAACCGCCTGCTCATCCTCGCTGCCCGCGCGGCTTCGCCTTCTCCAGCTTAGCCGCAGTTTCGTGCGGCCTATCTTCTTCTAACCGCTTCCCTTACTCTGAATCTCTCGTGGCTTCCACGACTCTCCCCCCCCCCTCTTACCTCTCTTTTATAATCTCTCGCACGTGGGGTCCACCCTCTCTTGTTTCTTTCTCTATCTGTGTGGTCTCCCTTACTATTTCTCCCGCTTTTCTCTCTTCCCGCTTATCCACCCTCTCTCTTGTTTCTCTCTATCCACGGTCTCCCTTGCTATCCGCGCGGACCTTTCTCCCGCATTTCTCTCTTCCTTGCTATCTGCGCGGCCTCTTCCCCGCTGCGGTTTTTCCTTCTTTCTCGGCGCAGTCCGCATCTAGGTCGTGGTATCTCTCCTTGCCGCTGGTGGACTCACCTTGACCGTGCGAACTTCCTCTCTCACCTCTTCTTCGACTAGTCGATGCGACCTATCTTGTCGCTATCGGTCTCTCCTCTTCCCTTAGCCGCATCGTGGTCGCAACCTTCCTTGTCGTTGGTGTGTCCGCCGAGACCGTGCGACTACTTCCTCTGCGGACCTCTCTCTCTCTCTTCGGTCTCTTCCTTTTAGCCGCTCGATCTTCTCTTTGCTAGCCGCCCGGCTTCTCTTGATAGCCGCCCGGTCTTCTCCTGGCTAGCCGCCCGACTTCTATTGCTAGCCTCCGGTCTTCTCCTTGCTAGCCGCCCGGCTTCTCTTGATAGCCGCCCGGTCTTCTCCTTGCTAGCCGTCCGGCTTCTATTGCTAGCCGCTCGGCTTCTATTGTTAGCCGCCTATTCTTCTCCTTGCTAGCCGTCCGGTCTCTTTTGCTAGCTGCATGGCATCCGACACTTCCGCTGCTACATCTGCTCCTCCAGCTCGTGCGCCTTCTGCGGCTCCGGAACTCCGTGATGAGCTCCGGATTACTACCATCTCTCTTACCGGCAAACGGAACTTCGTCGAATGGGTTCACTCTGTTCGTCGTGTTTTGCAGACCAAGGGTCTTCTTCACCACTTCACCTGGGCTACTCCCGCTGCCCCCTCCGATGACTGGCTTCGCGATCATGATCGGGTCCAGTCCTGGCTCCTAAACTCTATGGACAATGAGCCCTACAGGATGGCCATGTATCATGATACGGCCAAGGCCATGTGGGAGGAGCTCCACTCCTTTTACTCTGGGCACAACAGTCTTCATCACTTATATGATATTCTCTCCAACCTTCGGAACCTTGCTCCTGGTGCTCCCGGCGACATGCTGTCTTTCGTGTCCCAGGCCAAGACCCTGGTTGCGGCCTGGATTCAACATCAGCCTCCAACTATGATCTAGCTACTCAACGGACCCAGAATAGGTTGTCACCATTGCGATGATGATGTCTCGTGTTCCTCCTCACCTCCATAGTGTTCGGGCCCAGATCTTCTCTTCCACTACGACTCCTTCGTTATCTGATGTCTCCCAATGCTGCTTAAAGTTACGACTCCCACTGAGGCTCCTCCCGGATTTGCACCGGCTCTTCTTCAACAGCCTCTCCTTCCGACCCCCCTCCTGCTCGTGGATCTTCCACTCGAGGGGGCCGAGCTCCGTCTTAGGGACAAGGACGTGGTGGTCGTTCGTCTATGAAATGCACATATTGTGGTCGGGGTGGTCATCTTGAGGCTACCTGTTACAGCAAGCATGGGTTCCCTCCCCACCTTGCTGCTACTTCTTTGTTGCTCCTGCTCCCACTAGGGCTTCTACCCAGGATCCGGCGTCCACTACCCGCCAAGATATCGATGAGCTCCGCACCCAACTCCACCAGCTACAGGGTGCCCTCGGCGCTCCTCCGGCTCGGTTGCGTCTTTCTCTGCGGAAGGTATAACCTGTCCCTCTCATAGCCCCCACTGGATCGTCGATTCCGGCGCCACTCACCATATTACCTCTCAGAAGCTCTCCCAGTATCTCCAGACGGCTCATCCTCTGTGTATCACTGTGGCCAATGGTGACACCCTATCGGTCTCTGGCGTCGCTGCTCTCCAGCTTACCCGGCCCTTTCTCTTTCCTCGGTTCTTCACGTTTCGGAGTCTCCTTTCAATTTACTTTCTGTTAGTCGTCTGACGCACAACCTTGATTGTTGCATAACCTTTTCTCCTTCTTTTTTTCTTATGCAGGATCGTCGCACCCGGAGTATCATTGGTAGGGGGCAGCTGTTGAATGGGCTCTACATCTTGGATATCCCACCCACTCTTCTCTCTGCCGTCTCCACTGTCGATTGGCATCGCCGCCTTGGGCATGCTCCCCTTCCGATTCTCAAGCGAGCTCTTCTTAATGTTCCTTTACAGGAGTTCTCTTGTGAATCTTCTATTTACGGCAAACAACACCGTTCTTCCTTCCCCCCAGTCTGTATCAGGAGTAGTACTCATTTATCTTTAGTTCATTCTGATGTATGGGGCACTTATAAAGTCCTTAGTATCTTTGTATTTCGTTATTTTGTCACTTTTATTGATGATTACTTGCGTACTACGTGCTATATTTACTACATGATCGTACTGAACTTACCTATGTGTTTCGTGCGTTTTTAACTGAGATGCGTACGCAGTTCGCCACCCCCCACAAAATCCTCCGCGCTGATAATGCCTGCGAGTATACAGGTCGGAACATCTCCAATCTCTGCACCGAATTTGGTGTCATCCATCAAACTTCGTGTGCGTATACTCCTCAGCAAAACGGGGTGGCCGAACGGAAGAATTGTCATCCTCTCCATGTAGCTCATTCCCTAATGTTCCAAATGCAGGTTCTGATCGAATATTGGAATTTTGTCGTCTCCACAGCATGTCATCTTATCAACCGTCTACCTCGTCTGTTCTTAACTTTGCCTCACCCATCCAACTTCTCTATCCTTCTGCCAACCCTACCTCTCTCACCCTGCGGGTCTTCGGGTGTGTTTGTTATGTTCATCTTCTTGGTCGCTCTTCCGACAAACTTGCTCCTCGGGCGGTCAAATATATGTTTGTTGGCTACTCTCGTACTCAAAAGGGGTATGTTTGCTACTCTCCTTCTAATGGCAAGCTGGTCGTCTCGGCGGATGTCACTTTTTGTGAAGACCAGCCCTTCCACTTCCCTTCCCCCACCACATCTTTCACTCCTCTTCCCCGGCCTGCCGTACCTGTCATACCTTCTTCCTCTCTCCCAACCCCCCCCCCCCCCCGGGGTTCCTTCGCCCCTTATCCGTGCCTACACTCGTCGCTCCAAGGATGGTTCCATGCGATACCCCGGCAATGGCAGATCCATCTCCCGCATCTACAGCTCATCCCTTGGCCAACCTCCATCGGCTGACTCCACCTCTATACGCCTTTACCACCTCACTTTCCTCTATTTTTGTTCCTAACAATGTGCAGGAGGCGCTTCAACATCCGGGGTGGCGGGCGGCCATGGACAATGAAATGCGGGCTCTATGGGCTAACCAGACTTGGGATCTGGTTCCTCTACCTGCAGACCAACACTGTGTTAGTTGCAAGTTGGTCTTTGTTATTAAACATGCGGCGGATGGCACCATTGAGCGTCTAAAGGCCCGCCTCGTGGCTCGAGGTTTTACTCAGCAACATGGTCTTGATTATGAGTAAACCTTCTCTCTGGTGGCCAAATTGAACACGGTCTGCATTCTTCTCTCCTTGGTCGTTCATCGTCATTGGCCTCTTTATCAGCTGGATATTAAGAACGCCTTCCTCAATGGCGATCTGCAGGAGACTGTTTATATGCACCAACCTCCCAGGTTTGAGACCACGAGGGAGTCTCGGGTCTGTAATCTTCGGAAATCTATTTATGGACTCAAACAGTCCCCGCGTGCTTGGTTTGAAAAATTTAACAAGGTTGTTTGGGTTATTGGCTTCATTCGGAGCTCGGCTGATTTTTCTCTCTTCACCCGACACCAGTCAACCGGAACTGTGATCCTACTTGTCTATGTTGACGATATCCTCATTATTAGCGACGATACTACAGGGATGCAACATATCAAGCAATAGTTAAACTCCGCCTTTCAGACCAAAGATCTTGGCAACCTTCGGTATTTTCTTGGACTTGAGGTTGCACGACGCCCCGATGGTCTTCTGTTATCCCAAAGGAAGTATTGTATGGACCTCCTTCATGATGTCGGCTATTCGGGATGCAAACCTGCGGATACTCCTATGGACGCCAATCATAAGCTCTCGCCCACAGCTCTGACTCTGACAAGTTGCTCACAAATCCGGAATACTATAGACGCTTGGTTGAGAAGTTGATCTATATTACGGTTACTCGACCAGACATCTCCTTTGTTGTGGGAGTCGTGAGTCATTTCATGCATGCCCCTTGGACATCTCATCTTCAAGATGTCGAGCGCATTTTTCAATATCTCAAGACCGTTCCAGGACAAGTGTTTGTGTACAAGTCATCCACATCTTTATCTCTTGTCGCGTATTCTGACGCTGACTATGCAGGATCCATTGATGATAGGTGTTCCACAACTATTTTTTTGTACCTACTTCGGTGGACATCTCATAACCTGACGTAGCTAGAAACAAACTGTGGTTGCTCGCTCTTCTGTTGAAGCCGAGTATCGGGCTATAGTTGTTGTTGTTTCCGAGTTAACCTGGCTTGAGAGTCTTCTAAGAGACTTGGGTGTTCGTCTCTCATCACCGGCGACACTATTTTGTGACAGACAAGCAGCAATACATATTGCCAAGAATCTGGTCTTTCACGAACGCACAAAGCATATTGAAGTTGACTGTCACTTTATCCGGGAAAAGGTACAGTCAAAGAAGATAGATTTAGAGCATGTTCCAGCTACAAACCAAGTTGCTGACATCCTGACTAAAGCTCTCTCCCGGCCACTATACTACCAGTTTTTGTCCAAGCTTGGTGCCTACGACTTGTACGCTGCAGCTTGCGGGGAGTGTTAGAAAAGCCTTAGTAAGAGCTCATTTTCTCTCTTTTCTCTCTCTTTGTATTAGTCTCACATCTTGGATTGTGATTTATCTTCTTTCTCTTTTCCTATATAAATGTATTCATACTTGTAACTATTCATTCAAGAAGTACATACAAGGTTTGATCTTTACAAGTACTCAAAATTCATTGGCTCAACGAGACGAATCCAAATTCACTAATCATTTTGAAAAATAATGGGGGGCAGTGTCTCTCGGTCCCACCCTCTGGATCCACCCCTGGTTTGGAGTAAACTTGTTGTGTTTTTTATATCTATAGTTCTATGCCATGCAATAAAAGAATCTTCATATTTGAGTTGATAAAATATTGTTTTTATTTTTTCCATACTTTCTCATGTACAATTATACCCTATATATAGGGAGACAAAAAATATAAACAAACTCCCAATACACAATATTAGACTAATAAATAAGGAAGGCTATATGGGCCTTAATGTGGGCCAAATACATAAATAGAAGATAACGATTATTTTATGGGTTTTGATTCATCATTCTTCAACACTCCCCCCAAACTGAAGCATACAAATCATAGGCACCAAATTTAGAAAGGAATCGGCTATATAGTGGAAGATGTAAGTCCTTTGTCATGATGTCTGATACTTGATCAACACCATGAACATGTCGTAAAATCAACTTCCGAGTTTGAATCTTTTCTCAGACAAAATAATAATCGACTTCGATGTGTTTCGTACGCTCATGAAATAAAAATTCTCGGCAAAGTGAAAAGCAGCTTGATTATCAAAGAAAAGAACTGCTGAAAAAGGAAGTTCGATGCCTAAATTTGAAAGAAAACTTTCTAGCCATGTAAGTTCAGAAACAGCAAAGCTTGTAGATGTTGGACGACATGTCATTTTTGAGGAGCAATCGACTCGTTTTTGACGCATTTAACAATTCTTGCAGTTTATAGTATGGCGGGCACCATGTCGGACATGTCAGACCAATATTGCGGCCAATTGCAGCTAATTGCGGCTATCAGATTATAAGTTATAATTACAGGCCTAGTTTTAATTATAAGATAACATATTTTTATGGGTCAGCAGACCTATTTCATTTATGCTCTCTTCGACTCCCCACCTTACGCTTGTGCTTGCCCTAATATGATCATTGGACGCTCCTTTGACTCTCTCGCAATCTTCTTCCTCTCTCGGCTCTAATTCTCCGGTGATTCTCGCATCTGGGCTTTAGTTTTTTGGTTCTTTTGTGTTTGTTCTGGTAACTGAGATGTCATTTGTTGTCTTTTTCTCGGCACAGGTTCTCGACATATTTCTCGGCATGAGGTATTTATGGTTGGCTAGCTGCTATGGATAGAGTATGGACAATGTTTTTGGGGCCTTTTATGGTTGTTGTGGCATTGTGGTTGATATTACTCTTTTCCTCCTTCCCTTTTCTCTATTTCTCTCTTCCCTCTTCCTCTATTTCTCTTTATTTCTCTATTCCTAATCTTCTCTCTTTCTCTTCTTCTACTTCTGTCTTTGTTGAATATGTGATTGTGTTATTGTGGTTGTTGTGGCTGTTGTGGTAGCAGTGGATTTGTGGTTGTGGTAGCAGTGGCACTGTGGCATTGTGCTTGTTGCGGCAGTTTTGTGGCTGCTATTACTCTCATCCTTCATCTATTTCTCTCTTCCTCTGTTTCTCTCTTTCATCTATCTTTATCTCTCTATTTTTCTATTTTTATTCCTCTTTTTCTCTCTTCCTCTACTTCTGTTATCATAGTAATGACAAAATAGGAGGGTATTTTGGAATTTAGAATAATGAATCTCATTGTTTTTTTACGTGATGCAAATATGCAATTTATAATATTTTTGATGTCGCAAAATTAATATTTAGCCTTAGGTGATTAGACTGATCATTGATGAATGATGACATCAATGTTGTGGGAATCAAGATATAAAAATATCACTGATGTTGTTTTTTTAATCCAAAAAATTTATAGATTTGGCTAGCATAAAATTTAGTCACCCCTATGAATATACGATGAGTGAGAGGACAACTGGAGGATTAACACAGAAGTTCTCTATCATTGTTGGCTTACAATAAGGTTCAGCTTTAAGCCCTTATCTCTTTACCCTTATCGTAGATGAGCTCACCGGACATATCCAACGAGTCAAACCTCGATGTTTATTGTTTGTGGATGATATCGTTTTGGTCGATGAGATACACGAGGGTGTAAACGTAAAACTTGAATCTTGGCGAGACAGTTTGGAAAAGAAGGGTTTTAGGTTGAGCCGGGCAAAGACAAAGCATATAGAACTTAAATTAATCAATGCAAGAAGAACGGATGACTTCATTATTAAATTGGGTGATCAAGATATTTCCCGTAGTGAGTGCTTTAAATATCTTAGATCGATAGTTCAAAAAGATGGAGGTGTTGACAAAGATGTGATACATAGAATCCAAGCAGGATGGTTGAAGTGGAAAGGCGCGTCAGAGATCTTATGTGATCGTAAAGTACCATTAAAACTTAAAGGCTTTTATCATACTGCAATTAGACCAGCAAAACTCTATGTTCTGAGTGTTGGGCAGTGAATTGTGTACATGAGCACAAAAATGAGAGTTGTGGATATGCAAATGCTTAGATGGATGTGTGGACACACAATACTGGATAAAATTAGGAATGAATGTATCAGGGAAAAAACATGAGTGACACCAAATGCAGAGAAGATGTGAGAAGCTCGACAAAGATGGTTAGACATGTACAAAGGATCCATTAGAGGCACATGTTAGGCATTGTGAGAGTTTAGTCACTAGGCATGTTAAACGGAGGAAGAGTAGACCAATAAAGACATGGAATGAAACTATGGTGGGATAAATGCTTGAGTGTTGTTGTTGTTGTATCCAAAAAAATTATAACTATTTTTTTGTGTATAATGAATTCATGAGAAGGTTCTAGAAAAATTCCTAGTGCCTCTTCCATAGTAGGTAGAGATCCAAATTGGGCATTTGGTGAGAAGGTGACTCCAAATGACACCAATCGGCTATAGTGCTTATATTGCAAACAAATTGTAAATGGTGGAATTACCAGCTTGAAGCATCACTTGGCGGTGATAAGGGACAGCATTAAGGCATTTCTGATGGTACCATTTGATGCAAAAGACAAGGTGGAGGGATATTAAAATTTTGTACAAGCAACCAAAAAGTCTAAGACTAAAAGGTTGCAAACAGCTTTGAAAGAAGAGATTGTTGGAGGAACGGATAGTGGCAAAGAAGTCACAAAAAAGTGTTTTTATACAGGGGTAGGTACTTAAGGACCTATGGATCAATTTGTCTAACCCGCCGAGAGCAGCGAAGTATAAGAAAAAAGCTAGAGATGACAATCATGCTTGTATATTGCTAGGAGGGCATACGAGACAGACATTCCTTTTAATGTTGTGAATGTTGCATCCCTCCAATAGATATTGCATGCAGTAGAGCAATGTGGACCAGAGATGAAGGGGTCAATCCCATGTGAGATGAGACATAAATTCTTGAAGATGAAGGTTTAACAGACGAAGGAGATGCTAAGAACATTCGCTTAAACTTGTAGGGTGCATGACTGCAGTATTCTTACGAATACATGGACAGATAGAAAAGGGAGAAGCATCATGAACATAGTGGTGCACACTATTATTGGGATGCATTTTGGCTATCCAAGAATGTATCTTCATCCACACATGATGAGAAATTTATTTTAGAAAAGAGAATATAATACAAGTTGTGACCGATAAGGCGATAATACATCTAATAACATGGAGACATCAAGGTTGATGGATTTGAAGAGGCCAAGGCTCTTTTGAACTTCATGTGCTACATACACAATAAATTTGCTTCTCCAGAACATTGCTAGATTAAAGCAAATCAAGAATGCAATTGCAATGGGATGTCAATTTTCAATGTTTATGTATGGTCATACCATCTCTCTTGATATGTTTAAGAAGACTACAAAAACTTGGAGTTCCATAATCTTGTGCGCCCTGGAGTGACCAGATATGCTAAAACATTTCTTTCGTTGCAGAGATCCATGAGAAGAGGCAGTTGTGAAAGATGTTTACATCAACAAGATGGGATGCTATCAAATTATTTGTTAGTGATGCGGGCAAACGGATATCTTAGTGCATTGTATCTAATATTCATGTGTAGCAGTCTATTACCTGTTGATCTATGATTAATTTGTTACTTATTATCTATGTTATGGACCTGCACCCCGAGGAGCCACCTTGGCGGGCATGCACGCATCGCGACCGCGTTACTGACGAGTCGGCTTAGCGCCGATGGCGTCGTTATCTTATTTTTATTATGTTCCGTAGGTTTTGTTGCTTATTTCAGTTTTGGCTATTTTTGTTATTGGCACCTCACGTAGTATAAATGGGTGAGTGTGCCTAGGGTTTGGTAAGCAAGATTGATTCTAAGAAACGGGTTGTTCGCGTGTTGAGTCTCTCTCTCTCTCTCTCTCTCTCTCTCTCTCTCTCTCTCTCTCTCTCTCTCTCTCTCTCTCTCTCTCTCTCTCTCTCTCTCTCTCTCTCTCTCTCTCTCTTCTCTCTCTCGGCCGACCGGCTCTCCTCCCCTACCGGATCTCCCCTCTCTCCCCAGCTACCGTAATACTTGGTCCGACCTGCAGCTCCGCCTGCAACAACGCCGCCGGAGAAGCCTGAGCTCGTTGTCGTGCGCCGCGCCTGCATCGTCATCATCGACCCGGATCGCCTGCATCGCCCGCGTCGCCCGCCTCGCCCGCGTCGCCCGCCTCGCCCGCGACATCGCCGCGTCGCCTGTGTCCGTATCGGCCTCGCCCTGTTCCAGCATCGCCCTCGCTATCGCAGGGCGTCCATGACCCACTCCACCCGGCTGCATCCCGACAACCCCGCCGACCCCATGGACAACGACGCCAACGCCCGTCGCTTCGACGCGTAGGACCAATCCATCGCCTCTCTCCACTCCTCCCCTTCTGCCATCCTAACTCGCTTGGACTCCCTGGTACCGCCGACCACCGCCTCTGCGGCGGAATCCTCCGCGGCGGCGTCTATCTTAGGGCGACCCCCGGCGGTTGACCCTCCACCGGCTGCTCCGCAACCGCTGCCCCTAGCAAACCGCCCCGCCCTCTCCCTCGACACTCCATCCATCGCTGGCGTCGACCCGATGGGATGAATCGCCAAGGTGGAACAATTTTTCGACCTACACTCCACTCTTGAGCAGGACAAGGTCGCCCACGTCTTCGTCGGATTGGATGGCTCGGCTCTTCATTGGGCTCGTTGGCTCCGCCAGTCCAACCCCGACCTTACTTGGGCGGATTTGAAGAAAGGAATGATTGGTCGTTACGAATTCAGCTACACCGGCTCTGCTATCGAGTGTCTATGCGGAGTGCGGCAATCAGCCACCTTGGAGGAATACATTGATGAGTTTGTTACGTTGGTGACCCACGTTCCGGGCCTTCCGTCGGAACACTATCTTGCCTTCTTCATGCAGGGCCTCCTACCACGGATTCGCTCGCGCCTCCGCACCCACCACCCAAGGACAGTGTCAGAAGCCTTGGATAGGGCTCGCCTCGTGGAGGCGGATCTTGGTCCCCGTTCCCAGGCTGCTTCGCTACCGCCCACTGCTCGGCCGACCGCCGTTCCTCCGGCCCACCCGCCTTGACCACTATGGCGAGCGGCCAATGCCGCACCAGCCCGCGGTCCTCCAGCAGCAGGCCGGTCGGCTAGGGGCCCTCCTCTATGTTTATCCAACCAAGACTACAATGATCTCCAGGCGAAAGGGTTGTGTTTCTGATGCCGCCAACCCTACGGGCCCAACCATGATTGTCCGTCAAGAAATTCCACGTCATTGTGGGCGACCTGGAGGCCGAGGTGACTTTGGCCGATTTTGAGGGTTTAGAGCTGGAGGAGAACAACGTTGGCCAAGACGACGTCGCGGACGCCGCTGCGGCCCTCTGCCTTCCGGAGCTCCCCTGCTTCTCAGTGGGGGGTATATCCGGCCCACAGACCATGAAGTTAGCAGGGTGGATTCAGCAGCGCCCGATCGTGGTGATGATTGATAGAGGGGTCAGCCACAATTTCATTTCGGAACAGTTAGCCATGCAGCTCTAGCTTCCGTTGGTGCCCTCCCCGGACTTCACAGTTTGTTTGAGGGACGGACGGCGCCGACAGACTATGGGTCGTTGCCCGCACGTGTTACTCTCGGTGGGCCCCTGTACGGTGAAGGCTGACTTCTCTGCTTTTGGTTTGGGCAGAATTGACGTCATTCTGGGGGGTCGCTTGGCTTCGTACCCTCGGTGACGTCAACGTCAATTGGGCCTCCATGACGATGCGTTTCCTCCAGGCGGGCCGACCATGCCGCTTGGTGGGGGATGCTACTCTGCTCCGCTCTCCTATGTCCCTTTGGGCCCTACAGCGCACGTCGGGGGTGGACTTCTCGGCCTGACTATGGTCGATTACCGCAGACACCTACCCAACCTCGGACCAGCCGTCGGCCTTGCAGGAGCTCCTGACACACTTTCAGGACGTGTTCCAGCCACGCACTGGCTTACCTCCCTCTCGCCCCACCGACCACTCCATTCTCCTCCAGGACGGCACTTTCGCCATTTTGGCTCGTCCATACCGCTACGGACATATTCAGAAGGATGAGATCGAACGACTGGTGCACGAGATGCTCCTGGCCAGCATCATCTGCCCCAATGCGAGTCCTTTCTCCAGCCCGATCCTCTTGGTTCGAAAGAAGGACGGAAGTTGGCAGTTCTGTGTGGACTACCGCGAACTGAACAAGGCGACCATTCCGGACAAGTACCCCATTCCGATCATCAAGGAGCTGCTGGATGAGCTTCACGGCTCCACCTTCTCCACCAAGCTGGACCTGAGCGCCAGCTACCAGCAGATTCGGGTTCGCCCCGAGGACATTCTCAAGACGGCCTTCCCGACTCATGACGGCCACTATGAGTTCCTCGTCATGCCATTTGGTCTCACCAACACACCGGCGACGTTTCAAGCAACCATGAACGACATCTTTCAAGCGGTACTTCGCAAGCATGTATTGGTTTTTTTGATGACATCTTGGTGTACAGTTCGACTTGGCAGGCACACTTGGAGCACGTCCGTAGTACTCTGGCCACTTTACGGCGACACGGCTTGGTGCTGAATCAGAAAAAGTGCTCCTTCGGCGTTGCGGCAGTCAGCTACTTGGGCAACACCATGTTGGCGGCGGGGGTGGTGATGGAAGAGGACAAGGTGTCGGCTGTCCTCCATTGGCCGACCCCGACGTCTCTCCGCGAGATCCGCGGTTTCCTGGGCTTTACCGGCTATTATCGGCGCTTCATTCAGCATTACGGGAGCTTAGCACGCCCCCTCACTCAGCTGTTGCGGGCCTCGGAGGAGGGACCCTTCCAGTGGACAACCGCGGCGGTCGCTGCTTTTGCCGCCCTGAAGTCCGCCATGGTCAAGGGCCTGTTATTGGCCATGCCTGATTTCGGCCTTCACTTCGAGGTGGAATGTGACGCTTCCGGCAACACGCGTTGCAACAGCGTTACTGACGAGTCAGCTTAGCGTCGATGGCGTTGTTCACTGGAAGCGTCGATGGTGCCACCTTGTCGGACATACACGATTGAAAGTATATAATATTTCTTATTTATTATAAATTGATTAGACACTTGTTACTAATTTAATTTTCTCATATGAATTTCAGTTTACACTTAATTAGATAAAATAATTACCATCTAATTAATAAATAAAAAATATTATGTTGATACTACAAAATATATATAATTATAATATTATAATCCGATATTTTGAAATATCTTTAATATATCCCGCAATCTGACATCCGACATAAATAACCCAAACCGACATGAGTTCGACATCCAATATCTGCAACCTTGGAAACAGCAGAAGTCATTGAGCAATACTAAGCCTTGACAGAAGAACGTGCAGCGACAGTTTGTTTTTTGCTTCGCCGGGTGACCAGATACCCACCAAAATATGTGCAAAATCCACTCGTAGAGTGACGATCATCGAGAGAGCCGGCATAATCAGCGTCAGAGTAGGCAATAAGAGACAGGGGAGGAAGGCTGATGTCACAACCCGCATTTTCTCTGAAATTTAAGAAGTATCAGAGTAGAAGAAAACGCGCGTTGTGATGCCACGTCGGACAGGGGATAACTGTCGACGCTCAGGCAACCACCAACTACTAAGACTATGAAAGTTCAAAAGCTTTAATGATGTGAAAATCAATTATATTTTTGAGGCCGTATCCCTCGGCTTCGTGGATCAACTAGTCCACCCTTCAAAATTATACTTATACGTAGTGGAAAATACTTTATTCATTTTTAACACCCTAAGAGAATGCTTAAGCGTCCCCAGGGGACGCCTAAGGCTATGCAAAACCCTAGATTTAGTTTATATATTATATATAGGAAATACCCTTTTTACGTGGTTTGAAAATAGTGATTAAGCTTTTTAGAAAGGAAAACATGTTGTCTATGTTTTTGATATAATAATTATTTTCTTTATAGGTTTTAAAGTAACTAGCAACTTAACATAAATCGTCCCAGAAGCAAGTTTAATAAACTCCAAAACAGGAAAAATCTAGCAGTATAAGCAAGGTACAAAGTATCTAAAAGAGAAACCACCAGTGGGCGCCAACAACTGACACGAACCCACTGGTGAGTAGGCATGTCTGTACTACAAGTCTAAAGAAACTACCTCCCAGGAGTGGGGAAAAGAAACTCAGCAGCAGCTATAACACTAGCAAACTCCAGAAGAACCCTAGCC
Source organism: Platanthera guangdongensis (assembly GCA_039583875.1). Lineage (NCBI taxonomy): Eukaryota > Viridiplantae > Streptophyta > Magnoliopsida > Asparagales > Orchidaceae > Platanthera > Platanthera guangdongensis. The sequence goes on from CM077164.1 coordinate 15,682,924, forward strand.
GCTCAGTCAGCTATAAACCTGAACCTGAGGCATTCAAAGAAAAGAACGCCTCAGCAAAGCAATATATATATGAAAATGAAACAATAGCGTAAGGAAAAAGTGAAACAGGTAATGGCTAAAGTAAACAAACGAAGGGATAATACTCGTCATGAGTGAGTAAAAAGGGGTGCACCAAGTGCACGGGTGTAGTCAAGCCTCACAAATCTCTGCATGAAGGATTAGCAAAATAAATAAATCCAAGTATAAAGCTAGAGCAGGAAGAGCCACCTAGTACTGGAGATGGACAAAATCAGAAATAGGGGCCTAGACTGGTGGCAACGGTCCAACCACGTCTAACATGCCTAAACATCTCAAGGTGCTGTGGTGGTGGCATCAGTCCAACTCAACCAAACAGCTCACATTGTCTTAATAAGACAAGAAGTAAAACAAGGGTGGCGGCATCGGTCCGACCCACCTCAAAACCACATCCTACTCCAGCACTAAGTGACTCGGGAAAACCCTATCTGGTAGTTCCATGAACCACCATGAAGTCAACACTGAACCCTAAACATCTAGAGTAACCCGCCTAGGAGACTTAGCTGCCAAGCGGCTGACAGCGTTGGTTAACTAGACCCGCATCTAACCTCGCAAACTATATTCAACTTGAGTACACAAAGCACTACAGAGAGTTAAACACTTGATAATATTATATTGCAAGCAATTATCTTGGGCTAAACTTCAGCATCAAGAGGTCTCACACCTACGAATTTTATAAGTTTACCAACGAACTAAACCCTAATTTGTTCATTCAAGCGACTTAATACGAGTGAAAGAGAGTAACACAATACTAACTGTACCCGAGTGGTTTGATACTACACACGCACAAAAAAATTGATACAACACATGCACGCTTAGTTCACCAACAACACATATACGCGTAAATTTAGGGGTTTGATACCGCACAAAAGCACGGGGATTCGACATTACATGCAAACCGGGGATTAACACTAGACAAACATGAGATTTGGGTGATTTTGACACAAATCCGATTTCGGAGCAACTACGGAGCAAGCTATAAAATACTCTTGCGACTAATTAAAACAACCCTTAGCAAAGGCATACACCCAAGGAAGACTGCAACCAATTAAATACCCCATAAAGCGAACAAACTTACTACCGGGGGGGGCTCTCGAGTTATATCCGATCGGGGCATAAATAAATAAGAGAAAACAGCCCTATAGCACCACCATGGATTTGCAGGAATAACAAAAGGGGGGGGGAAGACAACGCAATGACAATAACAAAGCAATGTATGCGAGATTTGTACCGATTTCCATATGCAACCAAGTAAAAAAATATTCAGACAATCAATTCTCAGGAATCAAGCAAACAAGGCAAGGTATGGATTTCCTTTGGCAAGGGTGCACTTGCCTAGTTTTTTTTTGAAGAAATTTGGCCAGCAGTCCTCTTCCCGAACCGATCGGCCGCAACCTACAAAAGCTAAGAAAACTGGAAAAAAAAAACTGGGCGATTCAAGCAAGGAACCCGCAGCCCTCTACTCCAAAAAAAAAATGGTGAACTCTCAAACGTTTACCTCGGAAGGAAGGTCTTGCCTAGAGGAGCTCGGATCCGGCCTCAAACGAAGGTTTCGGGTGGAAAAGGGCGGCGAACGGGCGGTCGGAGCAGTGTCGGGGCTTCCGCCTTTTTCCTGTCTTCCGCTCGGGCTGCGAGAGCGGGCCGCCAGGTTTGGGGGGAATCCTAAACCTAACCGGGTTATATATATATATATATATATATATATATATATATCTTTATACTATAAGGAAACATCTAATGAGGCCATGGTGTAACATTTTATTCCCGAAATACCCTCATAAAACCAGCTTTTCTGTGTTAATTGAGGGATATTTTGGTCATTTGGCCGGATTAGGACTTAATTAAAAGAGATCGGCACTGTTCATCGGCCTCAAAATCCCGATACCCCACATCTCCGCCTTCTTCTTCTGCACAGGGAGAGGGCTACGCTGCTCCTCGCGATGACTGCTGGTTCTCCTCCGTCGCGTGCAGACCGCTACCCCACTTCTCCGTCTTCTTCTTCTGCGCAGGGAGAGGGCTACGCTGCTCCTCGCGATGACTGCTGGTTCTCCTCCCCGCCGGCCCAAGCCCTGTTCATCTTCCCCATTTCCGTAAAGCACGTCATTAGGGCTCAGCGTCAACAACTCCCAGCCGCACATCTTCCGATTTTGCCGCCGCACGCAGGAACGTCTCCCACGATGCCGCGCCTCTTCTTCCAAAGCTCCCGCAAACCTTCCGCCTACAGTGATGCCCTATAAACAACAGAGAAGATGAGCAGGTAGGGGTGAAAAATGAGAATTTAATTATTGTGTTCCAGATTTCCTGTAAGAGTTATCGCAAGATTAATTGTTTAGAGTATTGCATTTCTGAGTCAGAAATTAATTGTAGTTGTTGATGTTGGAAAGGAAATTCATTTGCTTGCTGCTTCCATGATTGGGGACCTGTGGAATGTGTTGATTATTGATTTTTTTTGTTCACTGCTGCTGAATTCGTTTTTATGAGAGATGATGAATAGTTGTATTAACTATTAACTGGATTTAGAAGGCTTGCTGCTGTTAAAGTAAAGATTGATGGTGGAGTTGTCTGATGTCGCTCCCAACGTCTGATGTCGCTCCCAACGACCAATGTCGTCCGCCCCCGATCAATATCGCCTCCCCCAACAAATGTCGCGCCCCAGACCAATGTCGCCGCCTCTGACCAATGTAGTCGCCCACGATCAATATCGCATCCTACGACCAATGTCTCCCTCACGACCAATGTCGCTTCCCCCCGACTAATTTCGCCGCCCACGACCAATGTCGCCCCCACGATCAATGTCGCCTCCTCGACAAATGACGCAGCCACGACAAATGTCGCCCCCACGACGAATGTCGCCCCCACGACGAATGTCGCACCCACGATGAATGTTGCCCGCACGGGGTCCCCCGTGCACGACTGCTTGTATATATATATATATATACTTATTTAATTAAATACATATATTTATATATATACTCACTAACACCCATATATATATATATATATCTATACATACACCCTAACACACATATATATATATATATATTTATACATACACACTAACACACATATATATATATTTATACATACACACTAACACACATATATATATATTTATACATACACACTAACACATGATCGCAGGCACGCACACGCAAATTATTAAAACCTTGCATGTCTACAACACGCGCTATGCCCTAAATGCGCAAACATGAAAAATATGCTCGCACAAATGACGACTCGCTAACTAGCGACCGTCGAAAAGGCGCGAAAACTAACGCTCTCGGATTCCGAACAAATCCTCACCGTAGCTAAACACTCGAGCCACGAAAACATCGGCGAAGCCGGACACAACCTCCGACGACCACACACTTGGGCAAACCTCGCCCGAAGCCAAAGTACAGGGATTCCCTAAGAGGCTCAGCCGGGCCTCCAAAACAGACACCGGCTAGCTGGGGAAACCATACAACAGGCTATAACCTCTAAGAACACCTAACGAGGTACTCTAACAACGGCACGAGCCGGGAATGCGCCAACGTAACGCCAAACGAGGGTTTAAATAATTGCCGAAAAATTCGGGGGCGTTACAGTCACTCCCCCTAAAAGAAAGTTTCGTCCCGAAACTTTACGTACACTACCTCTACTAAAGAAGGAAAGTAATCAAAATAAAAGTTACTAGAAATAAAACATACCCAACAAATCAGGAGAACAGGCGAGGGTAAGCCTCCCTCATAGCCGACTCTAGCTCCCAAGTCGCACTTTCCAAATCTTGATTCTTCCAAAGAACCTTCACCATCGGGATAGACTTTGATCGCAGCACCCGGTCCTGAGTATCCAAGATGCGGACCGGCACCTCAACATACGAGAGGTTGGGCTCCAACTGGGGCACGGCATCCAAAACTTGCCCACTGCTCCGCACACACTTTCGCAGCTGGCTCGCGTGAAAGACATTGTGCACGCCTGGGAAGTTGGCGGGTAGATCCAACCTATATGCTGCCACACCAATACGCTCCAAAATTCTGAATGGGCCCACATACCTCGGATCCAGCTTACGGTTCTTGCCGAACCTCTTCACTCCAACCATCGGAGATACCTTCAAGAAGACCAAATCCTCTACCGAAAATTCCAAATCGGACCTACGCCGGTTGGCGTTTTTCTCATATCTCTCCTGAGCTAACCGAAGCTTTTCCCGAATGAGCTTCACAGCAACCTCCATTTCCTCTAGAGCATCAGGACCCAACAAGGGCCTCTCACCGGCCTCAGTCCAAAACAACGGAGTTCTGCAGCGCCTCCCATACAATGCCTCGAAGGGAGTCATTTGCAAGCTCTCTTGGTAACTGTTATTGTAGGCAAACTCCATGAGCCGCAAACGCTCATCCCACACTCCACCGTGATCTAGAATGTAGCACCTGATCATATCCTCCACAATCCGGTTCACCCGCTCGGTCTGCCCATTTGTCTGAGGGTGGTAAGCGGTGGAATATCTCAAGTCTGTACCCAAACCCTCCTGCAAACTCTTCCAGAAACGGGAAGTAAATCTGGAGACTCGGTCTGAAATGATGCTCACGGGAACTCCATGCAATCGGATGACCTCGCTCAAATACAGCTCTGCTATCTTCTTCATCGGGTAGTCGATCTTATAAGTTACGAAGTGCGCACATTTCGTCAATCGGTCCACGATCACCCAAACTGAGTCAAATCCTCTTGGAGATCTTGGTAAAAACCCGTGATGAAGTCCATAGAGATACTTTCTCACTTCCAAGTCGGGATTTCCAAGGGAGTCAACTTTCCACCAGGCCTCCCATGATCGGCCTTCACCCGCTTGCAAGTGTAACATTCAGAAACATACCGAGCTATATCCCCTTTCATACCTTGCCACCAGGCGATCTGCTTCAAATCATGATACATCTTCGTGGATCCTGGGTGGTAAGCAACACTGGATCCATGAGCCTCTTTGCATACCATACTCCTGATGTCTCCAACCGCGGGGATGCAAAACTTGTCGCGGTACTTCAAGGTACCTGAATCGTCGATGGAGAAATCCGACAACTCCCCTCTCTCAGCCCTGAGGTACAGGTGTAACAAATCTGGATCATCCTTCTGGTGCAACCTGGTGAGCGAAATCCAAGATGGCTCTGTCACTGCCAAACTGCTTTGCAAATCACAGCCTCCCACAGAGATGTCCATCAACAAGAACTCCTCCACTAAACGGTCCGCCGTGAGGTTGAAGATCTTCCCTGTCTTGCGGCTCAGGGCGTCGGCCACCACATTGGCCTTGCCTGGATGGTACTGGATCTCCACGTCATAATCGGCCACGAACTCTAGCCACCGCCGCTGGCGCAGATTCAGCTCCTTCTGAGTAAACACGTACTTCAGGCTCTTATGATTTGTGAAAATCTTGCACTGAGCCCCATAGAGTAGATGCCTCCACAGCTTCAACGCAAAAATCACCGCCGCAAACTCGAGGTCATGCGTAGGATAATTCCGTTCATGAGTTTTCAACTGCCGCGACCCATACACGATCACCTTCCCCTCTTGCATCAACACGCCTCCGAGCCCAACATGCGAGGCATCCACATAAACATCATAATCATTGCCCTCCGTAGGCAATGTCAAAACAGGAGCGGTGCACAATCTCCTCTTTAGCTCCAGAAAGGCCTCCTCGCACTGCTCGCTCCAGATGAACGCTGCATGCTTCTGCGTCAGCTTAGTTAAGGGCGCTGCCAAGGTAGAAAAGCCCTCAACAAACCGTCTATAATAGCCGGCCAACCCCAAGAAGCTCCTAATCTCCTTGGGTGTGCCCGGCCTATGTCAATCCATCACTGCAGAAATCTTCACCGGGTCCACTGAAATGTCATCCTTGTTCACCACATGACCCAGGAAGGACACCTGAGGCAACCAGAACTCACATTTGCTCAACTTGGCGTACAACTGATGATCTCTCAAGGCAGATAACACCAACCGCAAGTGTTGATCATGTTCCGCAACATTCCGTGAGTAAATCAGAACGTCGTCTATGAATACGACCACAAACTTGTCCAGAAAATCCTTGAACACTCGGTTCATCATGTCCATGAATGCCGATGGCGCGTTGGTCAACCCAAAAGACATAACTAGGAATTCGAAATGTCCATGCCTCGATCGAAAAGCCTTCCGCGGAATGTCCGACTCCCGGATCCTAAGCTGATGATAACCTGATCGAAGGTCAATCTTGGAGAACACAGAGCTACCATGCAACTGATCGAATAAGTCGTCGATTCTGGGCAGGGGGTACCTGTTCTTGATGGTGACTTTGTTCAACTCTCTATAGTCGATGCAAAGGCGCATTGAACCATCTTTCTTCTTCACAAAAAGAACGGGTGCACCCCAGGGCGACGAGCTCTGCCTTATGAAACCCTTCTCCAATAACTCATCCAGCTGGGTACGCAGCTCCTCCAGCTCTCGCGGGGCCATCCGGTACGGCGCCTTAGCAATAGGACGCGTACCCGGCTCCAAATCAATCACGAACTCGACATCTCTGGCAGGGGGAAGACCGAGAAGGTCGCTAGGAAACACATCAGAAAACTCACGGACAACAGGAATCTCATCCAACAACGGCACACTGCTAACAGTCCCCAGCACCGAGACTAAGCAAGCAAAACAATCAGAACTGAATAACCTCTGAGCACATACCGCAGAAATCGCCGGAGAGGCCTGGCGCGGATCGCCATAAATACTCCCAGGCTGACCGTTGTCCTTCTTGAAATCCAAGCGCTTACCCCTGCACTGGATCACCGCATCGTATCTGGACAACCAATCCATACCCAGGATGACGTCGAAATCTTCCAAGTCTATAACCTTCAGATCTGCCTTGGCTGGGAAATCCCCCAACAAAATAGGACAATCCAGAATGCCCTGATCTGATATCACGGATTCACCCGAGGGGAATTTGACGCAAAAGGCATCACCGACACGATCAAGAACCAGCTGGCACCGCTCTACAAAGGCCCTAGCCACAAATGAGTGGGTAGCACCTGAGTCAAAGAGAACGCGCGCCCAGCGGTTCTTTACCTTATAACTCCCTATATACATATCAACGGGGAAATTGCACAGTCAATAAAGAAAACAAAAGCCAGACTAATCTGCAAAAGAAGTAAAAGACTAGCGAGAAGGTTTACCTGAAATGACTTGCGTCGAAGTTTGAGCCTCCGCTGAAGATATCACGTTCAGCTTCCCTTTGCCTCTATCCATAGACTGAGGCGGTGGCAACGCCTGAAGGGGAACTGGTCGGTGCACAGACTGGAGTTGCGGGCATCGGGCCTTGGTGTGACCTTTTTGTCCGCACTGATAGCAGACCTTGTCCTTCAACCAGCAACGAGCAACATCGTGCCCCTCTTTCTTGCACAAAGTACACACCACATTCTGCCTGGGAGCACCCTGTATAGCATGCACATGCTCCTTCTGCGCCGCAGCCCTCTTGAAACATCTCTCGGCAGGATGGCCCGACCGGCCACAAAAACTACACACCTCCTTGCTCCTCTTCCCCGAAGGAGCACCGGGCACAAGGGGACTCTTCGCTTCAGCAACTTTCCTCTTCTCATTCCTCGCATGCTGTCCTCTATGCTTCGCGTTTTCGATGGCCTCTACTTTCAAAGCGGCCTCCACTGCCCCAGCATAACTCACCGCTCCATGAGCCACCGCTAGCTGCTGTACATCACTCCGCAGGCCACCGAGGAAACGCTTTGCTCTATCCTCCTCTGAGCTCACCAAACTAGGGGCAAAGCGACTGAGTTTGCTGAACTCAATCTCGTACTCGCTGACTGAGAGCTGCCTCTGCTTCAGATGCAAGAAATCATTCATCAGTCTTGTCTCGCTCCACTGACGGTAGAAATTTCCGCATCAAGATCTCCTTGAAGGAAGCCCAAGTGCTTCCTCCTACCATTCCCTCCTTCTCCCTCATCCACCAGCTCTTCGCTAACCCCTTCAGCTGATAGGCGGCCAGCATCACCTTCTGATCCTCAGACACTCCAGAGTAGTGAAACATTTCTTCTATGGTGATCAACCAGTCATCCAATATCATGAAATCCGCCTTACCATCGTAGGTAGGGGGTCGCAGTCGCTGGAACTGAGTGATGAAAGTCATCTCCGGGGGCACCACCACTGGAGGCACCAAAGGGGCTGGGGGTGCAGGAGGTGCGTGAACAGCTAAACCCGCAGCAGGGTCCTGCGCTCTCGGGACTAGTCCTGCCACCACAGATAACAGGGACTGGATCTGAGACTGAACGTCCACCATCTGCCTCGATAGAGCCTCATTGCTCTGCCTCAGACTTTTCATAATTGTACCGCTTTGAGTACCAGAAGACCCGCCCTCAGATTGGGGAGTCGATCTCGCCACTCTACGCTTAGGCGTCATCCTAAAAAGATCAACAAACAAACATCAGAACCTAGTTCAACTACTAGGATAAAACAACAGGTACAGACAAACCTACATAAGTACTTGCTTTCACTGTCAACTTGCTCTGGGGTTTTTTATATATATGTATATATATATTTATACAGGGGAAATAATGTCATGCTTAACCTAAGATGGTTCACCACCATCACACTAACTCTTGTGCCTAAATCGAGAATGCATGAATTTATATTCTTTTGACTCAAAACCATGTGTTTACATATGTCATCCTGCAAGTCTTTAGCTTGGCACGTTGTGCTTATGCAATGTTATGCTATGCATGATTGTGCTATGCATTCTAAAAAGGCCCTAATGCATGTTATGAGCGGCGTACACATGAAAATGTTATGCATCCCATACTACATAACATTTTCATGCAACGAAAAAAGGAAACGTGCTAGTCGCATTCATGTGGTGAGGTTATGCATCCCATACTACATAACCCTCACATGTTGCCTCCTATGGTGGATCCATATACGAACACATATTATGCATCTCATACTACATAATATGTCCCGTATACTTTATGTTATGTTATGAGTGTAGTGTTCGTGCTTCAGCCAAGACGTGCTGATGACATATCGGTGTGTGTATGACATGATGCTAAACTTCTAATACCTAAAAGGAAAGGTTGCCCGACAAATTGTCAAGCAACCTCCCTCTGATACCAACTGTCACAACCCGCATTTTCTCCGAAATTTAAGAAGTATCAGAGTAGAAGAAAACGCACGTTGTGATGCCACATCGGACAGGGGATAACTGTCGACGCTCAGGCAACCACCAACTACTAAGACTATGAAAGTTCAAAAGCTTTAATGATGTGAAAATCAATTATATTTTTGAGGCCGTATCCCTCGGCTTCGTGGATCAACTAGTCCACCCTTCAAAATTATACTTATACGTAGCGGAAAATACTTTATTCATTTTTTTAACACCCTAAGAGAATGCTTAAGCGTCCCCAGGGGACGCCTAAGGCTATGCAAAACCCTATATTTAGTTTATATATTATATATAGGAAATACCCTTTTTACGTGGTTTGAAAATAGTGATTAAGCTTTTTAGAAAAGAAAACATGTTGTCTATGTTTTTGATATAATAATTATTTTCTTTATAGGTTTTAAAGTAACTAGCAACTTAACATAAATCGTCCCAGAAGCAAGTTTAATAAACTCCAAAACAGGAAAAATCTAGCAGTATAAGCAAGGTACAAAGTATCTAAAAGAGAAACCATCAGTGGGCGCCAACAACTGACACGAACCCACTGGTGAGTAGGCATGTCTGTACTACAAGTCTAAAGAAACTACCTCCCAGGAGTGAGGAAAAGAAACTCAGCAGCAGCTATAACACTAGCAAACTCCAGAAGAACCCTAGCCGCTCAGTCAGCTATAAACCTGAAGCTGAGGCATTCAAAGAAAAGAACGCCTCAGCAAAGCAATATATATATGAAAATGAAACAATAGCGTAAGGAAAAAGTGAAACAGCTAAGGGCTAAAGTAAACAAACGAAGGGATAATACTCGCCATGAGTGAGTAAAAAGGGGTGCACCAAGTGCACGGGTGTAGTCAAGTCTCACAAATCTCTGCATGAAGGATTAGCAAAATAAATAAATCCAAGTATAAAGCTAGAGCAGGAAGAGCCACCTAGTACTGGAGATGGACAAAATCAAAATAGGGGCCTAGACTGGTGGCAACGGTCCAACCACGTCTAACATGCCTAAACATCTCAAGGTGCTGTGGTGGTGGCATCAGTCCAACTCAACCAAACAGCTCACATTGTCTTAATAAGACAAGAAGTAAAACAAGGGTGGCGGCATCGGTCCGACCCACCTCAAAACCACATCCTACTCCAGTACTAAGTGACTCGGGAAAACCTTATCTGGTAGTTCCATGAACCACCATGAAGTCAACACTGAACCCTAAACATCTAGAGTAACCCGCCTAGGAGACTTAGCTGTCAAGCGGCTGACGGCGTTGGTTAACTAGACCCGCATCTAACCTCGCAAACTATATTCAACTTGAGTACACAAAGCACTACAGAGAGTTAAACACTTGATAATATTATATTGCAAGCAATTATCTTGGGCTAAACTTCAGCATCAAGAGGTCTCACACCTACGAATTTTATAAGTTTACCAACGAACTAACCCCTAATTTGTTCATTCAAGCGACTTAATACGAGTGAAAGAGAGTAACACAATACTAACTGTATCCGAGTGGTTTGATACTACACACGCACAAGAAAATTGATACAACACATGCACGCTTAGTTCACCAACAACACATATACGCGTAAATTTAGGGGTTTGATACCGCACAAAAGCACGGGGATTCGACATTACATGCAAACCGGGGGATTAACACTAGACAAACATGAGATTTGGGTGATTTTGACACAAATCCGATTTCGGAGCAACTACGGAGCAAGCTATAAAATACTCTTGCGACTAATTAAAACAACCCTTAGCAAAGGCATACACCCAAGGAAGACCGCAACCAATTAAATACCCCATGAAGCGAACAAACTTACTACCGGGGGGGCTCTCGAGTTATATCCGATCGGGGCATAAATAAATAAGAGAAAACAGCCCAATAGCACCATCATGGATTTGCAGGAATAACAAAAGGGGGGAGAGACAACGCAATGACAATAACAAAGCAATGTATGCGAGATTTGTACCGATTTCCATATGCAACCAAGTAAAAAAAATATTCAGACAATCAATTCTCAGGAATCAAGCAAACAAGGCAAGGTATGGATTTCCTTTGGCAAGGGTGCACTTGCCTAGTTTTTTTTTGAAGAAATTTGGCCAGCAGTCCTCTTCCCGAACCGACCGGCCGCAACCCACAAAAGCCAAGAAAACTGGAAAAAAAAACTGGGCGATTCAAGCAAGGAACCCGCAGCCCTCTACTCCAAAAAAAAATGGTGAACTCTCAAAACGTTTACCTCGGAAGGAAGGTCTTGCCTAGAGGAGCTCGGATCCGGCCTCAAACGAAGGTTTCGGGTGGAAAAGGGCGGCGAACGGGCGGTCGGAGCAGTGTCGGGGCTTCCGCCTTTTTCCTGTCTTCCGCTCGGGCTGCGACAGCGGGCCGCCATGTTTGGGGGGAATCCTAAACCTAACCGGGTTATATATATATATATATATATATATATATATATATATATATATATATATATATATACTTATTTAATTAAATACATATATTTATATATATACTCACTAACACCCATATATATATATATATATATATCTATACATACACCCTAACACATATATATATATATATATTTATACATACACACTAACACACATATATATATATTTATACATACACACTAACACACATATATATATATTTATACATACACACTAACACATGATCGCAGGCACACACACGCAAATTATTAAAACTTTGCATGTCTACAACACGCGCTATGCCCTAAATGCGCAAACATGAAAAATATGCTCGCACAAATGACGACTCGCTAACTAGCGACCGTCGAAAAGGCGCGAAAACTAACGCTCTCGGATTCCGAACAAATCTGCACCGTAGCTAAACACTCGGGCCACGAAAACATCGGCGAAGCCGGACACAACCTCCGACGACCACACACTTGGGCAAACCTCGCCCGAAGCCAAAGTACAGGGATTCCCTAAGAGGCTCAGCCGGGCCTCCAAAACAGACACCGGCTAGCTGGGGAAACCATACAACAGGCTATAACCTCTAAGAACACCTAACGAGGTACTCTAACAACGGCACGAGCCGGGAATGCGCCAACGTAACGCCAAACGAGGGTTTAAATAATTGCCGAAAAATTCGGGGGCGTTACAGCTGATACACAAGCCCTTGTCAACGGGCATTCTTCAGATACGTAAGAACGCGTTTCACAACATGGAGATAAGAGTTCCGAGGAGGATGCATAAAATAGCTGACAACTCCGACAGCAAATAATATATTTAGTTGTATGACTATGAGATAAAATACGTTTGTCGACCAAATGGCGGTAGTATTCCGAATTAGGAAGAAGTAAATCATTGTCGGGGACATGAGCGCATAATTTTTGATTGGCATTGATAGGTGTGTCAGCGGGCTTATATCCCTAAATAGCCCACAACGCAAAGAAGATGGAGGAAGTATTTCCATTGAGAAAAGACGAGATCATCAAGTCAACGAGCAACCTCAATACCAAGGAAATATCGGAGAGGACACAAATCTTTAGTCTGAAATTGTGAGGTCAAATGTTTATTGACCAAAGTGATGTCGGAGATGTCATCCTTTGCTAGAAGAATGTCATCAACATAGACAATAAGTACCACTGCGTCTGTTGGATGGCGATGAATACAAAAAGAAGTCGGCAAAGCTTCAAGTAAAGCCAATATCACGAACAACACGACTGAATTTAGGGACTGCTTGAGGTCTTAAAAAGATTTCTTAAGGTGACACACGAGAGACTCTCTCGTGGTTTCATAACTAGGAGATTGTTGCATGTACACGGTTTTCATAAGATCGTCATTGAGAAAGACATTATTTATGTCTTGGTGCAATGTCCAATGTCGATGAACTGCTGGAGAGATTATTACTTGGACGGTATTGAGCTTAGCAACAGGAGACAGTTTTTTCATAATCAAGGTCATTTGATGAGTGAAGCCGCGTTTAACAAGAAGAGCTTTGAGGCGCTCAATTATCCCATCATAGTGATGTTTAGCGGTAAAAACACATTTACAACCAACCAAAGAATGACCAGGAGGAAGGGCAACAAGATCTCATATGTGATTGGCCCATAAAGCTGTCATTTACTCATCCATTACCCCCGCCACCCTAAATGCAGAAGAGCCTCATGCATAGAAGACGGGAGGGGCGAGGACAAAGACATTGCAAACTTGCTAAGGGGCGAAGAGAGGCGGTGCACAGATACATAATTATAGAGATGGTGAGCAGTAGAAGAACCCGCATCTTGATAGGGAGTCGTAAGCAAATGAGCATCAGTAGACGGCAACGATCACAGAGCATCAGACCGAGGATGACGATGAGTGTACACTTGTAGAGGAGGAGAGAGCAGGGGGGTGTAAGGAGTAAGGTAGGAGAAGGAAGCACGGGATGAGGTGTAGGAAGAAATGGAGGAGATGTGTGAATGAGAATAGTCGGACGTGGGACAGTATTGAGAGATATAGCAAGAGGAGGGGCTGAGTAGAACGGTTGATCCTCAAAGAAGGTAACATCCGCAGAGGTGATCGTTTTTGCCATAGTAGGAGAATGGCACACATAACCTTTTTGTGTAGGCCTGTAGGGGAATACCTAACAAAGATGTACTAGGTAGAAAAAGAAGTCAACTTATCGACAGGAGGTCCGAGATGATGGACAAAACAGACACATCAAAAGAACCGAGGAGGAAGGGAGAAGGGAGGTGTGGAAGGATACAAAATGAAGAAGGGAGTAACAAAGTCGAGGACGGTCGACGACATGCGATTAATTAAATAGCACACGGTGGAAGCGGCAATGTGTCAATACTACTTTGGAACGGGCATTTGGAACATAAGTACATAACGGAGCGAACAACCTCCAGAAGGTGTCGGGTCTTTCGCTCGGCGACACCATTTTGTTGTGGTGTATAGGCACAGGATGTCTGATGGAGAATGTTAAGGTGTTTACAGGTGTCTTGAAATTCGTGACCAGTCTACTCACGAGCATTATCAGTGCAAAGAATTTTAATGATACTTGAGAATTGAGTACAAGTTTCATCAATGAAGGAGTGGAAGCACCGCTACAACTCAGAGCGATCGCGCGGTAAGAATAATAAGGTAACGCAAAAATGATCATAAATAAAGGTCAAAAAATACAGATAGACAGATAAACTGGCGGTTTATACGGACCTAAACCAAGTCAAACTGTCAAAAGGAACAGAGCTCCGAGAAAAACTAAAAGGGAATGTAGATCGATGTTGTTTGTCGTAAATGCAAGCTTCACATTGAAACTCAGTAAACGGAAAATCAGGAAAAGTTTTTTGGAGGATAGGAAGAGTACCGTGACCAAGTCAATGATGTCAGTCAACGGAAGTAACTGAAGATAACTTTTAGGGCATAACAATAACGCGGAGGCGGGGATGCCCAAAGTAATGGAACAGTCATGCTCTTAAGGTGTCGGGAGAGAAATAAGCGGGGCAGGCATGGAAGAAAGAGGCCACGGGGCATGTTGGGCGGTTAAACAGCTCATGCATTTGTCGAGGTCATCCCGCAAGATATCGAGTTCAGCGCAGGAACCATTGAAGGAAGGTTGAGATGACAAGAGGGGAAGCAAAGTTGGAGTCCCTATGGAGACCAGCGGGAACAAGACTTAAGCAGTAATGATCAGAAGGAACAAAAACAACGATAAGCCTGTAGAACCAAGCAGATCAGGCGAGGCATGGAGGTCGCAGTAGTTGTTGCGAACACAACAAGTAGATCGGGCGAGCACCACGATCAGACGAGCACCGGAGGCAGGGGGAGCATAGTGGGCCCACGAGTAAGCAAGCAGAGATGTTGAAACACGCAAGGATGTGTGATGGGGAATCAGAACCGTTCATCATATGTGGATCGACGATCGTAATATTTTGTATTTTTGTCATTTTTCATTTCGAGTTATATTTTTATGCATTTTTTAGTCGAGATGACCAGCCAAATATAGTCGTTTGTTGCCCCCAAGAGTCTAAAAATAGAGGGTAAGGGCTCTCATTTAGAGGTGTTGAAGAATTGAAGCTTAGAAGCCTTCCTTTGGTCATCTCTGTGTCGAAGCCGAACCCCGAGTATGAAGCCTTCCTTTGTTCATCTCAGTGTCGAAGCTGAACCCCGAGTATGAAGCTCTGGTCTAACTCCTCCCTCCCATTCCCCTTGGCCGGCCACTATCATCCTCCCCCTTGGCCGGCCACTTCACCACCCCTCCTCCACCACCACAAGCAACATGCACCATAATTTTTCGTCCACCCCTCTCAAGTAAGCCGCCCCCCCCCCCCCCCCGAAACAGCCAGCCCAAAGGGCCCTTCATCCTCCTCTCCCACTAAAACCAGCCCACTGCCTCCTTGCATGCTTCCAACCATCCGAGCAGTCGGCCAAGGGAGCCTCAGCCCCTATCCAGGAGACCAGCCACCCCTCCTTCCACCACCCTTGTCGTGGAGCCACCACCACCTTCATTTCTAAACAAAACAGCCCCCCCCCCCATACCCCGTACAACATCTTCGGCGATCACCGGAGTTAGTCTCTGGTCACCTCCGATGGTCCTCTTATACCTCTCATACATATTCCTACATTTTGAGTTTTTCGGCGATCGCCAGAAAACATCTTTGATGACCACCACCACCGGCAGACAACTCCGGACACCACCAACGACAACCACCACCTCCACCACTCATAACCACCCATAACCACCTTCATAACTACCCACTACCCCCACTTTCTCCTCTTTCTTAACTTTAGGCTTTTTTTAGATAAAATTAAGGTAAACCACCCCATTAATCCCTCATTTACCCTTGCATCACCAAAAAACTGCTGCCATCCAGGTTATCCAAACAGCCCAACATCATAGTTCAAGTTGTTGTCTTTCTCCCTGGACAACTGCCTTCCCTCACGGATTGTTGAATGTTGCCTCCCTGCACCGTCCAAGTCGTTGTCCCAGTTTCTGGACAGCCACGCACAGCATTTGAGTGTTGAAAACCTGTCTCGGAAATCCTCCAAAAGTACTTCTAGCCCTCCCCTCTACATTGTTTGCAAAATTCAAGGTGTGTTGTTATTTCACTTTGCAGTTGATTCTTGTGTTTGATCTTTGTCTGAGAGATATTGGCTTATAAGTTTTGATTTCAATTGTTTATGTCTTCTAATCTCTCATTTAAATATCTATTTGATTTTTTTGGCACTCTTGCACTTATACAACTTCTCCTATCTCCTTATTTGGGAGCTTCAACTATTGAGGCATACATTTAATTTGATTTATAAATCTAATTATTATTGCAAGCAAAATTCGTAGGATATGTGTGATTACATGTAGGAGTTCACTCATTTATTTTCCCATCACATAGGACTGTCATGCGTCAATGTGAGCATAGGATCAATGAGCATACGAGCAAAGATGCGATCTAAATCAAGCGGCAGGCAGAGGAAGTAAGCATAGATCAACTGCGGGTACGGAAGGAGCAGCGAGTATTGCGAACAGAGCACGAAAAGCGATCTTAGGGAGACGCGATCTCAGGATGCGAGCACAGGAGGCCGTCGATCGGAGATAAGCGAGTTCAAAGGCCGCGTGAGTAGAAGCCATGTATGAGCAGAAGCCATGTATGAGCAGAAGCCATGCACGAGCAGAAGTCGTGCGCAAGCAGAAGTTATGCGAGCAGGAGCTGCTCGGACAGCGACAATAGCGGTTGGGCAGGTCACGCGAACAAATGGAGCAAGTCACATGAACATGAGTGGAGGTGGGTCCCGATAGGCAGCAGGAGAATTCTATAAAAGCGACAGGGGGAGGGAAATCTTCAATTTTATGTTTTAGACAAAGGCGACTCGGATGATATTTTTCGACTCTCGCTTTAGTATCACATGGCCACCAGACTTATTTCTTGTGTTGTTTCTCCCCAATTTACTTCATTGTTGGGTAGGTGTGGTGTGGTTTTTGTTGGTTGACCTTTCTATCCAGCGGGTTACATCATGCGGGAGTATCCCCGGTCACCCATCTGTTGATTTCTATCCAGCGGGTTGTATCGTGTGGGAGTATCCGCAGTCACTCGTCTGTTAATTCTATCCAGCGAGTTCATGGTCAGTGGACCGTGTCGTGTGGAACTGTGTCATGTGGGACCGTCCTTTGTTCGGATTATCCCAGATGAATTCTCCCCGACGGATTATCCTTGACGCATTATCCCCGACGGATTATCCCCGATGGATCATCCTCGACGAATTCTCCCGGGTGGCTCGTCTGTTGATTTGCCTCACATAGACTACCACCATTACCTTTTTTATGATGTTTTCAAGCTAGAGGTTTCCCCTCCAGCTTGAGGGGAAGTGTTGAAGTTATCGTATTATTAGAATAATTTAGGTCTTTAAGTCTGTATGGTTTAATCTCATGTCATGAGTCCGAGTTTGTTTGTCCATTTAACTCCTACAAATTATCCCGTTGTGGAGAATAAAATTACACAAAATATTTCTTTTCCTTGTATTTCCTACAAAGTGTAACACTATTTGTTATCGCCTTATCGGTGGTGAAATTGCTAGGGTTTGAGCGAGAAATAGAGTGACGTTGCTCACGAACAACATTGTGAGGAAGATGGGAGACCCAAAAATTGCATTAAATGTCAATAAACATACTCGTTACAATCTGGAGATAAGCTCTGATCAAGCACTCAAAGTTTGGGTCCTCCAAGGAACAACTCTCTCTACCATCCCTTCCTAAGGTCTACAGTATTGTGCATCAGGAATACGATCGTCGTCTGACTCTTCTTCCAGACCCGATGTCTGAGGGGTCAGCTTTGGTGGCTACTGCCCCCTCTCTTCTTGGTACTCGTCCATCTCGGGACTCCAGGTTGAAAGTCTCTGATAAGGATCATCTGCTATGTGATTATTGTGGCAAGAATCGTCACACTCGGGATACCTACTTCCGGCTGCACGGGTTTCCTAACCCCAGAGGGGGTGCTCCGCCTCGTGGAGTTCGTGGTTCTGGGCGCTCGTAATGCTGCTTCATGTTCTGCTCATCTTACTGATGCTTCTGTCGCGGTCTCTCCTGGTTATTCCAGTTCTGATGGTTCTGCCCCTCCTAGTGCCCTCACGCAGGAACGAACTACGGACCTTCAGTTTACTGTAGATGAAATGTTGGCTCTTCGACGCATGATGCAGAGCCTTTCTACAGAGCCTTTTGCCTCTTCCTCCAACGCTCACATGGGTCTCCCAGGTGCTCACTCACCTGCTTCTCATCCTTCTACCCAGTGGATTATTGACTCTGAGGCCACAAATCATATGACTGGGTCCTCTACAAATTTTATATCCTATACTCTTCTTTCTGGCCGTGATAAGGTGAGCATTGCCGATGGTTCCCTTTCCTCCATTGCCGGCAAGGGTTCCATCTCCTGCTCCTCCCTCACCTTATCTTTTGTCCTCCATGTTCTTAATTTTACCCGCAATCTTCTTTCCATTAATCATCTAACTAACTTCATGCGCTGCTCTGTGACATTTCTTCCGTCTTCTTGTGTTTTTCAGGACCTGACGACAGAGAAGGTGATTGGCTCTAGTAGCATGGTAAATGCACTCTATGTGCTCAACTCCGGCCAGGCTACGTCTCTTCTGGCTCTTCATTCCAGCACTGTTCATCCTTTGTACTCCTGGCACTGTCGCCCGGGACACCCTTCTGTTTCTGTTATGAAATTGTTATTTCCCGCTATGTCTACTGTTGTCTTTGACTCTTTTGTCTGTGATGTATGTATCTTAAACAAACATCATCGTATCTCGTTTACGCATGTTTTATTGTCAAGTTCTATTCCTTTTGTTGTTATTTATACTGATATCTGGGGTCCTTACCCGACATCTTCTATTTCTGGATGTGTGTGATTTGTTACTTTTTACTGATTGCTTCTCTCGTGCTACATGGTTGTATTTGATGCATAACAAAAATGATGTTTTCTCGATTTTCGACGGTTTCATTGTATGATCTCCCCTCAATCTCACTCTGAAATTAAAATTCTTCGTAGTGATAATGGTCGTGAATACATCGATTCACAGTTTGAGCAATATCTTGCTGATCGTGGTATCCTCCACCAGACTACCTGCGTGTATTGTCCCGCACAAAATGGTGTGGCTTAGCGGGAGAATCGCCATCTCCTGGAAGTCGCTCGCTGTCTTTTGTTCACTATGCATCTTCCGAAATTCTACTGTGGCATACCTCATTAATTGTATGCCCACTCGTGTTCTTGGGAATGCTACACCCCTTGACACTCTTCAGGTGCCCCTTCTCAGCTTCTCATTAGGGTGTTTGGATGTGTTTGCTTCGTTCATATCCACCACCCCCGCCCTTCCAAACTCGATCCTCGAGCACTAAAATGTGTCTTCATTGGCTACTCTCCAACGCAAAAGGGTATAAATGTTTCCATCCTCCTATCAAGAAAGTATTTGTCACTATGGACATTACGTTTCGTGAATCTGAGGCATATTATCCTGTCCCGGATGCCTCTCCCTCGCATACTCTCATTTCTCTTCCTTCCTCTGCCCATACCACCACTGTATTCCTCACTTCAGGGGGAGCCTCTATCTCTACCAGTGGAAGTGAGTCCTCTCGTGCCTCCTCTACTAGTGGAAGTGAGCTCTCCTCTCGTGCCTCCTCTACCAGTAGACATACGTCCTCCTCCTGGGCCTCCTCCTCCGAGCTTGCAGTTCTATACCGGGCGTACAAAGCGGACGAGCACGCAAGATCCGACTATGCTACCAGGACAGTCAGTGAAACCTGACTCAGGGACTTCCGATCAACCGATCTCCCTCAGGAAAGGTATCCGGTCTTGCACTCGTCATCCTTTATCACATTATGTATCGTATGATTCTCTTTCTACTACCTACAAGGCCTTTGTTTCTTCCCTTGTTGTTTCTTCCATACCTGAATCTTGGCAGCAGACTCTGTAGGTCCCTATGTGGCGTGAGGCGATGGTTGAGGAAATGAATGTTCTTGAGAAAAACCATACATGGGATTTGTTTCCCCTTCCCTATGGAAAGAAAACGGTTGGGTGTAAATGGGTGTTCACTGTGAAACAGAACTCACAAGGGATTGTTGAAAGATGCAAGGCTAGCTAGGTTGGTGGCAAGGGGTTATACGCAAACCCTTGGTATTAACTATCTGGAGACGTTTGCCCAGGTGGCAAAGATGAATACTATCAGGGTCTTGTTATCCTGTGTTGCTTGCAAAGGCTGAGAGCTCTTGCAACTTGATGTGAAAAATGTCTTCCTCCACGGTGATCTAGATGAGGAGGTTTACATGTCTATTCCTCTGGGCCTCATTCCTACAGGTGATGTAGGGAAAGTCTGCAGATTGAGAAAGACTTTATATGGACTGAAGCAGTCTCCAAGAGCGTGGTTTGGGCGGTTCCTCAATGTCAAGCTATCTTTTGGTTTCCATCAAAGCAATCATGATCATACTCTGTTTATTAAACGAAGGATTGGAAAGCTCACTGCACTTATTGTGTATGTTGATGATATAGTCATAACAGGGGATGATATCGAAGAAATCCAGAGGTTGAAACAGAAATTGGCTAGAGAATTTGAGGTCAAAGATCTGGGTAATCTCAGGTATTTCTTGGGTATTGAAGTTGCTCGATCCAAGTAGGGGATTTTCATGTCTCAGCGTAAATACACTTTAGATCTCCTTGAGAAGGTGGGGATGAGTTGATGTAGACCAGCTGACACCTCGATTGAAGCAAACCACCGATTGGGGCGCGATGATGGAGAGGAAAT
The DNA here is from genome assembly GCA_039583875.1 of Platanthera guangdongensis. Lineage (NCBI taxonomy): Eukaryota > Viridiplantae > Streptophyta > Magnoliopsida > Asparagales > Orchidaceae > Platanthera > Platanthera guangdongensis. Next base: position 15,703,863 of record CM077164.1, read on the forward strand.
TGTTGATATCTCTGAGTACCAAAGATTAGTGTGGAGATTGATATACGTGTCTCACACTCGTCCAGATATTTCCTATGCGGTGATCGTCGTTAGCCAGTTCATGCATGCTCCTAAAACTCGTCATGTGGATGTTGCTCACAGAATCTTCCGGTACCTCAAGTCTACACCAGGAATAGGTATCCTGTTTGCTCTCAATACCGGTCTAAATATTGAAGTCTATACTGACGCTGATTGGGCCGGATCTGTTGATGATAGGCGATCAACCTCAGGATATTGTACCCTAGTTGGGGGTAATCTTGTTACTTGGAGGAGTAAGAAGCAACAAGTTGTGGCAAGATCTAGTGCTGAGGTAGAGTTTAGAGCTATGGCTCACGGGGTCTGTGAAGGGTTATGGCTTCGCTCTGTGATGAGTGACTTTGGTCTTATTGAAGCAGGACACATCCGGCTATATTGTGATAATAAGTCAGTCATCAATATTGCGCACAACCCTGTGCAACATGACCGGACTAAACACATCGAGGTGGATGGACACTTTATCAAGGAAAACATTGAGAGAGGAATCATGTGCACACCTTTTGTGCCCTCCGACTGACAGCTAGCTGACATTCTCACCAAAGGATTGAGTGGGAATGTATTTAGCAATATTGTGGACAAGTTGGGCATGGTTAACATCACACGTCCAACTTGAGGGGGAGTGTTAGATTATCATTTATATTTATATTTTTGTTGCCTATAATTGTATTCACCTCTATATATAGAGGTGAGTTTCTTGTAATTGATGTATCTCAATATTTTACCCGGTTCAACATAAACAATCTTGAGCGCCTGGAGGACCATAAATATAGAAATGAATAAGATGCAAACACATTCAAATTTGACAAAAAAAACAAGCAATCTTGAGCGCATGCCGCATGATACTATTGATGCAACAGATACAAACATATAAACAAGGAAACGTTCAATATTTAATATAAGAATATTTTTTAGCAAACATGTAATATGAGATATCCAACGAACATTATTAGGAATAATCTATTTCAAGAAACGGACATACCATAACCATCCATATATCTGGCTCAGCCTCATAGAACACATATGAGCGCCTTTCTGCCTCTATGAGCTCGCAAGGAGCCTCTGGAGAAAACATTCTGCACAAAGTATGGCGAGGTACCTTAGCATCGCATAAAAATGTGACAATCCAGTAAAGTTTTTAATAACAACCCATTAAAGACAATAAAAAAAATCAATATAGCACTAGTGTCTTTCAACATATGGGAAGTTTATCGAACTCAAACCAGAAATATATTCCACATCACAGCACGATGTTGCAAAGCAGCAGTTTGTGAGAGGATATAGGATAGTAGATGCAGCTGAGCATAAATGGATCAAGATTAATTGAACAGGTAAGATATGATATTGAGAAGTTTGATGGTACGAGGAACTTCATATTGCAGGAAGGACCAATATAAGAGATATGCTAGAACAACAATTGCACATGAAATCATTTTGGTTGTCTCTATACTGGGAGGGGGGGAGAAAGTTACGAATGAGAAAAAATTTACAAGGATTTAACTATGTTTTTGTGATGATGTTTTGACTATGCGAAATAGTTGAAGCACAAGTTGTTACTTGTTTATGTCACTGAATAATCCTCTCATAAACAATTAGGTTCGAAGCATGAAACTATATTTCTAATCAATGCCATTTACAAATCATGTAAAATACATTGAACCATCAACAATAGCAGAGAAAGGGAAAAAACAAGCACGTATAGTGATCGCCACGATGACACTGCATAATTTCATTCGTCGCCACCCTTCGCGTGTAGATATAGATTTCATTGAGTCTGAGCAAAGGGATCCATATCTTGGGATGACCACTCAAAGGCGGCAAGAATATTGCTCTGACACTGCGGCTGGTGTAGAGGAGATGATTGCACTACGTGATATTATAGCAGATCAGGTGTTCGAAGCTAGAGCATAAACTTAAAAAATGTCTGGATGAAAAAATAGATTTTCTGCGTTGGTGTTACATTATGTAGAAGATGTTAATTATCGAAAAATATATGTTATGATTGAAAAAATTGTATGAATGAAATTTTATTGTGTTAAATTTGAAAAAAAAATTCAAAACTCCGTTTTGTATCCAAACAACTTTTTGAAAACTCTGTTTCGTAAACTCTGTTTCACCCAAACAGTTTTTTAACAAAACTCCATTTCCAGAATCAGCACTTTTTCTATCAGCAACAGTTCATCAGCAGCTTTCCACCAACAACAGCCCAACCAAACAGAGCCTAAATAACACTATAGATGAAATCGATTTCCTTGATATTCGAGTTTCGAAGTAGAATATATCATACTGCTGTAGAAGTGTTTTAGAAGTATAACAAATATAAAAATGGAAATTCCAATCAAGTTACTACAGGTGTTTAGCATCTAAAAAAATTTTACGCGGACCTCGTGAATGTAATGATTCCTTCACAAAGTCCTATTACAGATAGTTGTGCAGAGAAGGGGCACTCCGATGGATAAAAGAACAATATCTTGTCCAGCTCTTCACCTTCATGCTGCCCCCTTTTTGAGTCAAAAACACAAAATTGGATGCCTTCGCTAGAAATATTTGCTGATGATAATCCCATTGATAAGAGCTTTGTGCAGAGAGTCGCCCTGCATTGTGAAAACAAAACAAAAAAAACTTTTTGGTCAACATGAAACAGCTGAAAGAAATGAGCACGCTTGTAAAAGTCATCATTTTCCTATCATTCTCCAAGTAAAAGTCAACAGTAAGTCTTCCCAAAACACTCCTTTAAAAATTAGAGATTTCATGTTTCAATACCCTGTATGATAGACCTCACCCATAAATTCAGGAGTGAATTTCAATGAATAGGAGAAAGAATGTAGGTAAAAGATTATTACAACTGTATTAAAATGATTTGGATCAATAATAATAATGAAGTGGAGGAAGATCAATAAAATGATTTGGACTTCAGATCAACAAAATGACCCGCTTGATTTGGGTAGTTGAAGACCAACGACATGATCCCTGAGCACCGGAAGATGTCTCGATGGCCAGAGCATCAGGTACAGATCGTTGTACAAGGAGAATTGTGAGATCAAGTGAAGGCGGATTAGACTGGGGTAGGGGAACAATCTGTATGCCAGATCGAGCGCCGATGAGGACTGAGGAGATACGTCGGCGGGAAACGAGGGAGAAGGTTTATAGGGGCCCTGAGCACTAAGAATCGGGATCTTTTCCATTTGAGTAAAATAGAGGATATATATTTCACGACTAAGATTGATTCTTCTTTAATTCATCTGATTAAGTAATCTCGTTTTTTTTAGGCGATTGTTATGTGCAAACCGAAATAGGATAGGTGCAAACGAAACTTTTAAATAAAATCTATTAATTTCAAATCCCTAAAAACCGATCCGTGCAAACCAGCCTCCCCCCTCTTCCGTCTATCGCGATTCTAGGTTTCCAGGTTTGGCCTCGCTGGTTTTGCCGGTTCCGCCCGACGCCTCCTCCGCATGTGCGTAAGACAATCCTTCCAGCGGTCGTCCTCTCTGCAATCTCCGGCGGTCGGCTCTGCAATCTCCGGCGGTCGGCTCTGCGAACTCCGTGTTCGCTGGTTTCCCCGATTTCACGGGTTTCGCCGGACTCGCCCTCCAAATCACCGCACAATATCTGACTCTGCACACTCCGCCGATCGCATAGTAATGTTTGTTGGCTAGTATAACTCCTTTTGCTTACTCTATGATTTTTTGTTGATTTTCTAGATGATTTTCTGAATGATTTTTTGGATGGCTTTGTAATTGCTTTTGGCATTGTTTGATGTGTTTTGTTGGAGGGGTTTTGCAATTTTTTGATGTGCTTTTTGTTATATTATGTGCAAAAAACCTGAGTTTGGTCAATCTGTTATAGTTTGTTGAAATGAGTTTGGAAAATATTAAATTGTTGACATGCGTTGAATCGTCGCAAACAACACAAGTTGATGTTGGAGTACACTTTCTCACAAAACTGCGTTTTGAATCAAGGAGGAGTTAATATCGTGGACCCAAAAGGTTGCAAAGGGATTGGGATTTGTTGTAACTATTCAAAGTGTCGATAAGCTTACAAGCCGGCCTAAACCGAGGGTTTGATTGGGTTGTGATACAAGCCGGCCTAAACAGCGATGTAAAGGACGGGTAAAAAAAATATGCGAAGAAGTAGCACAAAGAGGTGTGGTCCGTTTTCACTAAAAGGTCAAAAAAATGCACACATAAATGAGTGGACTCTTGAAGTGAAGTGTGGAGTGCACAACCATGAAATGGTTCATCTAGAAGCTCATCCCTATGTCAGCAAGCTAAATGAAAATGAGGAAAACATTGTAGAGGAAATGTTTGTGGCTAGGGTAAAACCTAGAAAGATTCTATCGACTTTGAAGAAGAGAGATCCTTTGAACACCACTGTAATGAGAACTATTTATAATAAAAGAGCAAAGATGCAAAGAGCAGAATTGGATGGGGGGACTCAAATACAATTTCTATACAAATGTATCACTAATGGTGGCTATGTTAGCTTCAACAAAGTCAAAGTTTAGTTCATCATTGTATTCTGATCTACCTTGGTATATTTCTATCATAGCTTTGGAGTACATCAAAAAGGAAGAATTCAGGGCAAGGACCAGTCATGGTTCATTTGAGGAGTGCACACATAAAATAAAATATACTTTGGGACTTCCTTGTGCACACGATTTGTTGCCGTACATAAGACATAATAATATTTTTTCATTATGGATGATACATGACCAATGAAAACAACTTACTTTATATGAAATTAAAGAATAACAAGATATTAAGAAAGAAAATGAAGCAGAAAGTAAAATCGATGTGAAAATTAAAGGTATACTAAGGAGATATAATAACACCTCTGATCTTCAAAAACAAAAGATAAAAAGAAAACTTCGCGAGCTTATGGATCTCAGTTCTACTCAAACATTAGAGCCTTCTTTACCAACCAGAACAAAGGGTCGACCTAAAGGAAGCTACAAGAAGTTTACAAGTGATTTTAAATCGACAAAACGTGATTCATCGCTATTTGAACATGTTTTGAAGAGTGAGCAGTTATCATTGAAAATGAGATCAATGCGTCCCACCAAAAACGAAGCAATTTCGGAAAAAAGGTTCTTAAATGTAGTCTGGAAAGAAATGTCGGCATACATAAGGGACTATATTTCTAATGTCGTGGATGTTTTAGGAGATGGACATTGTGGTTATTGGGTAATCAGCAACGGAATGGAAATGGGGGATGATTGGTTACAGGTGCGTAATGATCTATCAAGGGAACTACAACAAAAAGATATTTTATATGATGCTCTTTTTGGAACGACGAGAAGAATTGAATTGCAAAATTCCTTGGACTGTACAGTTGTTCTCGCTCTTTTGGATAAGTGGATGACCATGTCTAATATGGGATTGATTATTGTTTCTTGCTATAATATTGCAGTAGTCCACTTCAGCATGTTTCAGTCTTTCACTTTCATGTCATTGCATTCACCGCCTCCGGCTGTTCGAAGAACACTATTTATGGGATTCATTCATGGAAATCATTTTGTACAACTGAAGATGAGGGATAATTGTCCACTTCCTCCAACGATCTCAATTTGGAGGAGATATCATGAAGAGATTGATGAGCAATGGTAACCATTAAATTCAAAAATGTAAAGTTTTATGACTTCATTTCTTTTGATATTTTTCACTAACAAATATACATTTTACAGGTGTCAAAATGGGCTTACTATTACATTTCATTAAACTTGAAGTAAAACATGTTTTCCTTCGCAAATTTGGGACTACAGGTAATATAAGGTAGCCACATATTCAATTAACTTACATTGTATGATAAATCTTAAAAGTTTGATATATTTTTTTTTGACAGATGCAAGAATTCAAGCTAAAGTTGGAATAAGAAAAAGACTTACATGATGATTTTAAAAAAAAATCAATTTTGTTATGATTTGTAATTCAAAGTTTAATGTTACATTTTTTTAGTACTTTCATCATTAAGCTACAAAAAAATTTGATAGATATTTTTTTGTAGCTTTATTTCAAGTTCTAATCAATTAACATGATTATTTTAAAATTTTAATTTTGGTTTGCACGTAATAATTTGGTCTGCACTTATAATATTTTGATCTGCACGTAAAACTGGTTTGCACGTATCCAATTTCGGTTTGGCCATAACAATCGTCTTTTTTTATTTCCATATAATTAAAAAATATTGCACCTTCAGATAAATAAGAAATCATCAACTTGAAATGGACCAAATAAAGTGATCTCAAATGGAGAGGAACTTCATCCGAGCACCGAGTAGTAAACTAGAAAAATTAATCAAAAACGTTTTTACAGAAGCTCAGTAGTACTCCCCTCTCTTGGAGAAAAAATTAATGGGCTAGTTGTCCATGGTAAAAAAAAATTGAAAACTCTCCACTTTAAGAACAGCGTTAAGAAATATCGGAAATTATATTTTTAGTTTTTATTTTCACAACGGATCCACAGAGAGATCTCTCAAACCCACCATAGCTCTCATTCCCACCAATCTATTTCAATTACTTAAATAAATATATTTTCTCTGAAATGCTTGAAAGATATTCATATGTCAATTAAGTAATTGAATCGTTAGATTTTAGTCTATATGGTATTATGTTTTTATTTTTAGAGAAGTCATTTTATGGACTTAAGTAAACAAATTATAATATCTAGGAGCACCATAGAATGTGAGCTCGATCTTAAATACTACTTATACCAAAGCTGAATGATTTAAAAATATACTTTTTGAAAATTGTGTTTATCCCGAACCAATATTTGATACTTCATTACAATGTGACATAAATATGTGAGATATTTAATTGCTTCTAATATTGCTAATTCAAGATGAATAAGCTTGTGAGAATCAGGTTCAAACTATGAAATAAAAAACTAAGAAAATTGTTGTGCGGGAGAAAATGTAAAAAATCATTAGGAAAAGAAGACCCTCCATAATATACAGGAGGTCATTAATACAAAAACAAAATAAAATAAACACTAAAGCCTAACACTCCCCCTGAAGTTGGGTTTATGATATCTGTCACATCCAACTTGGGCATAATGTTACCAAAAAACTTATGAGACAAGGCTTTTGTGAGCACATCAGCCAGTTGTTGATCCGAAGGGACTAACGGAGTGCTAATAACAAACCTCACAATGTTTTCTTTACTAAAATGACGATCGACTTCCACATGTTTAGTGCGGTCATGTTGAACAGGATTGTAAGCAATGCTAATAGCGGCCTTGTTATCACAGTATAAACGTATCGGGTCATTGCTTCGAATCTCAAGCTCAAGCAGAAGGGATCGAATCCACATTCCTTCACATATGCTTGGGCCATCGCCCTGAATTCTGCTTCAGTACTGGATCTAGCAACCACATGCTGTTTTTTGATCTTTCAAGTCACCAGATTTCCCCTCACTAAGGTACAATACCCGGTTGTGGATCTTCGATCGTCAACAGACTCTGCCTAATCAGCATCTGTGAAAACTTCAATGGATAGTTCTTTAGCAGGAGAGAACAAAATGTCACGTCCCGGTGAAGTTTTGAGATATCTCAGAATCCGATGAGCATCATCCAAGTGGTGTGATTTGGGAGCATGCATGAACTGGCTGATAACTCCAACAGTATAGGAGATATTTGGATGAGTATGAGATAGGTAGATGAGTCTCCCCACCATCCGTTGAAAGCTATTGATGTCAGTGACAGGTTCTCCACCATCCCATCCAAATCTGTGATTTGTTTCTGTAGAAATAGCCCGAAACTTATGTATATTGATTGAGTATATAAATACAAAGAGAGTATACAAATATATAGGAGAGAAAGAGAGGAAACAAATCTTATACAAGATGTGGGACTAAAGGAGAAGAAGCATAAATGGGCCAACAAACATGGGCCCAATACAAGGGTTATTCTAACACTCCCCCGCAAGCTGGAGCGAACAAATCGTATGCACCAAGCTTGGACAAGCATTGATAGAAGGATGCTTTTGGAAGAGCCTTTGTGAGGGCATCTGCAACTTGTTCCGTCCCTGGAACATGCTTTAAATCGAGCTTCTTCATTTGAACTTTCTCTCGAACGAAGTGGCAATCGACTTTAATGTGCTTCGTTCTTTCGTGGAAGACTGGGTTCTTGGTGATATGTATAGCCGCTTGGCTATCACAAAGAAGTAGAGCAGGAGAAGGTAATTTTACACCCAGATCAGTGAGAAGACTTTCAAGCCATGTGAGTTCGGATACAACAGATGCCATTGCGCGGTATTCTGCCTCAGCCAATGAGCGAGCAACGACCGCTTGTTTCTTGCTTCTCCATGTAACCAAATGTCCCCCAAAGTATGTGCAGAAACCACTAGTAGACCGCCGGTCATCAAGAGAGCCCGCATAGTCCGCATCAGAGTATGCCACTAAGGTAGGAGCAGACGAGGAAGTCTGGTACACAAGTCCTTGACCCGGGGCGGTTTTTAAGTACCTCAGAATGCGTTCAACCGCCAGAAGATGACTTGCGAGGAGAGTGCATGTAGCGACTGACAAGACCAACAGCAAAGGAAATATCTGGTCTGGTAACAGTAAGATAGATCAACTTTCCAACAAGTCGTCGATAATATTCAGGGTTCTGGAGAAGAAGATCCGAGTCAGAAGCCTGAGCACACAGCTTGTGGTTTACATCCATGGGGGTATCACATGGCTTACACCCTAAGAGACCAGCATCATGAAGAAGATCAATACAGTACTTTCGTTGAGATAGAATAAGGCCGTCCGGTCGCCTGGCAACCTCAAGACCCAGAAAATATCGCAGAGTTCCCAGGTCCTTTGTCTGAAAGACCGAGTTCAGATGAGCTTTGACGGCATGTATCCCTTGTGAGTCATCTCCCGTGATGATGATGTCGTCAACATATACTAATAGAAGGACCGTCCCTGATGGTCGGTGACGAGTGAAGAGCGAGAAGTCAGCCGAGCTTCGACTAAAGCCGACAGCTCGAAGTACTTTACTGAATTTCTCAAACCAGGCCCGTGGAGATTGTTTGAGACCATACAGAGCCTTACGAAGGCGGCAAACCTGAGACTCCCCCGTGGTCTCAAACCCGGGCGGTTGTTGCATGTAAACCGTCTCCTGGAGATCCCCATTTAAGAAAGCATTCTTGACATCGAGCTGAAATAGAGGCCACTGGAGATGAACAGCGACAGAGAGGAGGACCCGAACGGTATTGAGCTTGGCGACCGGAGAAAAGGTTTCCTCATAGTCGAGCCCCTGTTGTTGAGTGAAGCCGCGAGCGACAAGGCGAGCCTTCAGACGGTCGATCGTCCCATCAGCAGCATGTTGGATGACAAAGACCCACTTGCACTCTACCGGTTTCTGACCCGGAGGGAGGGGGACAACGGTCCATGTCTGGTTAGCCCAGAGAGCAGACATCTCCTCTTCCATGGCTGTCCGCCATCCCGGATGTTGAAGCGCCTCCTGTACAGAGTTAGGAACAAAAATCGAAGAGAGAGAAGTAGCAAAGGTGTGCAGAGCTGGAGAAAGGCGATGAAGAGAGACGTAGGCCTCCATAGGATGGGCAGTGGAGGGCGTTACCTGATCAGAGGGACGCGAAGTGTCCACGGCAGAGGTCGGCGGCAGAGGGGCAACGAAACTGGGAGGGCGACGAGTGTAGACCCGGATAACGGGTGGTTTGGTGGTAGAAGGAACGGGGGGAGGGGAGAGCAGTGGTGGTGGTGGAGTAGCAGGAATAACGGGACGGGGTAAGGACGGCGGAAGAGGAGGCGGTGGTAGAGCAGTTGGGGATGGAGCAGGAAAGAACGGTTCGTCTTCCCGGAAGGTAACGTCAACAGAAACAGTGACCTTGCAGGTAGCGGGTGAGTCACAAACATAGCCCTTCTGGGTGTGGGAGTAGCCAACAAAGATGTGTTTCGCCGCCCGGGGATCCAATTTATCTGAGGAGGGCCCGAGGCAGTGGACATAGCAGGTGCTTCCGAAGATACGGGGCGAGAGAGGGAAAGTCGGAGTGGAGGGAAACAATATGCTGAAGGGAGTCGCATAATTGAGGACAGAGGAAGGGAGGCGATTGATGAGAAAGCAGGCAGTGGAGACCGCAAAGTTCCAGTAGGCTTTAGGAACATGCATTTGGATCATGAGGGAGCGGGCAACATCCAATAAATGGCGGTTCTTGCGTTCGGCAACCCCATTTTGTTGCGGGGTATACGCGCAAGAGGTTTGATGGAGAATCTCGTATTCCGAACATAAGGTGGTAAAGTCGTGGCTTGTGTATTCACGAGCATTATCAGTACAGAGAGTTTTGAGGGTGGTATTGAATTGTGACCGGGTCTCGAGGACAAATGTCTGAAACACCCGGGGAAGCTCGGAGCGTTCTCGAAGTAAGTAGAGCCACGTGGTGCGTGAATGATCATCAATAAAGGTGAGAAAATAACGATAACCACATATACTAGGAATCTGAAATGGTCCTCAAATATCCGAATGAACAAGATCAAAAGGAGCCGCGCTCCGAGTACAATGCGAAGGAAACGAAGAACGTGGCTGTTTGCCGAGAATACATGAATCACACTGAAAAGAAGTAAAAGAAAGGTCTGGAAGAGCCCGCTGGAGAACTGGCAGAGGGGCATGACCAAGTCGGCGATGTCAGGCAGTGGAGGAGACGGAAGACGGAGCGATCGGAGAGGCATCGAGAAGATAGAGCCCATTCCGCAGCTAGCATTTACCAATGGTAGTCCGCGTCCGCCGATCCTGTATAACAAAGGAAGAGGAAGTGAATATAACAGAACAATCCATGTCACTCGTAAGACGCCCAACAGAGAGTAAGTTAAAAGGGGAACTCGGAACATGAAGAGCCGAACGAAGAGGGAGGGATGGGTGGATAGAAAGATCGGCCGAGCCGGAGACAGGAACCAGCGCCCCATTGGCCACGGTGATGGACTTCGGATAAGGAGAATCTGAGTACTGGGCAGGCCGTTGCGAAGTGATGTGATGAGTAGTGCCAGAGTCCATAATCAAACCCGGGCTGTGGGAGAGACAAGCAGTACCTGTGTGGGAGACGGAGGCGACGGAGGCCGAGGGGGGGTTGAGCAGCCCCTGGAGATGCTGGAGCTGAAGACGGACGGTCTCGAGATCCGGAGGAGTAGCGTCAGTAACAGCAGAAGCCGTCGGGTGAGGGGGGTAGCCGAGTTTCTTGTAACAAGTCGCCTCAAGATGGTCATCCTTCCCGCAGAAGGAGCACTTTGGCCGGCCACGGCCTCCACGGCCACGGCCCCGCGAGCCCGACCGTCCCCCCCCCCGAGTAGAAGGGGGAGGAGAGGGTAAGAGCGGAGGGGTATGCTGAAGGAGAGCCAGTGGAGAAGGAGCCGGAGGATCTGGAGGAGGCAAGACCCGGAGGATCATGGAGCAGACATCCGAAAAGGAGGGTGTAGTAGGAGCGGCCAGGACCTGAGCACGAATACTGTGAAGATGAGAAGGAAGTCGAGCCATAAGGATGGCAATGCAAGCAGCTTCCTTCTGAGCCCGCTGAGCAGCAAGATCAGTGGTCGGCGGCTGGTGCTGGATCCAAGCTTCAGCAAGCGTTTTAGCCCGAGCGACAAACGAGGTCATATCTGAGGCGCCGCCAGTGTCGAGAGTGAAGAGATCAGTGAGGATGTCATAAAGATGTTGTAGGCTGTCGCGGCCAGAATACAAGGAATGGAGCTCATCCCACATAGCCTTGGCGGTGTCGTGGTACATAGCCAGTTGATATGGCTCACCATCCAAGGAGTTCAGAATCCAAGTCTGAACACGACCGTCATTACGAAGTCAATCATCCGTAATTGGAGAAGGAGGTGCCTGAGTAAGGTGCGGTAGAAGGCCCTTAGCCTGGAGAACCCGCCGAACAGAATGTACCCAAGGAATAAAGTTCTTCTTGCCAGAAAGAGAGATGGTAGTTATCCGGAGCTCGTCACGGAGTTCGACAGAACAGGCCGGGCGGTCTGGAGGACAGGCCGGATGGACAGGGGGCGGGCTGGCCGCCGAGCTGGGAGAAGTACCAGAGGAAGTCATGGAGACAGGCCGCAGCCCGTAGACGACTAGGGAAGAATGCCGCGGATAGAGACAAGCCGGGCGGACTGAGACAAGCTGCACCGGACTGAGACAAGTCGGGCGACCAGGAGACGGCAGGAGATCGCGACCAAGATACAGGCGAGAAGGAGACAGCCCGCACGGTCAGGCAGATCTTACGCGTCGGACTGAGACAAGTCGCGCCGGACTGAGACAAGTCGCGTCGGACTGAGACAAGTCGCGCGACCAGGAGAAGGCAGGAGATCGCGACCAAGATGCAAGCGAGAAGGACACAGCCCGCACGGTCAGGCAGATCTTAGCAGCGGACAGAGAAGGAGGCCGCGACGAGTAGAGAGGCCGCGGCGGACAGAAAAGAGGCCGCAGGCAAGACAGGCCGCGAACAAGCAAAGAGCGCAGGAGCGGACTGACGAGAGGCCGCGACTAGGAGAGAGGCCGCAGCGGACAGGTAAGAAGGTGGTCCCACGGAGAGAGAAAAGGCTATAAAAGCAAGAGGGGGGTGAAGATGGATCCACGGAGAGAAAAAAAAAAGGCAGAAGGAAGCGGACTGAAAGGGCAGGCCGCAGGGAAGCGCGGCTAGAAAAAAAAAACAGACCGCGCAGAACAAGCCGCGGGAGGAAGACCGCGAGAGAAATTACACAGTGCGGTCAGACGTCGGCAGACCGCGAGAGTCGGAACCTGGCTCTGATACCATGTAGAAATAGCCCGAAACTTATGTATATTGATTGAGTATGTAAATACAAAGAGAGTATACAAATATATAGGAGAGAAAGAGAGGAAACAAATCCTATACAAGATGTGGGACTAAAGGAGAAGAAGCATAAATGGGCCAACAAACATGGGCCCAATACAAGGGTTATTCTAACAGTTTCAATGGGGGTGTCGGCAGGTCTGCACTCACTCATCCCAGTGTCTCCAGCATGTCAAGAACGTATTTCCTCTAGGAGATAAAGATACCGTGCTTGGATCCGGCAACCTCTATGTCAAGGAAGTACTTGAGGTTCTCAATATCCTTTACCTCAAACTCACTAGCCAATCTTGTATTCAAGTGTTTGATTTCCTCCAAGTCATCCTCGGTTATTACAATGTCATCCACATAAACTATCAACACTGTCAATTTTCCTTGTTTGTGCTTAACAAATAGATTATGATCAGCATTACTCTGAGTGTACCCAAACTTCACCATTGCTCGTTGGAACGTCCCAAACCAAGCCTTCGGGGACTGGTTTAGATCATATAGAGCCTTCTTCAATCTGCATACCTTTCCCGCTGATCCCACAGAGGTGAAGCCTGGGGGTAGAGCCATATAGACTTCCTCTGCCAAATCTCTATGGAGGAAGACGTTCTTCACATCTAAGTGGCTAAGACTCCACCCTTTGCATGCAAGCACACAAGAGTAGAATCCGAATAGAGTTCATCTTTGCAACAGGAGCAAAGGATTCCTGATAATCAATCGCGACCGTTTGGGTGTATTCTTTAGCCACCAACCTAGCCTTGTACCGGTCCACAAGGCCCTGCGGGTTTTGTTTTAGCGAAAAAATCCATTTGCATCTTAACACAGTCTTGCCTTAAGGGAGATCAACAAGGTCTCATGTCTAGTTCTTCTCAAGGGAAATCATCTCCTCTTGCATAGCCTCCTTCCATTTTTGATGTCCCGGAGCTTCCTGCCACGAGGAGGGAATAGAAACGGAGGACAAAGAAGTGGCAAAGGCTCTATGCCGGGAGAATAGAGAGTCATAAGTCATATAAGCTGATAATGGATGTAGGGTGGAAGCACGGTTACCTTGAGGATCTGTAGACGGGTCATGTGTGGCTTCCGGTATAGTGTGCAGGAGATGACTGTTTATGCCCCTTCGCCGACAAGTATAAATCTGCAAAGGAGGAGCAGGGCAAGAAGGTAAAGAATACAGCGGATCCATAAGTGATTGCGGATCAACAGGGCTAGCAGAGGCGGGAGGCTGATAAGGAGGAGATATAGGAAGAGGGATAGTGGGGGAGCTCACTTCCATGATGCCCGTCTCCCCTGAAGAGAGCTCCCATAATAGTGCTCCAATTAATGGAAAGTGACATCCATAGTGACAAAGATCTTCTGGGTCACAAGGTGAAAACACTTATACCTTTTTTGAGTATTTGAGTATCCAATGAAAAAGCACCGAAGCGCACGGGGATCAAGCTTGGAAGTATAGTGCACATGGACAAAGCACACACTCAAAGATATGAGGGGTGAGATCACTAAGAGGGATATTGAGGGTTTCTAACAGAGTTTTGTGGTTTAGCAGTCGAGTAGGCAACTGATTAATAAGATGTGTAGCCGTGAGGACCGCATCACCCAAATAGTATTTGGGTAGGTGCATCTGAAGTAATAAACAGCGAGCAACCTCTAGGAGGTGTCGATTCTTACGCCCGGCAACCTCATTCTTTGCAGGAGCGTAAGCACACGAAGTTTAGTGGATGATTCCCAAGTCACACAGGTAGCATTCAAATTGAGAGTCAGTGTATTCTCGACCATTATCACTTTGCAAAATTTTCACAGTGGCATTGAATTGGGTGGTAACCATCGTATGGAAACGTTGAAATAACAGCACATCAGATTTGTTTTTCATGAGATAAAGCTATGTGTACAAAAAAAACAGTCAATAAACGTGACAAACCATTTATACCCAAAAATAGAAGCAACCAGGCTAGGGCCTCAAACATCAAAATGGATAACTTCAAAAGGAGTAGCACAAGAAGGGGGCATCCGAGGAAGAGAGGCCTGCTTGTGCTTACCTTGTTCACATACAGTACAACGAAAAGCATCAAAAACAGAAGACGGCATAGCCGAAAACAAAAACTTCATAACGGAGACAGAAGGATGTCCAAGGCGACAGTGTCAGAACTCCAAAGTAGTAGAGGAAGCCATGTGAAGAGCCTGCGAAGAAGGAACAGGAGTCGAGTTGGATGGGTCAAAGAGATACAGTCCCTTGCACAGTTTACCAGAGCCAAACACCTTCCCCGTCATCAGATCCTGAAAGACACCAGAAGAAGGGAAGAAAGTCACCGAACAATGCATAGAGTTAGTTAATTGACTGATAGAAAAGAGATTTCGAGTAAATTTAGGAACGTGAAGCACAGACGAGAGAGTGAGGGAAGAAAAGGGAATAGTTCCTTTTACAGCAATAGGGGAAAAACCATCAGCAACACTCACTTTGTCACGACCCGGCAGGGAAGAGTAAGATACAAAACCTGAAGCAATGCCCGTCGTATGATTGATCGCCCCACTGTCAATGATCCACTGAGTGGGGGTGCAGCTGGTAGCTGAATGAGCATCTGAGGGCCCCTGGTGGGCATAGGAGGAAGAGGAAGCAGAAGCCTCAGAGGGATGACCGTGCATCAGACGACGAAAGGCAAGAATCTCATCAGAGGAGAGAGCGAGAGGAGCAGCCTGGGTAGACACATCAGCAGAAGAATCAGAGAGATGAGCAGAGCAGGACAGAGAAAGACAACCCGGAGAGAGACCATAACCACGACCACCACGAGTAGTAGAAACCCCTTTGGCGGAGGAAAACCGTGGAGCTTGAAACAAGTGTCTCGTGTGTGACGAGCCTTCCCGCAATAATCACAAATAAGATGATCCTTCTCCCCATACTTCAGTAGCAAATCACGCGGAGGATGCCCACTTGGATGAACATGGGCAGCCAGAGCAGAGTTGTCAGGAGTAGGGTCAGTATGTAGAGTCTGGTGTCGATCAAACTCCAACTGAACAAGACTGAAAACCTTCGGCAAGGAGGGAAGAGAACACGATCAAGGATCTAAACACTAATTTGGTCAAAGTCCCGATGCAAGCCATGTAAAAACTCAAAGATCTGATTGCGTTCTTCGCGAGCTCGAACAAGAAGTTCATCTTCAGATCAGACAAGGTGGAGAGTATCAAAGTGGTCATACTCTTGATAGAGCTGAGTAAATTCCAGGTAATAGAAGGAAGGAGAATGATCGCTTTGACGCAATAAGAAAATCCGTCGGCGAAGGTGAAAGATCTGAGCGGCATTTCCCCGACAGGAATAGGTAACTTCGGCTCTTTTCCAAATATCTGCCACAGTATCAAGGAAAAGGTAATTCCTAGCAATGTTCTCTTGCATAGAATTGAGAAGCCACGACATGATCATGAAATTTTTGGAATCCCAATGCGACCATTCAGTAGAGGTAGTATGGGGGCCGCAGTAGTGCCGGAAACATAGCCAAACATACTGCGGCTCTTAAGAGCAAGAGTGATAGACCGAGCCCACGGGAGGTAATTTGTGCCATCAATCCTTATGGTGGTAAGTTGAGGGCTCCCGTGGTCATGGAGGACACAGTTGAGCCCAATGCCAACATCGGAGAGGATTCAAAACGCACATCGGACAAACATAGAGACTCAACGCTCCCGTCCATAGGCACTCGAGATAGAAACCTCGAGAAGGAGACCAAAAAAGGATCAAGAGGCAAAGCCTAGAAAACTTTTCATAGAAAGAGACGTGCTCAGTTGATCCCGACAAGGTAGCCGAGGATGAGAGAGAAGGGAACAGTGACAGTCATCCCTTACGCAGAAGAAATGGACGCCAGAAATCCAGGGAATAGCCTCGCACTCACACGGACATCCACGATGATATCTGGCGTCCAGAAACGAAATCTGGGTCGCAAGAGGCTGTGCCTGATAAAGGACGCTGACGGCGGAGGCGCAGAGGGCGGAGAGGGGATGATGGAGGTTGTGTGGAGGTGCTGGAGGCGGAGCGGGCGCTGGAGGACGCTGGTCGGTGCGGAGCAGTTGACGCGCGGTTGCGGAGGCTGGTGGGGCGGGGTCGCAGAGACAGAACGACCGCTGGAAACGCTGGCGGAGCGGGGTCATAGAGACGGAATAGTCGCGGGAGGCGCTGGCGCGGTGGATCGAGCGAAAGGAGGAACAGCGAAGGCGGAACGATTTAGGGCATCTGAATCTTTGATACTATGTTGTGCGGGAGAAAATGTAAAAAATCATTAGGAAAAGAAGACCCTTCATAATATATAGGAGATCATTAATACAAAAACAAAATAAAATAAACACTAAAGCCTAACAAAAATGATATAACTCAACTATATAAAGTTAAAAAAGAATAGTTGTTTCTAGAGGTAATAATGGATGTAGTGAAGCCTATTGGGTTCAGGGTTCCCTCGTAGGTAAAGAAATTATGATGACAAACGTCAAGAGAACCGCAATTACATGAGTTGAGTTGTGACAAGGTTCAGGTGATCGGATGTCGGATCGACGTGATCATATTGTTTTCTTATTATTGATGACTTTATTATATTATATTTTTATCACTATAAAGGTAGTATGAGCTCATGAGTTCGAAATTAGAATAGTCGTCTGATCATGAATTGATAACTTTGTTGACGTCCGATCGAGTTCAATCAAACCGCATCTTCTCTCCACATTTTACTAGGTCTCCTAAACCTATTCTAGGGTGTCTTAAATATATGCAAAATTACGATTTTGCCCTTATATAACACAAAATATTTCAAGCTCGGGTTAGCCACAGCCCGCAGCATGCCCGCTACCAGCTCGAGCCCACTTGATAACAGCAACACTTCAACAAGTTAAGTCGGGTATACTTTATATACTTAAAATTACAAGCTAAATAGGCGGTGTGAGACTTTTAAAAATAATAATATAAAAGCCGCACCCGTTGAGAATCGAACCGCCGAACTCCTGTTCAAAGGAACGCGTCTTAACCATTATGTCATAAAAGCTTTTGCGTTAAACTTTTGACACAGATTTTATTTAATAGTGTTGAAAGTGGGCTCGCCGACCATAGAAAGGTCAAGGCCGGCCATATAAAGGTCAAGGCCGGCCATATAAAGGTCAAGACCCGGGCCCACAGCCTGACTGCAGTCGGTGCACCCCAACCCGCTCTCCGCCTTGGATATAAACCGTACGGCGGGTTGTTGAGGCCGGGAATCGATCACAGGACCTCCTTTATAAGAGGATTTTATCTCCTCCTCTCATACCCAACTGAGCTGCAGCTCAGATGGGTATGAGAGGAGGAGATAAAATCCTTTGTAACGGCCTGGACCGCTAGGGGACACAGCGCCGCCGGCCTTCCAGTGGCCCGGGTTTAGAGCTCAGAGGCTACTGCACCCGATCATGGGCCGCATAGCGTGTCTCGCCCCACGGTGCCACGGTAGTCAGCCCAAACAGCAAGGCCTGCAGCCCCAATGCACCCAAACCAATCTCCGCTCTCCACCTTGGATATAAACCGTGCGGCGGGTTGTTGAGGCCGGGAATCGATCCCAGGACCTCCTTTATAAGTGGATTTTATCTCCTCCTCTCATATCCATCTGAGCTGCAGCTCAGTTGGGTATGAGAGGAGGAGATAAAATCCTCTTATAAAGGAGGTCCTTGGATCGATTCCCGGCCTCAACAACCCGCCGCGCGGTTTATATCCAAGGCGGAGAGCGGGTTGGGGTGCACCGACTGCAGTCGGGCTGTGGGCCCGGGTCTTGACCTTTACATGGTCGGCCTTGACCTTTCTATGGTCGGCGGGCCCACTTTCAACAAATACATTTAGCAGTTAAATTGTTTTAATACTACTAAAAATAACACTATAAAAGACATGCACCTTTAATCATTATGCCATGAAAACTTTTGCGTTAAACTTCCAACGCAGATTTTATTTTTATATTCGGCAGTTAAATTAAATTGTTATATGCACCTTCAATAATTATTATTTTAATAATACATTCGACAGTTAAATTATTGTTTTAATAATTATAACTGTCATGGGGGGCAGGCGAAGCCGCCGGGGGGAGGGGGCAAGCGAAGCCTGTTGTCGTCGGTCGGGTACTGTCGCGTTTGGTCATAGGGCGGAGCCCCGTGTCGGGCACTCGTGTGTGTATATATATATATATATAGTGGCGGAATCATATGAGAATACATCTTATATGCGAACTGTGCGAACTCTTCATTTGGGCACCAAAATGGACATGTAATATATGAATTTGACTGCCTCGACGAGACCTACAACTTTCATGTTGAGCACTTTTCCTAATTTTGCATGGATAAGCCGGATTTTGGACCCGAATATATCTGGGCGGAAGTAGTCTCGTTTTTTTAGATATATTCGGGTCCAAAATCCGGCTTATCCATGCAAAATTAGGAAAAGTGTTCAACATGAAAGTTGTAGGTCTCGTCAGGCCAGTCAAAATTCATATAT
The DNA here is from genome assembly GCA_039583875.1 of Platanthera guangdongensis. Classification (NCBI taxonomy): domain Eukaryota; kingdom Viridiplantae; phylum Streptophyta; class Magnoliopsida; order Asparagales; family Orchidaceae; genus Platanthera; species Platanthera guangdongensis. The sequence continues at coordinate 15,723,187 of CM077164.1, forward strand.
TACATGTCCATTTTGGTGCCCAAATGAGGGAGTTCTCACAGTTCGCATATAAGATGTATTCTCATATGATTCCGCCCCTATATATAGAGAGAGAGAGAAAAGAGGAGGGAGAGGAGAGAGAGAGGAAGAGGGAATTTTTATAGCCCTCATATCCCTACATTTAGGGATGGGAGGGAGAGGGGGAGAGAAGAGAGAGAGCGAAATTAAATTTCGAGATAAAATTTACATTTTCATACAAAATAAAAATTGGAATATTGATTCATATTTTTAACGATCATTTTAAATACTCATATGTATATGTTTTGAATAAAAGTAAGTGCTCATATGCGGGCGCAACCCACTCGAATGCAGGCGCAACCCGCTCGAATGCGGTCGTAGTCTGCTCGATTGCAGACGAAGCCCGCTAAGAGTCAGCAAGCACGGGCGAAGCCCAGGCGAAGGCGGGCGAAGGCGGGCGAAGGCGGGCGAAGCCCGTTTAAAGTCAGGCGAAGCCCGAGCAAAGGCGGGCGAAGCTCGCCTGGATGCGGCCAAAGGCCGCCCGAAAGCATCGAGCACGAGCATAGCCCGTGCGAAGATGCTCGTACATAAGAAATAAATATATATAATAGATAAAAAGACAAAAAAAAGTCAAATGTCTACTTACCTCCATCAACTAGGCTAGCTCATATGAGAAAGGTGAAATGGATCTTCTTCCTCCTCACGAGCACATAGGCAAACCAATGAGCCAAAAACAAAAAATAGAAAGCATATATCCCTCCTCTCTCAGCTCCACGAAGAAGCAATTGGTCGGTCTGGCGCGTGCACCGGCCAATGACAACACAGGAGTTGATGCATAACGGTGTATGGCAGAAATGGGCTACAACGGATAGCTTTATACGCTAGATGAAAGCAACTTTTAACATCGATTCAAACTTGATCGTCTTCATTGGTACTTCTGCACTTTATCATTTGCATCTGATCCTTTTTTTTGAAATCATAATGATTTGAAATCAGATTAGACTCAAAGTTTGTAGAGTCATGTGTACTCGTTTATTCTTAGTAAGACATTTCTATGTGAGATTTTGATTGTCCTGTGGTTTTAAACCCTGATTTTGAGGTTTTTCACCTAAAAATTGTGTGCATGTTTTCTCTGTGTAGCTCATGTTTACTCGCTGCAGGTACGATTTTTGATCTTCATATGTACTCAGGTCAAAAGCAAGGTAAAACCCCAACAAAGCCATCAATAATTTTGATTGATCTTCTTTATACGATTTTAAGATATTATGTTACCGAACTGCAGGACGGCGAGCCGCCGTGGAGGGTGTACGCACGACGACCACGCACGCAGGTGGGCGGTGATGGCGCCGCGGTGGAACCGGGCGAGGTTGATCGCATTGCCGCCCACGATAGCGCACCCGTAGGAGACCCGGCAGCGGGATAACAGAGGAGCTTAAGAGTGTTTTGGGCCTAAGGGCTTTCTAGTTTTTTTGTTTGGTTGTGCCTCATTATATAAGAGGACTATTGTAACCCTAATGTTTTATCTTTGGATCATCTAACAAGAAAAGGGGGTTGCTCCCTCTCCTCTCTCTAGCTCTCATCTCTCTCTCTCTAACCGGCACTCCTCTACCGCCGGCCTCCCCCTCTCTTTCTCTCGCGGTAACATTTGGTCCGACCTACTGATCCGCCAGCCGCCGCGCCGCCGGATATCTTCATCATGCCGGTCTCCTCTCGGAACGTTGCCGCTGCCGCCTCCTCCTCCGACACCCTGGACGATCTCGCGCCCGGGCCAATGCCCACGAAGCCGACCTCGCCGATCTGCGGGCCTCCGTGTCCGCCCTCCAAGTCACGGCCCTTACCACCTCCAACACCAACGCCGTCATTCTCGCCCGCCTGGAGCTTCTCTTACCCGTGCCTCACACGCCGGCCGCCAACTCATCCACCTCCCTTCTCGGCCAGCCCCCCATTCCGCCGCTCGTGGCGGTCGAGCCGCGACCAACGGTGGTGCTACACCCCGTGGGCCGTCCCCCCCTCGCACTGGAGTTGTCGTCATTCTCGGGCGTCGATCCAATGGGGTGGATTGCGCGTGCCGAACAATTCTTCGATCTCCACTTCACCGCCGACGAGGACAAGGTGAGCACCGCCGTAATCGGCCTCTCCGGCTCCGCCTTGCATCGGGCGCGTTGGCTACGCTAGATTCAGCCCCAAATTTCTGGGCCGGATTTGAAGAACGAAATGATTCAACGCTATGACGCGCGGTACTCCGGCTCCGCCATTGAGCGTCTCTGCAGTGTTCGCCAATCGGCCGACCTTGATAGCTATATTGACGAGTTTGTGGCATTGGTTTCCCACGTGCCCGGGCTACCTCCAGATCACTATTTGGGACTCTTCCTCCAGGGTCTACGCCCATCCATTCGCTCCCGCCTCCGCACGCATCAACCCCACACCGTCTCGGCCGCCATTGACCTCGCACGCGCCGTGGAGGAGGATTTGGGCATCCGGCCTGCTTCATCGGCCACCTCTGCTCCTCCGGCCCACTATATCCCTCTGCGGCCGACCGCACCGCGGGAGGGGGGCCCTCGCACTCCTCACCCAGGGGGCCTCGCCAGGGGCGCGGACCGCCGCACCGTTTCTCGGACGCGGAATACAACGACCTCCGCAAGCGGGGCTTGTGCTTTCGTTGTCGCCAACCGTACTCGCCCAACCATGTTTGCTCGGTGAAAGAATTTCACGTCTTGTTTGGCGACGACTATCTCGAGGAAACGACAACAGAGGTTGATGACACGACCACTTTATCGGCCACCGATCCTCCCATTCCGGAGGGGGACGGCCTCTACTGCTTGGAGCTCCCGTACTTTTTGGTTGGCGGCATCACGGGCCCGCGCACGATGAAGCTCCGCGACCGCCTCCAGAACCGCGACCTCATTCTCATGATAGACAGCGGCGCCAGCCATAACTTCATTTCGGAAGATCTAGCGCGCGAGTTGGCGCTTCCCTTCCAACCGTCCCGACTTTCACAGTGTGTTTGGGTGACGGCCGTCGCCGCCCGACGCAGGGCCTCTGTCGGGCGATGAAGATTGCTCTCGGTACCTGCGTCGTGACGACCGACTTCTACATCTTTGGGCTGGGCGGCCTTGACGCCATTTTAGGAGTAGCTTGGCTCCAAACACTTGGCGACGTTTGGGTCAATTGGGCCACAATGACTATGCATTTCCAGCAGGGGCTCACGTCCCACTGTCTTACGGGCGACTCGACCCTCCTCCGAACGCCGGTATCGTTCCGCGCCCTTCAGCGTACCTCGGAGGTGGATTTCTCGGCGTGGCTTTGGCCGCTTCAGGGCGCCGAGGCCGAACCTCCCACACCTCCCGAGGATTTCTGCCACCTCCTACATGAGTTCCACGATCTATTCGAGGCCCCGGCCGGTTTACCCCCGGTCCGCCACACCGACCACGCCATAGTTCTCCGACCGGAGACATCTGCGGTGTCCGTTCGGCCCTACCGCTATGGGCATGTTCAGAAGGACGAGATTGAACGGCTCGTACAGGAAATGCTATCGGGAGGCATTATTCGGCCAAGTACAAGCCCTTTTTCAGCCCGGTCCTTCTCGTACGCAAGAAGGACGGTAGTTGGCATTTCTGTGTCGACTATCGGGAACTCAACAAAGCAACCGTCGCCGACAAGTACCTGATCCCCGTCATTCAAGAGCTTTTGGACGAACTCCACGGCGCCACCTTCTTCACTAAACTGGACCTCGGGCCGGCTATCATCAGATTCGGGTCCGGCCAGAAGACGTGCCCAAAACAGCTTTTCGGACTCATGACGGCCACTTCGAGTTTTTGGTGATGTCGTTCGGGCTGACTAACGCCCCGGCCACCTTTCAGGCTACCATGAACGGCATCTTCCGGCCGGTACTCCGTAAACATGTTCTTGTTTTTTTTTTGATGATATCTTGGTATACAATTCTACTTGGCAGGCGCACCTCCAACACGTTCGGGCCACCCTCCTCACTCTTCTCCACCACCGCCTAGTTCTGAACAAAAAAAATGCACCTTCGGCTCCACGAAGGTTAGCTACTTGGGTCATACTATTGCGGCCCATGGGGTGGCCATGGACGAAGACAAAATTAGGGCGGTGCTCCACTGGCCGACGCCTACTTCGGTCCGTGAGGTGCGGGCCTTCTTGGGCCTCACCGGCTATTATCGGCGGTTCATTCAGGGATACGGCACTTTGGCCCGTCCGCTTATGCAGCTGCTGAAATCCTCGGAGGAGGGTCCCTTCGGGTGGTCCGCCGCAACCTTGGCCGCTTTTACAGCCCTGAAGTCAGCTCTTGTGCACGGGCCGGTTCTGGCCATGACCGATTTTCACCAACCGTTCATAGTGGAGTGTGACGCCTCGAGCAGCGGGGTCGGCGCGGTCCTCATACAAGCCGGTCGCCCCATCGCTTACTACAGCCGTGGGTTCTCGACCTCCATTCGAAGCCGCTCGGCGTACGAAAACGAACTCATGGCTCTCGTCCTCGCCGTCCAGCATTGGCGCCCGTTTCTCTTGGGTCGGCCGTTCGTAGTCCGGACAGACCATCATAGTCTCCGCTACCTCCTCCAGCAGAAAATTGCCACACCAGCACAACTGTGGGCCGCCAAACTGCTAGGTTACGACTTCTCGATTGAGTTCCGCTCCGGCAAGACTAATCGGGCGGCCGACGCTCTCTCCCTCTAGTCGTACGCACCGGAGCTCGCGGCCCTTACTCGGCCAGTGTGGGAAGAGGGCGCGGCTATCCAGGAAGGAGTCGAACGGGAACCCATGCTTGGCCCCATTCGTACAGCTCTCATCGCCGATCCGGCCGCACACCCGCCATACTCGCTCATCGGTAGACGCTTGTTCTACCGCGGCCGCCTCGTTCTCTCCGCCAGTTCCGGTTGTATTCCACAGTTGTTGGAGGAATTCCACGCATCCCCGACTGGCGGCCATGTCGGCGCGTTCCGCACCTATCGCCGCCTCGCCGCTTCATTATTTTGGTCGCATATGTTTCGCCAGATCAAGGCATATATCGCCGCCTGCCTTCCTTGCCAGAAGGCCAAATACGAGTCTTTATTTCCCGGGGGCCTACTGCAGCCCCTGCCAGTGCCCGAACGCATTTGGGAGGACATCGCTATGGATTTCATTACCCGGTTACCGTATTCGGTCGGGTTCGACTGCATTTTGGTGGTCGTCGACCGCCTCTCGAAGTATGGCCACTTTATTCCCCTACGCCACCCCTACACAACCTCCACCGTGGCGGACGGTTTTATTGTCGAGATCGTGCGGCTTCACGGGTTCCCGCGCTCCATCGTCAGCGATCGGGACCCGCTCTTCTTGAGAAGTTTTGGACCACTCTTTTCCGCATGCAGGGCACTCGCCTACGGATGAGCACCGCCTACCATCCCCAAACGGACGGGCAGTCCGAAGTCCTCAATCGGTGCCTCGAAACCTACCTTCGATGCTTTATTGGCGAACGGTCGGGCACCTGGGCGAAATGGCTCCCATGGGCCGAATATTCATACAACACGGCTTATCATCACGCCGTCAACACCTCCCCCTTCGAAGCAGTCTACGGCCGATCTCCTCCTTCTATCATCTGACACCTTCCGGGCGAGTGCCCCGTGACCGGCCTCGCAGCTCACCTCCACGATCGCGACACCATTCTAGACAGCCTGAAGCAGCACCTCCGTCGTGCCCTAGCCAAAATGACGTCATTTGCCAACCAGAAACGCCGGGACTTGCAGTTCGCCCCGGGCGAGAGGGTGTTCATTAAGCTTCATCCTTACCGCCAGCTCACAGTCGCCCGCCGCGCTTGCCCCAAGCTGGCACCACGTTTCTTTGGCCCTTTCGAAGTACTCAGTCGGATTGGGTTTGTGGCCTAAAGCCTCCGCTTACCGGACGGCAGCCGGATTCACCCCGTGTTCCACGTTTCGCAGCTTCGCCGGGTCATCGGCGATCACCCCACCTTGCACCACATTCCCGCCGACCTTGATTTCTCCGGTTTGGCACCTTTGTACCCGGCGGCAATTCTGGAAAGTCGGTCCCCCCACCCCGGCACCTGTGCTCCCGAGGAAGTCCGGGTAGCCTGGCGACACCGACCTCCTTCGGCAAGCACGTGGCTCCTCCGCGAGGATTTTCGGCGTCAATTTCCGGACTTTTGCCTTGAGGACAAGGCGAATTTTCCAGACGGAGTCACGGAGGTATTGTTACCGAACTGCAGGACGGCGAGCCTCCGTGGAGGGTGTACGCACGATGACCGCGCACGCAGGTGGGCGGTGATGGCGCCGCGGTGGAACCGGGCGAGGTTGATCGCATTGTCGCCCGCGATAGCGCACCCGTAGGAGACCCGGCAGCGGGATAAGAGAGGAGCTTAAGAGTGTTTTGGGCCTAAGGACTTTCTAGCCTTTTTGTTTGGTTGTGCCTCATTATATAAGAGAACTATTGTAACCATAATGTTTTATCATTGGATCATCTAACAAGAAAAGGGGGTTGCTCCCTCTCCTCTCTCTAGCACTCATCTCTCTCTCTCTAACTGGCACCCCACTACCGCCGGCCTCCCCCTCTCTTTCTCTAGCGGTAACATATTACCCATATTAGAGTCAAACATATGATGAATGAACACCATAATCATCAAGCTAAGATGATGGGACAAATGCAAAGTTATCTTTTAGACTAGTTGGTGTGGAATACAACCTCCGAGATTTGGATTAAACGAGGATATATCACCTAAAAATAATCCCATGTTCATAAGTTATTGAAGGGTGCCTTTGAGTTCGTCATCAGAAATTAAATTAGCATTAAGGGCCATTCATCGGAACCACCCCTCTAAGTTTGTTAAACTTCAGTTCTGTTTGACGGAATTGAAATCGAGGAATTGAAATTCAGTCAATTTCAAAACCTGCAGGAATTGAAATTGGCCTGAATTCCAGTATGATGTTCGGCTGTGGGAAGGAATTGGGTAAAACCTGCAGGAATTGATGGAGTGCAAAATCTTCTCAAATCTGAGTGGTTCAACAGCAAATACAATACTGAACGAATAAGATGATGAAGGAGAACTATGGGGTCTGAAATCAGGCTTTTGACAAAATAAAATTGTTGATCAGATAGGAAGATATGTAAAGCTTAACATCTATCAGCCATATGAAACACACGTTTCCTACAATCCAGCAGTAAAACAAAGCAGGCAACAGCTTACTTAGGAATTTCCTGATGGCGCAGACCAAGCTTCTCCGCTGCAGATTTTATCAAGTAGTGAGAAGGGAAATCCTGAGCTGCTCGAAGGAGAACTCCTGGAATGGCGGAAGTTCGGAGGCGTCCGACTTCTCCTCTCGCACTGCAACACCAAAACTGCCATTATCGGCAAACCCCATCTCTCGCGACGAACAGAAAAAAAAAAGAAATCAGGGCTTCGCTCGGCACGTCTTTGTCGCCGACGTTCTTCATCGCAGAAAACGAAGAAGATGAAGGAGGAGGAGGAGAAGAAGAGGAGGAGAGAAGGACCAGCGGCGGCGAGCTCGCGAGGGATCAGGCGGCGGGAAAATTTCGCGGTCGCGCGCGAGGGAGCTCTGGCGGGATCGGCTGCTGGCTTGGCTCCTGCGTGAAAAACCTCTCGATGATGGATGTCGATCAGAATTGAAAATCTGCAATCTGAAAACTCTGTAGTTAAGAAATTGGTTTTGCTCAATTCCGATTCACCCCTGAAATTCCTCCATCCAAAATAGGGGTCACGGGTGTGTTATACTTTACAGTGCAGTGCATGATGCAACGACTGTGAGTGCATCACATCATGATCTGAGATGTGCACGCATTTTTGTGCGAGATGTGTTGCTTTCGCAGCCATTGGATGGCTATACTGCACTGTAAAGTGCAGAATTTACACCATGTTTCCTCCAAAATAACCTCAAATGATTTATTTAGAGAATTATTTCAAAAAAAGGGTAAAATTCATTTATAGTAGTCTTATTGCAGGCCTCGTGGTGTGCTTGTAGATCGGTTTAAAAGAATTGTCTTAGTTCAAGAGTGGATCGAGCGCACAAATAGCCACAGAGAATGCTAACATCTGGCAATGAGACTTTTTTACGTGTAAATAATGAAAAATCATAGGATTGTATCAGTGTCGACCAAATTCCATTAATTCTTCGTTTATTACAAGTTGCCGAGTTTATGGGTGTAAGAGACTGTCACTCATTACAATGGAATTTTACAAAATGCAAAAAGGGGTGATGGGGTTTCCCTTAAGAATTTCTTAGTCAAATCAAGTGCAACAAGCGACCGCGCGAGGAGGAGTGCATGCAAGCACAGTCAGCTTGAGTGCAAGCGCAACATACTGGAGCAGACACGGTGGGCGCATGGTGCGCGCGAGCACCGGCGGCTGCCGTCGCCGCCGTTGAGCACCCTGCTCGGACCGCCGGGGGGGAGGGGGGCACTTTCGTCATTTTGCTAAAATTGGTGATCCTGTTGACCAAAACGGAGTGACGTCATTTGCCAGCACAAATTCCTCCCCGGCGCAATTACCAGTGTATCCCTCCATAAAACTATAAATAGACCCTCGGACCTCCATTTGAAGACAAACAACTTCAAAGACTAGAGAGAGTTCTGACATTTTCCGGCAAAGTTGTGAGACTTAGGCTGCGTTTGGTGCGGCATATCGCGACTTATTTGTTCCGGTGAGATTGGACAAAAATGTCATTGTCATACCAAAATCTTATGCCTCAAACTAGTTTTTATTTTGTAACATTTGTGATACCAAACATACATTTTATGACAATGACGTTTTTGTGCAATCTCACCGGACCAAATAAGCTGCGATAAGCCACGCCAAACGTAGCCTTAAATCGCTCCACCGCTTAAAATCGCTTTGCTCCCTCTTTAGTGCGAAGGCATCTCAAGGCATCAAAGGTGTGGCATCCTTCTCCACAGGAGCACCCTTATCAAGGCTCCGACTCAACAGAAGCATTTCGATCAAGACTCCGGGAACTTATCGATTTCCCATTGGATCGCTCTCACCCAAACTCCAAAGACTTAGTTTATTCTCTGTTATTTTCATATTCTGAACTTGTAATGGAGGGGTGACATGTAATCCTCTGAGGGAATCTTTCAACTCTTTTAAACTTAAACGAATTAGTGGATTTTGGCCCGGCACAGATCCGACCACGTGATTTTTCACCATTTTCGGGTTCTGAGCTAAGACGGTTCGATTCTTCGGACCGGGGAAAATCGGGTGACCCATAATAAGGGGAACTTCGAGTTGCATTAATAGGGGGAGGAGATCTTTGAGTGACAAAAAGATCTTCAAGTCATCTTCAAAGGAGATATTCAAAGGGGAGAGAGATCTTCAAAGTTCGAAGGAGATCTTGAAGAGAAACTTCGAACACCGAGGGAGAACTTTGAAGTATCTTCGAATGAGCTCTCTTTGGTGGTGAAGACAAGCAATGTCCTTTCAAATGAGAGTTATGGGCTCCTTTTTTAGCTTTTGGCATGAGCAGCTTGATAATTGTGTCGATGTAACCCCCATGACTACCAGACGGTGAATTACATTCCTTGGTTTGGAGCACATGGATTGTAATTTTTGCATATATGACAATTTTTGCCCTCCGGGCAGTTCGGGCCAGACTATGGTGGCGACGACAACGAACTGCGAACAGTCATGCAATCATTGTGAACACAAGAGGCAAAGAGGGAAAATTATAATTTGCACTTAGAAAGAATTATGTGTACATGCTTGACCGTGGAGTCGTTATGAGCACACACGCATGAGCACAAAAGCGTTCTAAGAGCGCGGTGAGCGCAAAAGTGTTCCGAGCACGCTGTGGGTTCGAAAGCATTCTAAGAGCGCAGTTAGCACGGAGAAGTTCTAAGTGCGGAAACGTCGTGAGCATGGAAGCGTCAGCGAAATATTCGGGACAGAGGAGTTGCAATAGTGCGCGTGTTAGTTAAAACAGCTTTATCAAGTATCTTGGTTGTTGAAGCCGGGAAAATCACTACTCCAAAATTCAGATCAAGGCAGCCTAAGGTTACTGATTCTGCGGTCCGATGCAACAATTCAAATGGTTATCGCGGGAGAGAGAAAACTATCTATAAGCACACCACAAGTGCTCCAGCAGGGAGGTCCCACCACGTACCCGGAAGTTTGGGATAAACTTCTCATCTACAACCAAAAGGCTGGGCGAGGTACTAGGCAGGCATGGACTTGACGAGTATCCACTTGGGGGGACCCTAACCTCTTCCAAAAAAGTCCATTTCTAGTATCCCTGGGGGGCTATTTATAGAGAAATCCTGGGGGTGGCGAGTATAAGGGCTACTCGCGAGGTACTCGCCTAAGCTCGCCTCAACACGCCTATGCTCGCCTTTGCTCGCCCAAGCTCTCTCAAAATCGTCTCTTCTTGGCTAAGCTCGCCTCTGCTCATCTCTGCTTGTGCAAGCTCGCCTCTACTCGGCCAATGATCTGCGAATAGTCGTCTTCTTGGATACTTCTGATCTCGATGAATTATGGGTTATACATCGGTGATGAACTTTCGTTGAGATAAAATGTACCCTCTTGAGGATTGATTTACTTTGAGAAAAGAAAATATCAAAGTGGTCTGAGGTCCTTTATTTCAAACTAAGATTTGAGATGGTCCATTACCTGTTGGATATATTTTATGTTGTCTCCTGTGATAATCATGTCATCAACATATAAAAGTAAGAGAGTGTCAAAAGTGTGAGTAAATAGAGTCAGATCCAAGGGACTAGTAGTAAAACCAATTTCCAGAATAGTAGTAGTGAACTTGGAGAACCAGGCACGAGGAGCTTGTTTAAGTCCATAGAGTGCTTTGTGGAGGTGACAGACCTGTCATTTTGAGTGATGAACCCCTGAGGGTGGTGTCATGTAGACATCTTTGGAGACATCGTCATAAAGAAAAGTATTTTTGACATCAAACTGAGAGATAGCCCATAAGTGAAAGGAGGCAATGACGAAGATAGTGTGAATGGTGGTCATTTTTGGCAATGGAGCAAAAGTCCCATTGCAGTTAATGCCTTGCTGTTATTGAAAGCCACGAGCAACCAATCAAACATTGTATCTGTTGATGGTACCATCTGAAAGTGTTTTGATTTTGTAAACCCATCCACAATTGATAGGTTTTGTCCCCTTAGGTGGGAACTCCAAATTCCAGGTTTTAGTTTTCTCTAAAGCTTATATAGTTCTTTATCCATTGCATACTGCCAGGCATGTATAAAGATTGCTTCTTTGTATATGGAAATAAAGGATTGGATAGTAGGAGTGAGAGAGGAGAACAGACCGAGGCAGTTATGTGGTTTGTGGGTGTGAGTTGAACGATGAAGAGAAACCGTAAATGAAGGTGGTGCGTTAACATCAGATTGTTGATCAACTGTGCTAGGCAGATCATAGGCGCAAGGACTTATAGTCTCATCAGAATCATTGGGAGAATCTAAGAAAGTCACTGGAGTTGGGGATGGGTGTGTGATATCAAGAAATATAAGGTCCTCGGGAGTGGATGGTGGTAAAGAGAGGTGGATTTGGAAGCCCGTAGTTGAGAAGATATTCAAGAAAAACCACATGTTGAGAGATGTGCATTCGTCTGGCAACAAGGTCATAACATCTGTAGTCCTAATGTTGAACACTATAGCCGAGGAAAACACATGCTACAGAACACGGTGACAGCTTGTCACGCTCAATTGTGGGAAGTTTAACGAAGCAACTACACCCAAACACTTTTAAGAATGAGTAAGATGAGTTCTTCTTATAAAGGTGTTCATATGGGGATATGTTGTGAAGTTTTGGAGTGGGTATTATATTTATTAGAAATACGTTGGTGAGCACGACCTCAGCCCAAAATTGAATTGAGACTGATAAGGTGAGAAGAAGAGATCGAGTCACTTCCAATATGTATCTATATTGTCGTTCTACAACTCCATTTTGTTGAGCAATGTGAGGGTATGAGTACCGAGCAAGAGTTCCTTGAGATTGAATGAACTGTTAAAAATCGTGAGATAAATATTCCCCCAAAGTTAGAGCGTAAGATTTTGATTTTACAAGAAAATTGAGTGGCTACCATAGTTGCAAACTCAACATATCTAGAGAACACATCAGATTTACTATTTAGCAAGCATAGCCAAGTAAAGCGAGAGAAATCACCAACAAAAATAACATAATATTTATTTTCTCATTTTGATAGGTGTGGGGAAGTGACTCATACATCAGTGTGAACTATGTCAAAATGAGAAGCAGTAACAAAAGTACTAGAAGAAAAAGAAGTGGTGATCTGACGTGTAACACCCCCCTATCCGTCACATAGCATATAGCAGTAGGTCCGGCCGGGGCCCGACGCCGTATGCCACAGACAGACCGGGTGGTTACTTATGGAAACCATCCAACCAATCTCAACGTCCTACACAGAGCATTCTAGCGGAAGCAGTTTATAAAAGTTGCAATAAAGAACCCAGCATTAGAGCATGAATGTCCACTAGTACAGAATAGGAATGTTATACAAAATACCCAAAATAAGCCTTAAGGCCTTACAAAATGTTTCACTTCCAATTACATGTTTTACAAACCACGGCACGCAGGTCGGTCACACATGAACAAAGCAGTAAACACTTCCAATTAGGCCTTCAAGGGCCGGCTTCGCATTCGGGCTTTAGCCCGCTATTGATCGCTTGGTCCAGCTGCACCTGCAAGCAACATACCACCGCACGGTGGCAAAACAAGGCAACGGTCAGCAATGCTGACCAAATTATAACGATCCCGCCCCCAACTCGGGGCGGCGATGCTCCTTCCCTGCATTTCATTAGCATAAGCGAGCAATATATAACTAGTCATTTCATCACAGACGTTGGCTCGCACGGCCACACGCCCCGTGCTCTCAGGGCACATTCTCGGTGAACCGGTCGATGTCACGTCAATTAAAGCCATAGACATTCCAGACTCACCACCGCCACTTGGACGGTCAAACCTATGAGCAATTTGTCTTCCTGGCCTAGGTCACGACAATTTAAGCCATTGACCACCGAAGACCCTAATCTATGCCAACGGTAAGTGTCACGTGCCTTTAGGTCTCTTTAACCGAACGACATAGAACGGGTACGGTTCCATCTAACCCGTGCTCACATCGCAACGACAATTTAAGTCATTTGCGCGGGTCAAACTTCCACCGAGTCCCATTTCCATCACAAGTCACATAACTCGGTTATGTTCAAGTTGGCTCTCAAGCCACCAAGTTGGCAAGATCTCGTATCCGCCCAGTTTTCCGGGTGCACCTTTGGGTTAGTCCCCAAGGCTCCCTGCTGCAATCTACCGCGTAGAAAATCAGAAAAACAACCAATAGCACGGAGTCTTCTCCGGCATTATGCAATGCAACATCACCGATCCAGACCAACATGTCCGGGTAGGCTTCACACATCATGTCTATGTCCGTTCTCGCTTACAGACTCTAAACAACGGGGACTTCACATATCTACCCGAAGGAACGCCTCCAACTCTCCGCAAACTCGCGAGAGCGGGCTTCCTATGCAAAGAAAGAGAGCTACTCATGCTCAAGATGAGGATCGTTACCCTTGCGTTCCTCTTTGGCGTCATTGAAAAGTAATTGGATGAAAAGCACCGCACTAGCTTTGTCTCCGTGGATCCGGAGTCGGCTCGCGATTCGGAGCTTCGAAGCTCCTCCAATGGCGGGATCTAGCTCCTGCTTCCTCCCTTGGCTCTCCTCTCTTTCTAAGGTATTAGAAAGATAACACTTAAGAAAAAGTGAGGGTTTCTAAGCCCAATCCCGGGCATATCCCTTCAGGAACAACCCCCAGCCGTTGGATCTCAAAATAAGGAAACGAACGGCTTTGATTCGGGACTGAAATGCCCAATCTGGACCGAACACGGCCTGGCACACGCCCGTGTCCAGGGCCGTGTGCCGCATTCGCCGTCAAAATCGGCTCGCCTGGAACCTCACACGGGTATCGAACACGCCCGTGTTCGAGCTAACACGCCCGTGTTCCATGTGACACGGCCGTGTGGCCAGCCGTGTACCCCTATCATTTTTCCCCAAAATCAACCCGAGCACTACACGGGTTCTAGGACACGCCCGTGTCCTTACCCGTGTCACCTCAACACGCCTGGACCCCAGGCCGTGTACACGGTCTCGACACTCGACACTTCGTCGAGCGAAGATCGTCGACCTACTGACACGACCTTGGACACGCCCGTGTCCTAGGTCGTGTGCCTTGTCTCGACACATTGTCGACACCAAAGTGTCGACTCCCCGGGACGAGTGTCGACACGGGTCGACATGCCCTGCGACACGCCCGTGTCGCAGGCCGTGTGCCATGTCTCGACACTTCGTCGACCGCAGAGTGTCGACTTCGCGGCTAAGTGTCGACACGCCTGTGTCGCAAGCCGTGTGCCCAGTCTCGACACAATGTCGGGACCAAAGTGTCGACTTCCCGTCTCAGTGTCGACACAGGCTCGACACGCCCTGGGACAAGCCCGTGTCCCAGGCCGTGTGCCTGCAGCCAGAACCCAAACTGGCCCAAAACGTCCCCCTTTGCTCCTTTGAGTTTCGGGGCGTTACAACTCTTCCCCTCTTAAAAGAATTTCGTCCACGAAATTATATAAAGGAAAGACATGTACAAAACCAAAATTTGTACCTGAGCGGAACAACTCCGGATACTCGTCAAGCATAGTCTGCTCTCGCTCCCAAGAGAGCTCCTCACGACCGCAATTGTCCCACCGGACCTTGACCATCCTGATCTCTTTATTGCGTAGCCGCTTGACCTCCGAGTCCTCAATCCGCATGGGCTTGACCTTTGTCGTCAGCCCACTATCCACCGGCACTTGATCAACCGCGATCACTTGCATAGGCTCTTGCACCGCCTTCCGAAGCACCGAAATGTGGAATACATCATGTAAACCACTAAGCTCCACTAAAAGCTTCAACCGATAGGCCGCTTCACCAACTCGCTCCAGAACCTCAAACGGTCCAAGGTATCTCGGGCTTAGCTTTTTCAATCGACGCACCCGCGAGACACCCTTGAACGGCTTGATCTTTAAGTATACATAATCGCCCACAGCGAACTCCACGTTCCTGTGCTTGGCATTATAGTACTTTGCTTGCCGGTCCTGAGCGATCAGCAACCTCTCCCGAATGGTTCTCACCAAAGAAGTAGCATCCTCCACTTCTGATCGCTTATACAACTTTGACTCACCCGTTTCTAACCAAGACAACGGTGTGCGACATTTTCTACCATATAGGGCCTTGAAAGGCGCAATCTGAATACTCGCTTGGTGGCTATTGTTGTATGTGAACTCCACCAAATAAAGGTGGTCTTCCCATTGCTTTCTGAAATCCAAGACACACATGCGGAGCATGTCTTCCATAGTTCTATTGACCCTCTCGGTCTGCCATCCGTTTGCGGATGGAAGGCTGTGCTGAATTTCAGCTTTGTTCCCAACATTTGCTGCACAAGCCTCCAATCATTGGACGTGAACCGCCCATCTTGGTCACTCACAATGCTGCGGGGCACACCATGAAGTTGTACTATGTTATCCACATAAAGCTTTGCCAACTTCTCCACCGGATCATCCTTCCTATGCGGAATAAAATGCGACGCCTTCGTTAATCGATCAACAACCACCCAAATGGCGTCGTTTCCCTTCTGCGACCTTAGCAAACCGTGCACAAAGTCCATAGAGATGTCGTCAAATTTCCACTCCGGAATAGGCAAGGACTTAAGAAATCCTCCCGGCTTTTGGCACTCCGCCTTTACCAAGGCGCAAGTTTGGCACTTCGCTATGTATAGCGCCACATCATTTTTCAAACCCGGCCACCAAAACAGTTTCTTCACATCATGGTACATCTTCGTGCTCCCGGGGTGAATCGAGTACTTGGTATGGTGTGCCTCGTACAACAACTCCACCCGCAAATTGCCCACACTTGGGACGTACAGACGACCGTCTTTCCAAAGTAATCCGTCCTCCACGACGAATTGGGGATTTGACTCATCCAAAGCCTCTACCATGAACTGCTTCATATGAGCATCCATATCCAAAGCCTGCCGAATACGATCAGCCAGGTCATATTGGACTTCAGTCCAATTCAGAACTTCTTCAGCACTTGATTGTCTATCCACGCAAACAATCTCCAACGCCTCCAACTCCCGCACCAACCGCTCATCATGCACCGATAGCCAATTGGCTTGAGTTGGGGCTCGGCGACTCAACGCGTCCGTAACCGCATTCCCTTTGCCAGGCACGTAATGGATCTTGAACGTATAGTCCCCCAGGAACTCCATCCATCTACGCTGCCGCATATTCAGATCCTTCTGATCAATAAGATACTTCAGACTCTTGTGATCGGTGTAGATATCAATCTTCACACCGTACAAGTAGTGTCTCCACAGCTTCGAGGCAAAAATCACGGCCGCTAACTCCAAGTAATGGACCGGATAGTTCATTTCATGCACTTTTAGCTATCTCGAGCCATAAGCTATTACACTTCCGTGTTGCAGTAACACGCAACCCAAACCGCTGCCCGAAGCATCGCTATAAATCTCATAGTTTTCGGTCCCACATGGCGAACTCAGCACAGACGTCGTGGTCAACTGACACTTCAACTCCTCAAAAGCTCGTGCGCACTCCGGCGTCCAAACGAACTTATGCTCCTTCCTCGTCAAAGTAGTGAGAGGTAACGCTATCCGCGAGAAGTTCTCTACGAAGCGCCTATAATAGCCGGCAAGCCCCAGAAAACTCCGGACTTCCGCTACAGTAGCAAGCTCATGCCACTCCCGTATCGTAACAATCTTCGCCGGATCCACAGCAATACCCTCTCCACTTACTATATGCCCGAGGAACGCCACTGAGGATAGCCAAAACTCGCACTTCGAAAACTTGGCATACAACTGATTTCTCTGTAGCGTCTCCAACACCAAATGAAGATGTTTGAAGTGATCTTCCTCACTTTGCGAGTACACCAAAATATCGTCGATGAAGACGATCACGAAATGGTCCAAGTACTCACTGAAAGTCCTGTTCATCAAATCCATGAACACTGACAGCGCATTAGTCAGCCCAAACGGCATGACCGTAAACTCATAATGCCCGTATCTCGTACTAAACGCTGTCTTTGGGATATCACTCTCCCTTATTCGCAACTGATAGTACCCAGCCTTGAGATCTAACTTCGAGTACACCGTCGACCCGACTAACTGATCAAAGAGATCATCAATCTGGGGGATCGGGTACTTGTTCTTCTCAGTCAGCTTATTGAGCTCCCGATAATCAATACATAGCCTCAAGCTTCCGTCCTTCTTCTTAACAAAGAGGACCGGTGCGCTCCAAGGCGAAGAACTCGGGCGCACATACCCTTGCTCCAACAACTCTTGCAGTTGAACTTTCAGCTCCGCCATTTCTTTAGGCGCTAGCCGATAAGGAGATCGTGACACAGGCTTTGCACCTGGCACTAGCTCAATCGTAAAGTCTATATCCCGCTGAGGCGGGGCTCCAGGAAGATCTGCGGGGAACACATCAGGGTATTCCGATACCACTGAAATACAATCCAACGCGGGCTTCGGCTTTGCAACCTCCACTAGTGTAAAGAACAGTTCTGCTCCGGCACGAACCGCCTTCACCACCTGAAGAGCAGACATCAATGTCTTGCTCGACCCCTTTAAGCCCATAAAAGTCGTCTCACGACTTGCTCCCAGCTTGACTTCCTTGCTACCGCAATCTATATGGGTCTGCTGCTCCGAGAGCCAGTCCATGCCAAATATGACGTCGAACTCCACCAACGGAAGTAAAGACGCCCGCAGGTCGAACACCTGCTCCCCAATACGAATCTTAACATCGCAGATCCTATCCGCTCGCATCGAACACCCGTTTGGCAACAACACATCCAACTTATCCTTCGCCATCGAAGAAGGGACTCCGATGCGTGATATAAATCCTTCGGACAAGAAGGAATGTGAAGCTCCCGTATCGAAGAGTGCTCATGCCGGATTTTCACAAATCAATACAAATCCTAAACAAGCAGTGGTAATGTAACATGTGCATAACAAGTATTTAAATAAATTGACTTGCTATAAATTAAACCGTACATGTCACCACATCAGCTTGTTTGATGGCCTCCTATTGGCCAAGATTATAGACCCTTGGTTGGGCCGGAGCATAATGGGATGCGGTCGACTCCACCGCCTTTCCCTTCTCTTCATAGGTAGCTCCCGGCTTCCTCTCGGACTTAGGACGTCCGCTCCAACAGTCACGGGCAAAGTGCCCCGTCTTTCCACATGTAAAACACGCGCCCGGGGTCCGACTCGTAGTCGCCCCAGAAGCACCAGAAGGAGCTGGACCCGAAGTCCTATGCTTCTTGAAAGCCCTCCGATAGCCAGACTTTGAAGTAGTCGGCACTTTAAATTCAGATTTTCTATCACCCAAGCCTTTTTTTGCTTGCACATTCTTCATGTCCTTCTCCAAGGACCGGGCAGTATTGACCAAGGTTAAGAAACCCTGCGTCATTGGCCCCGAGAGTAGTAATCTCAACTCATCTCTCAACCCTTCATAGAAGCGATTAGTCTTGCGCTCCTCATCCATGATGGTGGAGCTAGCATAACGACTCAGACGAGTAAACTTGTGGAGATATTCATCCACGCTCCTCTCACCCTGTACCAACTTCAGGAACTCATTCTCCAACGCAATCTTCTGCGTCGGAGGGAGGTATCTAGCCAAAAATAATCTCGAGAACTCCTCCATCGAGACATCACCAAGTTGCCTACCTCTCAGTAAGTGCAGCTCCAATCCTTCCCACCACATTCTCACTTCACCGTCCAAAAGGAACGTAGCGATGGTGGTCATTTGCCACTCATCCGTCTCCGTCGCTGTCATGACTCTCTTCACCCTGGAGAGCCAGTCTTCAGCTTGAGATGGGGTTCCCAACCCCGAGAATAACAGAGGGTTAAAGCTCATTACATTCTTAAGCTGCCTCTCAGTTGCCCTCCTTGGCACCACCGGTTCCACAACCACTTGCTCCACTCTCCTCGGCTCAGCCTCGTGAAGAGGTTCCTGCTCCATCGCAGGAGCGGGCTGCTGTGCTTGCCTTGCAGGCTGCGCATTTATCACGGCCAACACCGCTTCAGCCACCAATCGTATGTTCTCAGCCGACAGAGGTGTTACAGGAGCAACATCCGGTGCACTACTAGCCTCAGAAACTCGGCGTTCTGACAGCTCAACACCACTTCGGGTCACCTATAGTGGTACAAAACACCGTTAAGCGACCAAATAAATTGCAAACAGCAATTATAGGAACACGCTGGTTCCTCAAACACGAGTATTTTTATTTCTAAGTGGACATTCATGGGTTCTTTTTACTGTTATTACGATGACGCACACAATGTGCTCACCACCCCTTAAAAGAATTCGCTCACGAATTCACTTTAAGCCCGACCAAAACCAGTAGTCTGATACCAAATTGTAACACCCCCCTATCCGTCACATAGCATATAACAGTAGGTCCGGCCGGGGCCCGACGCCGTATGCCACAGACAGACCGGGTGGTTACTTATGGAAATCATCCAACCAATCTCAACGTCCTACACAGAGCATTCTAGCGGAAGCAGTTTATAAAAGTTGCAATAAAGAACCCAGCATTAGAGCATGAATGTCCACTAGTACAGAATAGGAATGTTATACAAAATACCCAAAATAAGCCTTAAGGCCTTACAAAATGTTTCACTTCCAATTACATGTTTTACAAACCACGGCACGCAGGCCGGTCACACATGAATAAAGCAATAAACACTTCCAATTAGGCCTTCAAGGGCCGGCTTCGCATTCGGGCTTTAGCCCGCTATTGACCGCTTGGTCCAGCTGCACCTGCAAGCAACATACCACCGCACGGTGGCAAAACAAGTCAACGGTCAGCAATGCTGACCAAATTATAACGATCCCGCCCCCAACTCGGGGCGGCGATGCTCCTTCCCTGCATTTCATTAGCATAAGCGAGCAATATATAACTAGCCATTTCATCACAGACATTGCCTCGCACGGCCACACGCCCCGTGCTCTCAGGGCACATTCTCGGTGAACCGGTCGATGTCACGTCAATTAAAGCCATAGACATTCCGGACTCACCACCGCCACTTGGACGGCCAAACCTATGAGCAATTTGTCTTCCGGGCCTAGGTCACGATAATTTAAGGCATTAACCGCCGAAGACCCTAATCTATGCCAACGGTAAGTGTCACGTGCCTTTAGGTCTCTTTAACCGAACGACATAGAACGGGTACGGTTCCATCTAACCCGTGCTCACATCGCAACGACAATTTAAGTCATTTGCGCGGGTCAAACTTCCACCGAGTCCCATTTCCATCACAAGTCACATAACCCGGTTATGTTCAAGTTGGCTCTCAAGCCACCAAGTTGGCAAGATCTCGTATCCGCCTAGTTTTCCGGGTGCACCTTTGGGTTAGTCCGCAGGGCTCCCTGCTGCAATCTACCGCGTAAAAAACCCGAAAAACAACCAATAGCACGGAGTCTTCTCCGGCATTATGCAATGCAACATCACCGATCCAGACCAACATGTCCGGGTAGGCTTCACACATCATGCCTATGTCCGTTCTCGCTTACGGACTCTAAACAACGGGGACTTCACATATCTACCCGAAGGAACGCCTCCAACTCTCCGCAAACTCGCGACAGCGGGCTTCCTATGCAAAGAAAGAGAGCTACTCATGCTCAAGATGAGGATCGTTACCCTTGCATTCCTCTTTGGCGCCATTGAAAAGTAATCGGATGAAAAGCACCGCACTAGCTTTGCCTTCGTGGATCCGGAGTCGGCTCGCGATTCGGAGCTTCGAAGCTCCTCTAATGGCGGGATCTAGCTCCTTCTTCCTCCCTTGGCTCTCCTCTCTTTCTAAGGTTTTAGAAAGATAACACTTAAGAAAAAGTGAGGGTTTCTAAGCCCAATCCCGGGCATATCCCTTCAGGAACAACCCGCAGCCATTGGATCTCAAAATAAGGAAACGAACGGCCTTGATTCGGGACTGAATTGCCCAATCTGGACCGAACACGGCCTGGCACACGCCCGTGTCCAGGGCCGTGTGCCGCATTCGCCGTCAAAATCGGCTCGTCTGGAACCTCACATGGGTATCGAACACGCCAGTGTTCGAGCTGACACGCCCGTGTTCCATGTGACACGGCCGTGTGGTCGGCCGTGTACCCCTATCATTTTTCCCCAAAATCAACCCGAGCACTGCACGGGTTCTAGGACACGCCCGTGTCCTTACCCGTGTCACCTCAACACGCCTGGACCCCAGGCCGTGTACACGGTCTCGACACTCGACACTTCGTCGAGCGAAGATCGTCGACCTACTGACACGGCCTTGGACACGCCCGTGTCCTAAGCCGTGTACCTTGTCTCGACACATTGTCGACTCCCCGGTACGAGTGTCGACACGGGTCGACACGCCCTGCGACACGCCCGTGTCGCAGGCCGTGTGCCATGTCTCGACACTTCGTCGACCGCAGAGTGTCGACTTCGCGGCTAAGTGTCGACACGGGTCGACACGCCCTGCGACACGCCCGTGTCGCAGGCCGTGTGCCCAGTCTCGACACAATGTCGAGACCAAAGTGTCGACTTCCCATCTCAGTGTCGACACAGGCTCGACACGCCCTGGGACACGCCCGTGTCCCAGGCCGTGTGCCTGCAGCCAGAACCCAAACTGGCCCAAAACGTCCCCCTTTGCTCCTTTGAGTTTCGGGGCGTTACATGACGACCGCAAATATAAGGAGTACATAAATTAAACATTTTGGTAGGGATGTTCCCAAGAGCGTCAGAAGGGGCGAGTAGTTAAAACCGTGGTAGCAAGATGTGAGCGAGACGACGATGTCAGAGATCGCACAGGAAGGTTGTTGACGAGTCAAATGTAGTTGTTGTAGTAGACGATGGAGGGCGTGGAAGATGTAAACTGATAATGTGGTAGAGACCGTTGTGATGGTGGCCATTACCAACAACCTTCCTCTTATGGGAATCCTGCATTAGATAAGTCGAAGCATTAATAGAAACAGAAAAATTTTGGTTGGTGATCTGAGAAACGGATAAAAGATTCATAACCAGATAGGGAACATGGTAAATATGAGGGATAATGAACAAGAAGCGATCTTGCAAATGTCCACGACCCGTGATTAGGTGTAAAGTTTCGTCAACTGTGTGAATGGATGAGGAAGATGGAAAGGAAAAGGAGGGGATATGTTACGACCATCATTGGTCATGTGATAGGAGGCGCCCGAGTCTAATATCCAAGAGTCAGAAGAAATATCTGCAACCACAACAACAAAAGAAGACCCGGTTTCAGATAAAGAGTGGTTGACATGCATCATGGACATAAGTTGTTCCATCTGGTTTGTAATGAAGGCGAAAGATTGATCTGTAAGAGCGGCTTGTGGAGCGGGCGACTTGCGAATCGGTGGCCAGCAGCTTCTTGTGTCTTGCGGTTGTCGAGATCATGACACTAATGGGTATTCTGATTGACATGAAGTTTATGCTAATGACACTATTTATGTACTGAGGAGGCAAGCATAAGTTTGGATGGACGATATCCTAAAGAAGTGGACTTTGAAGGTGGGCGAGCAGTTGCAGCTAGAGGGAGAGTGTGGTCAGTAGGGGAGGTAATAATAACAAAAGGCTCAATTGTGGAGCCAGTCTCCAGAGTAAGCGACAGTTTTCCTCGGTGGTAAGTTCATTCACAACAACGTCCAGTGAGGATATTGGAGAACATTGGAGAAGAATGTCATCAAATATCTGAAATTTAGGTCGGAGGTGCATGAGAAATTGTAACAGGCATCGTCCATTACGGAGAGCGAGATACATCTGATAGAAGGGACTAGTATCACCGAGAAGAGGTGTAGGCTCCATAACACTGAGTTGATTCTAAAGATCAGGCATTATGACATGATACTGACGGATAAAGAGATTCTCTTGACAAGTAGATTGTATGGTTTGTAGAAGCTGGAATTCATGTGCACTATCAATTAATGTAAAATAAGTGTGAAGATGATTTCACATAGTTGCCGTTGTGTCATGAAGCTCGAGTTGCAGCATGATGGAAGAAGAGACCGATTGAAGTATGACATCAATTGCTCGATGCTCATCATAAGTGTAGCACAAGGAGAGTTATAAAAGTCTTATCAGACGCTTTGTCAGACGTTGTAGTAGGTATGAGAGTGCTTCCATCAATATGCCCCATGAGCGATGACTTCGGAGGTGGTTTTTGACAGCTAAGGACCAAGTCCTGTAGTTTGCGCCATCAAGGATGATCCGGAGACGCGACTTAGCTGTCAAGGTGGAGTCGGCCATGGAGAGTCGGAGACAGATAAGTAGGGGAGGAGACCATGGGAAGAGGTCGTAGGAAGCAATAACAACGATAAACGCGACTTAGTAGTTGCAGAAAAATAAAGTTATGGCCAAGGGAGCTACTACAACGGATTAGTAGGAAAGGAGATCGCGAGTAGCAATGGCAGCAGTTGCGTTCCGAGGCACGAGCAGAGCAAGACAACTGCAAGGAGAAACACAAAGCTGACAGAGCATGCAGTGAGCATGTGGCATGTCGATTAAGAACTGGCGGCAAGGAGGGCAAGGCCGACAAAGTCTCGTGACAAGGAGAGTTTAACAAAGTCGCGTGACATACGTGCTTGCAGGCGGCAGGGTCACGCGACAAGGAGGCTCCTGTAAGGTCATGCAACAAGGTTGCGTGGTAAGGTCACAATTAGGGCCTGGCAAGGTCGCGCGGCAAGGCCACGTGGCAAGGTCGCACGACAAGGTCTCAAGGAGAGTCCAACAAGGAGAAATTGTGTGCAGGAAAGCAAAAACAATAAAGGAGTCAAAGAAAGACTGCGACAGTGGCTTTGACAAGTGCGGGTCGCGTGGCAAGGAGGCTTGCAAGTAGTGAATCTCAGCAGACGGGTGCAAGAGGCTTGCGATTGACTGAGTTCAGCTGATAGCGACGGAACTCACCCTTAATTTTTGCAATAGGTTCTGAATGTTCGGCGAACAGATGAAGGTTGATGAACAATTTGTTAATATTTAGGAACTAGAACCGGAACCGAACCGGAACCGAGAATGCCATGGGACCCAGGCATGAAAAGAAAGTTGAGCGGAAAAAAGCGACGGGCAATTACGAGCGAAAAATATTGAGTAGAAAAAAAAATTCTGATCAGAATTACCCGCAGAAGCTTCAGGATGAATTTTGTCATAACCTCACTCCCATACAAGCCTGTCCAAAAGGCCCGATCGGGCGGCTCAGACCAGGCCTGATCGGGCCCGGGCTTTTGCAAACCGGGCCGAGCCCGGGCCCTTTCTTTATCGGGCTCGGGCCGGGCTCGGGCTTTGACCCCGGGAAGGGGCCCGAGCCGGCCCCCCGGTCCGGGCCGGGTCCGACCCTTTTAAAAAAAACATGTTATTCAAAAAAAAAATTTGAAATAAAAAATCGAATTTTTTTTATTAATATTGGAATTTAAAAAAAACAAAATTACACTTTTAAAAAATAAAATTAGAATAAAATAGAATTTATTATTTTTAATGATAATAAAAAGAAATTACATTTTTACAAATTCAGGTTGTCCATCTGCTCTTCAATTTCCTCGGAGCTCTCCTCCAACGCTGAAATGTGGTGCTTCCTATTCGTAGCATCCAAATAATCCTTGTAGCAGATGCATAGTTCTAGTGATTCTTCATTAGTCGGCTCCTCCGCGTGTTCAAAATCCTGTCACTAAGAGAAAAAGCGGACTCTGAAGCTACTGTACTAGCTTGAATTGTTAGTAAATCACGGGTCATACAGACTAAAATAAGATACGTATTAGCTTTACCTTTCCATCACTTTAAGATATCGAAGTTTTCGATCTCTTCCTTATTCATAAAATCACGAAATTGCGTTTTCGTATTGTACAACATCGGGCTCGCAAGAAGCTCTCAGGGAGCAAATAGGTCGAGGCAGGCGAATGGGACCAGGGGGCCCACTCGCAAGAGGCGAGATGATTGGCTCTCCAGTGGGCAAGATACCCGACCCAGAGGCGAGAGGGCCGCCAGAGGCGAGAGGGCCTCCAGCGGCGAGAAGACCTCGTAGCAAAGGGCGCAGGCGAGATGGGCAGTAGGGTCCATCTCGCCGACAGGTGCTTCTCCACTCGCTAGGGCGAGAAGAGACCATTTTCATATTTCCATGTTAACAGGGGTTTTTACTCTTCTACCCCGGGTATTTTTACCCTCTTACCCTTGGTGGCCTGCGCATAGCTCCTCAGAACAGCGGAGTTTGGCTGTTGGCAGACCCAGCCAGGGGTACCCGGTAATTTCAGACCAGTACAGTTTTGTTATTGGCAGTTCAGATTCCAAAATCTATAAATAAGCCCATAGGGGTTCTTCAGGAGGGGACTCTTTTTCCACTCCCAGTGAATCATCGACATTGTCTTCTAAGAAACTCCAAGCCCAGCTTTTGTCTTTGGAGGGGAAGTTCTCAGTGACCTTCCGGGTAAGCGGTGGGACCTCCCTGCTGCGGCTTTGGGCCAGTTTTCTAGTCCTTCACGACCAGTCGGAGGTCGGAGCTTGGGCCAAGTAGGTGTCGGCTACGCCCCTATTTTGTGAACATTTGTCGGAGTCAAATTTTGGCTTCAACAGTTCTGGTGCGGTGAGCGTGGAAGGTAGCCGGTGCAAGAAAAGTTTGAGTTTGGTCCTATGACAGGAGGTGAAGGTGAAGGATCTGGTTCTGGAGGTTCCCCCTCCCAGGTAGAAGAAGCGACAAGGAAGATGTTGGAGGACTTCATGCGAGAGGTCATGCAGACCATAAGCTTGGCCTTCTCGGCAAGGAGCGAGTGGGTGACGCCTCAGGTCCCGATCGAGGTGGTCCCGCTCTTAGGCGAGAACGCCCCTGGTCAGCTCCCGGGGAAGGAGGTCCCAGCGGAGGCTGGCGAGAGGGACGTGGCGGTGCGAGAACTCTTCCTAGGCCAGCGTCCCGGGAAGGAGATCCCGGCAGAAGACGGTGAGAAGGAGGCAGCTGTGCGAGAGCTCTTCCCTGGGCACGATCTCGCGGATCAGGCCAGCCAGCCGAGGCCGCGAGACGTCCCCTCTCGGCAAGCAGCCGGCGAGAGCCCGTTCAGTGAACTCGTCATCTCGGCTCCGGTGCCGGAGGGGTTCCGGGAGCCCGACATGTCCTACTACTCGGGGAAGGATGATCCTGTACAGCATGTGCAGTGGTTTGAAGATGTGGTTTCGATAAGGCAGATGACAGATGCATTTAAGTGTCGGTTGTTTGTCATCACCTTGAAGGAGAAGGCGTGAGACTGGTTCCACCAGTTACCGGCAAGGTCGATCTATTGTTTCGAGGATCTGCGGAGGGGTTTCTTGTTAAGGTTTTCAACATCGAAGAAGCGTAAGAAGGAGGCGGAGTGCTTGTTCTCGGTAAGGCAGAGGCAGGATGAGACATTGGGACACTACGTGGATCGGTTTCAGGATGAGATCCTCCTGGTCCAGGAGGTCCCTGGATATACGCTGATGCTTGCATTCACCCTGGGACTGAGGCCAGGCTTCTTTAGTATGGAGTTGAAAAGGGTGCCCCCCCTCTCTTTTGAGGAGCTCATGGAGAGGGCGGCGAAGGAGACAGATTTTGAGAGGGCCAATCTGGCGTTTGCAAGGAAGTTAGCCAGGTTGGCAGAAGACGATGTAAAGGAACCAGGAGAAGGAAAGCAGAAGGAGCAGAAGGAGCAGAGGGAGCAGAAAGAGGAGAGAAGAAGAGAGGAACCCCGAGGTCAGTGGCAGCAGGGACAACATCATCGG
Source organism: Platanthera guangdongensis (assembly GCA_039583875.1). NCBI lineage: Eukaryota > Viridiplantae > Streptophyta > Magnoliopsida > Asparagales > Orchidaceae > Platanthera > Platanthera guangdongensis. Next base: position 15,749,976 of record CM077164.1, read on the forward strand.
GGGGCCCGAGAGCCGAACAACCGGATAGGTTGGAGGCCTCAGGAGGGTCGCCCCCAGGAGTTAGGAGGAGGCTTCCAGGGAAGAGATAACTTCCGTGAGGCAAGAAGGTTTGATCAACCGGCATGGAGACAGGGGGTGAGGGATCGTTTTCAGCATCAGCAGGAGGCAATGGGGATCGGTCGAGGAAGAGGAGCTCGAGTTGGAGGAAGAAGAGGAAGAGGAGAAGGAAGAAGGGGTGGGGTGGCGTTGCCTTTCTGTGACTTCCATTAGGAGGAAGGTCACGCAATGGCCACCTGCCCAGAGTTCTTGGAGATGAGAGAGGCCAGAGGATTGAGGAGGCAGGATCCGCCAGTAAGGATCGTGGAGGTACAGCAAGGGGAGACAGAGGAAAGGTGCGAGGACCGGGTGGATGTGGGAACCCGGGGAGGAATCGGGGCAATCCATGGAGGGATTGGGATCGAGGCCACCTGAAAGGGGAGCCTCCAGACCATGTTCCGAAGGGGGGGTAGCCTCGACCTCCTAAACCCCTCCCCCGCAAGAAAAAATTACCTTCTCTTTAGAGGACATGCCGGAGTATGAGGACCTATTTTGCGATGTCTTGGTAATCCAGACGACGGTGGAGAACTTTACGGTCTCCAAGATCCTAGTGGATAATGGGAGCTCTGTAAACATGATCTTCAAGAGGGCCTTCGATGAGATGCAGGTGGAAGCCAAAAGGATCTTGGCCTCGGATGGACTGTTGTTCGGGTTCTCCGGAGAGAGAAAAGAAGTGGAAGGGGGAGTAGGGCTGCACATGAGGTTGGGGGGGGGGGGGCGTATCACGGAACTGCAGGTTCGTGATTGTAGACGCCCCGAGCAGCTACAGCGCCATCTTTGGGCGTCCCCTCATCAGTGCCTTTCGCTGCGTCCCCTCCTCTTTTCATCAATGTCTCAAGTTCAACAACGGAGGGGTGCAGGTCAGGGTCAGGGGGGACCCAAAGGTGGCAAGGCAATGCTACGTTACAGCGGTTAACACCATATCTTGGATAGCAGAAGCAGAGGAGTTGGAGAAAGAGATGGCAGCACATGAAGAAGCTGTCGGGGAAGAGGAGGTGAGCCCAGAGGAAACGAGAGAAGGAACCGAAGAGGAAGTCGGGGGAGAGGAGACTGAGAAGCAGCAAGGAGGAGATGTGTCGGAGGCCCAGGGGGGTATAGAGGTCGAGCAGCAGCAAGAGAGCCCGGAGGGGGCCATGGAGATTGAGGAGGGGCAGATAGGAGGAGATGTGCAGGAGGTCCGGAGGAGTGGGGAGTTGGAGCCGCAGGAGGGAAGGCAGGAGGAAGTGGAAGGAGAAGGGGCTGAGGAGGAAGCCCGAAGAGGCGTGGAAATTGAGCTGCAGCATGATGAGGTGATGGAAGTTGAGGGAGCAAGAGGGGAGGAAGAGCCGGAGCTGGAGGAAGAAGCAAGAGACGGCTGGGAGCAGTCGCGGCTGGAGGTGGCCGAGGAAGTGGTGGAGATGGAGGTCTACACCAGCCAGGGACAGGTACAAAGGGTGCGGATCAGCGGGGGCTTGAGCCCCGAGGACCAGGAGCGGATGCGGGCCTGCATTCAAAGCAACATCAACGTCTTTGCTTGGAGCGCGACAGACATGTCAGGCATCGATGCGGACGTGGTCTGCCACCGCCTGAATCTGGACCCTCGGACGCGCCCCATACGCCAGAAGATGAGGACCATCACAACAAAGCTGGAGGAGCCAATACACGAGGAAGTCAAGAAGCTCCTGGAGGCGGGCTTCATCTCAGAGATCCAGTATCCAGGCTGGATCTCCAATGTGGTAATGGTAAAGAAGGGAGGTGGAAAATGGAGGATGTGTATTGATTTTTCTTTATTAAATAAATCATGCCCTAAGGATTGCTACCCCCTGCCTCGAATCGACGCGCTGGTTGATTCAGCCGTCGGTTTTTCTATTATGAGTTTTCTGGATGCTTTTTCAGGTTACCATCAGATCCGGATGCACCCTCCTGACGTCAAGGACGTCTCCTTCATCACAAGGGAAGGGTGCTTTAGCTATAACATGATGTCCTTTGGGTTGAAAAACGCAGGGGCTACCTACCAACGGATGATGGATCGAGTTTTCCAGGGCCAGAGGGGCTGGAACCTAGAGGTCTACGTTGATGATCTCATGGTGAAGAGCAAGGGAGTGAACTCACATCTCCAGGATCTGGAAGAGACGTTCGCCACCTTGAGGAAGTTCAAAATGAGGTTGAACCCCTTAAAATGTGTTTTCGGGGCAAGTCGTGGGAAATTCCTTGGGCACCTTCTGACCCCGGCAGGGGTAGAACCTAATCCAGATAAAGTAAAAGCCATTCTAGAGCTAGAATCACCGCGAAACACTAAGGAGGTGCAGCGCTTGACAGGAAAGCTGGCCGACCTTAGCAGATTCCTCTCCAGGTCAGGGGAGAAGTGCTCACCTTTCTTTAAAGTGCTACGAGGGAATCAGAGGTTTGAATGGACCGCAGAGTGTGAAGAAGCTTTTCAAAAGCTGAAGGAGCAACTCTCCAGGGCTCCTCTGCTTCAAATCCCAAAGGAGTGGGAGGATCTGACCTTGTACCTAGGAGTAGGAGCAGAGGCGGTGAGCTCCGTCCTAGTCAGAGAAGAGGGAAAAAAGCAGCTGCCCATTTATTATGTTAGCAGGATCCTAAAGAAGGCGGAGCTTCGTTACCCTATCCTAGAAAAGCTGGCATACACCTTGATTGTTTCGGCCAGGAAGCTCCGGTCATATTTCTAAGCACATTCGATTAGGGTGGTGACGGACCATCCTCTCCGTAAGATTTTTGAAGGAGTGGAGCACTCGGGTAGGCTGGCCAAATGGTCTATCGAGTTGAGTGAATTCAACATTTCGTTCGTACCAAGGCTCTCCATTAAGGCACAAGTAGTGACCGACTTCTTGGCAGACTACGTCGCGGAAGTCGGGGCCGAGGAGTCGCGGCCACAAGAAGCATGGAAGATGACGGTTGACGGGGCCTCGGGAAAGCACTCCCTCGGAGCGGGGGTGGTACTAACAAGTCCTCAAGGGGTGACCATAGAACAAGCGGTCACTTTGCATTTACCCACAACCAACAACCAAGCAGAGTACGAGACAGTGATAGCCGACCTTCGCTTGGCAAAAAAGCTCGAGATTAAGGACATTGAGGTTTTCACAGATTCATTGGTGGCGGCATCTCAGATACGTGGAGAGTTCGAGGCTCGGGAGCCCACCCTTATGAAATATTTGTCAAAGGTGAGGGCAATCATCGGGGGGTTCCGGACGTTCTCTATTCAGCACGTCCCCAGAGAAGAGAGTGCTGCTGCCGATCGATTGGCTAAGTTCGGACCTCGGGGAGGGGGTACCCTGACTGATTTATTCCATCCAGCGATCGAAGAGGGGGAGCTAATGGAGGTGGATCGGCGACCCTCGTGGGTGGATCCCTTCGTTACCTTATTCTTGACAGGGACCCTCCCTGAGGGGATCAAGGAGGCAAGAAACTTCCGGCATAAGGCAGCTCATTATGTCATGCATGAAGGAGGATTGCACCGAAGGATGCTCTCGGGTCTCCTAGCTCGATGCGTGACGGAGGAGGAGACCAGACACGTTTTGGAGGAGGTGCACTCCGGGGAATGTGGTAGTCACTCCGGAGGGAGGACGTTGGAAGCAAGGGTGGTCAGACAGGGGTACTTCTGGCCCACCCTGAGGAAGGACGCGGCAGAGTTTACAAGGAAGTGCAGAAAATGCCAGCTCTATGCCCCCTCCAGCTCTTGCCGGCTCAAAGGCTCCGAAGTATCACAGCACCATGGCCCTTCGCCATTTGAGGGATGGATTTAGTTGAGCCTTTCCCTCCTGCTAGTGGACAAAGAAGATTCCTCCTGGTTATGATAGATTACTTCTCCAAGTGGCTGGAGGTTAGGGCGCTAGCAAAGGTAACATCCCAGGTCATCAGGAACTTTGTATGGGGAGAGATCATCTGCAGGCACGAGTTGCCTTAAGCCATCGTCACGGATAACGGCCCTCAGTTTGCTAGTGAAGAGTTCATCAACTTCTGCACTCAGTTGGACATCGACCTCAGGTTTGCCTCCGTCCACCACCCCAGGAGCAACGGTCAGGTAGAGGCGGCAAACAAGATTATCGTAAACCTGCTAAAAAGAAGGTGGAGAATTTGAGAGAGAATTGGGTAGAGCAGCTCCCCTCGGTCCTGTGGGCTTTGAGAACAACCTCGAACACGGCTACTGGCGAGACTCCCTTCAAACTTTCCCATGGATGTGAGGCAGTCCTACCCGTGGAGTTCGAGGTTCGATCCCCACGAGTTGCGGCTGCAGGTGATGGGGACGAGGCGTGGAGGACGGAAAATGAAGAAGGCCTGCGCCTCTCGCTTGACCTGGCAGAGGAACTGCGAGACGTAGCAGCCATCAGACAAGAGGAGATCAAGCGTCGAATGACAAAGCACTTCGACAAGCATATCAGGATAAAGTAATTCGCGGAGGGAGATCTGGTGCTAAAAAAGGTTGATGCGGCAGGGAGGTCCGCCCCGGTGGGAAAGCTCAATCCAAATTGGGAGGGACCTTATATTGTAGAGAGTGTTAAAAGCAGGAGGCTACTACCTCCAGGATGTGGAGGGTAGGACCTTGAGCCACTCCTGGAGTGGAGATGACTTAAAATGCTTCTACCCATGAAAAAGGAGAGCGGTAGATATGTACTCAAAGCATGGTCAATATAATATACTTCTCGAATTATTTCATGTCTATTGTTTATTGTGAAGTCCTAATGACAGGAAGAGGTATCTTCATCGGCACCCCGAGCTCGGCTCGGCCCCAGGTAGACCCGCTGCGCAGGCTCTCATCTAGCTGGCAGGTCCGAAGGCTCGCCTGTGGGGGATAGGTTTTGTTTGAGGTATCTTCATCAGCACCTCGAGCTCGGCTCGGCCCCAGGTAGACCCGCTGCGCAGGCTCTCATCTAGCTGGCAGGTCCGAAGGCTCGCCTGTGGGGGATAGGTTTTGTTTGAGATATCTTCATCAGCACCCCGAGCTCGGCTCGGCCCCAGGTAGACCCGCTGCGCAGGCTCTCATCTAGCTGGCAGGTCCGAAGGCTCGCCTGTGGGGGATAGGTTTTGTTTGAGGTATCTTCATCAGCACCCCGAGCTCGGCTCGGCCCCAGGTAGACCCGCTGCGCAGGCTCTCATCTAGCTGGCAGGTCTGAATGCTCGCCTGTGGGGGATAGGTTTTGTTTGAGGTATCTTCATCAGCACCCCGAGCTTGGCTCGGCCCCAGGTAGACCCGCTGCGCAGGCTCTCATCTAGCTGGCAGGTCCAAAGGCTTGCCTGTGGGGGATAGGTTTTGTTTGAGGTATCTTCATCAGCACCCCGAGCTCGGCTCGGCCCCAGGTAGACCCGCTGCGTAGGCTCTCATCTAGCTGGCAGGTCCGAAGGCTCGCCTGTGGGGATAGGTTTTGTTTGAGGTATCTTCATCAGCACCCCGAGCTCGGCTCGGCCCCAGGTAGACCCGCTGCGCAGGCTCTCATCTAGCTGGCAGGTCCGAAGGCTCGCCTATGGGGGATAGGTTTTGTTTGAGGTATCTTCATCAGCACCTCGAGCTCGGCTCGGCCCCAGGTAGACCCGCTGCGCAGGCTCTCATCTAGCTGGCAAGTCCGAAGGCTCACCTGTGGGGGATAGGTTTTGTTTGAGGTATCTTCATCGGCACCCCGAGCTCGGCTCGGCCCCAGGTAGACCCGCTGCGCAGGCTCTCATCTGGCTGGCAGGTCCGAAGGCTCGCCTGTGGGGGATATGTTTGGATTGAGGTATCTTCATCGGCATCAAGCTGAGAGGGCAGTAAATTCACTTTGGCAGAATAATGGAAAGTCTCCTTGAAAGCGACATTACACCTTAGCATCTCAGCTTGGTCCTAGGAAACGAAAAATGAACTAAGGTAAAAGGGGGAAGAGTAAGGCGAGTGGCGGCACTCGCCGCAGGAGATCTCGAGGACCGTCTCGCCTTTTGCGAGGGGACACTCGCGAGACAAGGTATCGCACCGTCTCGCAGGTGTAAGAGGATCAAGGAGGCGTCTCGCGTAAGTCAGAGGAAAAGGCAAAACAGAAAAGGCTAGGCGGCGAGACGGAGGGTTAGCACCGTCTCGCAGGCCGGAGCAAGCCAAGGATTAACTTCACAAAATAAAGAACAACAATGAAGACATGACAAAAATGAGCATTCGCTCGCCACTTGACATATCACAAAAAATATGTATGATTAAAAGTTTTACAACAATGAAAGGTGGAGAGAGTGATTCTAAATCTTGGAAACGGCACATCAGTCCTCCTCGCCAGATGAAGAATCATCGCTCTCCTTGCTATAGAGTTCATGGACCAAGTCGCGAGCAGTCACGGTCTCGGAATCGTCTTTTATAACCCCCAGATCCTTCATCATTTGCAGCATCAGCTCTGCCGCACGGACACCAGCATCTCGGCAATGCTCCTCGACTTCCTCATGAGAATAATGAGGCGGAGGCGTCTGGAAGGGCTCGCGGCGAGACGACGATGCGACATCAGCTTGAAGACGCGCATTCTCAACTGTCAATACCCAGACCTCTTCCTCCAAAGCCGCCACGCGCGAGTGTAATTGTTCCGCCGTCTCGGCATCCTGCGGGACGACCCAGCAGTTAGCCGAGAATGATGGAAAAAGAAAAAGACCAATGGAAAAAGTCTTATGGCTTACCACGCCGCCTTGGGCCTTCGCGAGGAGGGACTCGACATCATATAGCCTTCTCGCTAGCCCGGTGGACTTCTCCCGCTCCGCCTCCAGATTCTCCTCGCTGGCTTTCCACTTTGAATTGATATAAATGAGGCGGCGAGAGGAGCGGTGTGAGAACTCCAAGGCCCGCATTTGATGATGGGAAGTTTCCAGCACAAGATCCTTGGTGGACTCGCATTCAGGCGAAACGACGTCAAGGCCGCCATAGAGGTCGTACCCCACGGCGAAGGCATGGCTGGTGGGGACCTCTTGCTCCTTCCAAGAAGGAAGGAGAGTAGAGATGGACACGCGGTTGGCGTCCCGCCCCCACAACAGAACTGGGTCGCCGACGGCATCAAAAACCACGGGACCCAGGTTGTAATTCATATGGGAGGAGGGGGCGGGACGGCTAGAGGAATCGCCTTCGCGAGAGGAAGTGGCAGCCGCCTGTTCAGGAACAGCAGCTTGCGGGTTGGACGCCGTAGCAGGCAGGTTGGAGGCGGCGACCGGTTGATCAGGGAGTACCGTCCCGCGAGTAGGCGAGACGGCCTGGTGGTTAGGCGAGAGGGGCGGTGGAGTTTCCCCTATAGAAATGGGGCTCCCTTGGGGAGCTCTCTTCTTTTCCTTAGAGATAACTACGACCTTTTTCATCTTTTTCTTGGGAGGGCTGGAGCGAGAGGGGACCGTGTCGTCTGCGGGCCTCTTCGGCGGGATGGGCGCCAAGGACTCTCTCGCCGCCTCTGCCGCTGCGTTGGCGAGATCAAGACCCTTCGCGGGGTGGATGTTGCTCTTGTAAGGAGGGAGGACTGGAACGATTCGCTCACCTAAAAGCAAGCAAGGGTTATTAAGCGGCGAGACGGCAAATAGCGAGACGCGAGAACGAAAGAATGAGAATACCTTCACCAGGGAACACTGGGAGAAGCGAGTCGAGACCTCGCCGCAAGAAGTTGACCTCGAAGTTCTTGCCGACTAAGTATTCTCACCGCAGCTTCTCTGGGCCACTGACTTGGGGGGTGGCGTAGAAGCTCTCTGGCGGAGACACCGACGCGAGAGGGATGCCGCCGAAATCAGCGCGGTCTCCCCGGATGAAGACAAATTGAGTGAGCCAGTGGTGGTTCTTATTGGGCGTCTCGTACACCTTAAGCCCCTGCCCAGTAAAGTACGAGACACCATCGGCGTTGGCATGGTAGATAAAGAGCTTGCGGAAGGCCGTCAAGCTGAATTCGATGCGCTCCCGGCGCATATAGCAGGCGAAAGCGATCAACACTGAGATGGTGTTAGGGTTGAACTGCGCCGGGACGACACCAAAATATTTGAAGACCTGTTTTACCTCAGGCCAAAGGGGCATCTGCAACCCCGCCTCAAAATGCGAGACGGGGAAGGCGAGTTCTCCCGGGTAGTAGGTATTGATGCACTGGCCGACTTTAGGGGGACGCGACTCGACACCATCCCCCAGGTACTCGTGGGCAAACCTATGATAATCTTCTTGAGGGAGCCGGCCAAGCGGGAAGTCGTGGTCTGTGAACCTCTTCCCGCAGCGGCTGCGCCCCTCACCTTCCTCAACCTTCTTCTTACCCATCTTCTTCGGCGAGACGGTCTTCGACGAGACAAAGGAAAACAAGAAGTTGGCGAGAGAACCAAGAGAGAAGGGCGAGAGGGGCCGGCGAGACGAAAGAATCAGAGAGCCAAGAGCTTGGGTAGCAGCGGGAGAGAAAAGTGCGGTATCTATCGGACCCCAGGCCAGGCATATTTATAACTAATACAGAGCAATGATTGATGTGCGGGAAAAAATATAAGGGGAGGGGAAGAGTCGGCGTTCGTTTCTCTCTCCTAAAATCTCGATCGGCGCGACCCGTCGCAATCAAAAAAGAATATATGCATAATATAATCAAAAAATAAATTATAAAAGAAATAAAAAACCAGGAATAAAGATATGTATTAAGAGATCATCCCGCGTACATCGGGCAGCAAGTTTCTTCAGGATTAGGCGAGACGACGTTACAAGACAGCTATTATTACAACATTCAAAAATAAAAAGAAGCGGCGAGATGAACGTCCTTCAATACGGGCGCCATTCCCAGCGGCCACCGCGAGCCCCCGTGCAGGGAGGTCTACTCCGCGAGTCGAAGGCGCGAATGGATTCAAGACCATGACGTGCGATACGAAGCTGCATATCAGTCTCATTAATGATGGCTTCGGGGTTGGTGCCATCGACATCCAGCTCGGCATTAGCTCCGGAGGATAGGCGAGCACATTCGTTCTCCAGCGATTCGATGCGCTTCTCCGCGGCCTGCTTATCCTGCGCCAAGGAGTGGATGATGCGTGCGTGCTTCCGAAAAAGCTCAGCTGTCTTGCGCTTCATTTCCGCTGGATTCGAAGGGTCACCCAGATAGTCTTCAATCTCATCTACAGGAGGAGGCGAGACGGAGAGTCGCTTTGGTTGCTCCTCAACAGGCGAGTTGGCCCGAGAATCTGCGCAAGGGGTGTAGAGGCAGGGTGGAAGAGGCACTCGCAGAAGGGTGTGAGAATAGCGAAGAGGATTCAAAAGGGCAAGGGAAGGTCTCTTACCAGGAAGGCGAGAGGTCTCGGCGGCCGGGGAAGGGTCGTCCCTCCTCTCGCTGGGAGTAGTTGGGGGAGTAGAAGAGGGCTGCGAATCGTACTCCTCGCGGTGGACGGCAGAACCATCTCGCGGGCTCTCCCGGTGCGGCGAAGTCACAAGAACTCCCTGAAAGAACACTGGTCAACGACAGAGCACACGATTGTAGAGATGACAACGACAGAAGCAAGTACCCACCTCTTTCTCCTTGGAAGATGCATGAGGGGAGGGAACAGTTTCCAGGGCAGCGCGAGACAGGTCTCCTGCGGCAGGCGACGGACCACCGGCCTTCATCTTTTTTAGGCGAGACGATGGGGGGAGAGGACGAACTAATGAAGAAGTAAAAGAGGCCACGTTGGCCTTGTGCTGCTCTCGCACCAGTGCGAGACGTTCACGGAAGCTCTGGTTGTGCGTCATACCGAAAGATTCAAGCTAGGGAAGAAGAATATGCAAAGCAGGACGCCCGGTGTGCGGGGCAGGAATCATATATTTATAGGCCCCGGTGGGGGCCTTAAAAGATTCCTCATAAATATGTTTTTTAATGCGCCTTAAATAACGAGCCTCGGTTGGACATTCTTTTCGAGCTTAGAATAATCTCGAAAAGAGCTGGGATTGTGTACAACCTCGGGCTCGCAAGAAGCTCTCAGGGAGCAAATAGGTCGAGGCGGGCGAATGGGACCAGGGGGCCCACACGCAAGAGGCGAGATGATTGGCTCTCCAGTGGGCAAGATACCCCACCCAGAGGCGAGAGGGCCGCCAGAGGCGAGAGGGCCTCCAGCGGCGAGAAGACCTCGTAGCAAAAGGCGCAGGCGAGATGGGCAGTAGGGTCCATCTCGCCGACAGGTGCTTCTCCACTCGCCAGGGCGAGAAGAGACCATTTTCATATTTCCATGTCAACAGGGGTTTTTACTCTTCTACCCCGGGTATTTTTACCCTCTTACCCTTGGTGGCCTGCGCATAGCTCCTCAGAACAGCGGAGTTTGGTTGTTGGCAGACCCAGCTAGGGGTACCCCGGTAATTTCAGACCAGTACAGTTTTGTTATTGGCAGTTCAGATTCCGAAATCTATAAATAAGCCCTAGGGGTTCTTCAGGAGGGGACTCTTTTTCCACTCCCAGTGAATCATCGGCATTGTCTTCTGAGGAACTCCAAGCCCAGTTTTTGGCTTTGGAGGGGAAGTTCTCAGTGACCTTCCGGGTAAGCGGTGGGACCTCCCTGCTGCGGCTTTGAACCAGTTTTCTAGTCTTTCACGACCAGTCGGAGGTTGGAGCTTGGGCCAAGTAGGTGTCGGCTACGCCCCTATTTTGTGAACATTTGTCGGAGTCAAATTTTGGCTTCAACACGTATACAGTCCTAATTCGTTTAAAATTCTCGATGTGCGTGCTTTTTTTTTTCCTGGAAGCTAATTCTAAAATTTTATTTGTAAAAAAATCTTTTGTCCTAGGTTGCGTTATTTCTTCTCGGGGTCGTGAGCCATATAAGTTGTCGTAATAATCAAAACATTCGGTAAAAATAGAATTAAATTTAGTAGTACTAACGTCGTCAATGTCATCGAAACTTATATTTATGTCTAAGTTAACATTAATTTCATCTATCAAATTTTCTACGCTGTCTACAACGAATAACGAGTTTAAAACGGCGGCGCATGAAAATGCAGAAGACATTTCTCTATAATATTTTAAAAAATTTTCTTCTAGTACTTCAATTAAAGTAAGTCATCCGGAGTATTGTTTAAAATAGTTAAGTTTTTTGTGCGATATTTACAAAATTTTCAACTACTAACGAGCTACTTGAATAATACACACCAGATAAAAAAGCAGTCGTCATATAAAAACATTTTAGTAAATCCATATAATGAAATAGTACAGCCCAATCGTTATCAGTTAAATTATGATTATTTGTCATAGTGTAATATTCCATAAGAAGTGTTTTTTGTTGAAACGCTCTTTTTAATATTTTATATGTTTAGTTCCATCTTACAGACATATCAAATTGTGGTTTCAAATATTTTTGACCTTGTGCGATCACAAATTTTCGAAAATCTTGACTTCGTTGTTTGGTACAATAAATTAATCTAAGCATAGTCCGAATTTTTTCAACATATGGTTCCATAGATTCTAAAGTATCATGTATCACTAAGTTTAAAATATGGCACACACATCGAGTGTGAAAAAACGCACCGTTGAGCATTGGTTTTAATTCACGTTTTAACCACTATACTGTAGTGTTGTTATTACTAGCGTTATCAAAAGAAATACTCATTATTTTATCTTTTATTTTAAATTCACGGAAACATTTAATAATTACCGAATATATAACCTTACTCATATGCGGAAATTCAAAACCTTCAAAACATATTACACGTTTATTTAACTCCCATGAAACGAGATCGATCCAATGAGCCGTGATACAAATATAAGATAATCCTACCTTTACGCTACTACTCTAAACGTCGCTCGTTAAACTCACACGTCCCTCGAAAGTTTCAAAAATTTTTATTAAATCTTGTTTCGCGTCAAAATATAATTTAAGTGCGTCGCGTCTAATAGTGGATCTACTTACCTTTTGATATTTGGGCTGAAGCCCTTCGTGTATGTACTCCGTCGTCTCATCGTTGTCGTAGTGACTGAATGACAACCCACGTCTGATGACGTTTTTCACCTGTACGTCTCGCTGTCTTGCTTGATCGTACGTCCAAATTTGTCCTGATGCTGATATTTGTCCCTGACTGGACTCGGGAGCTTGCTTCGCAAAACACGACTTAACGTGTCTCGCTAGTGCTGAGTTGCTGGTAAGAGTTAGCAACTTTGAGCACAACTTGCACCGTGCCTTGAATTCGTCGCCGACTTTAACCTTGTCGAAATGCTCCCAGACGGGCGCCCTCCGATTATGCTCCACCACTTCGACCGTGCTTTGAGTCGACGACGTCGGCGTTGAGGAAGACGATGTCATGCAGCGAGAGAGAGTAAGAGAGAGAGAGAGAGAGAAAGTGAGTGGAAGAGAGAGAGAGAAAGTGAAGGGGAGAGAGAGAGGGTCGGGTAGGTCAGTAAGAGTTAGCTCTTAGAGCTGTTGGCCAGCAGGTCCGGGCCGGCATGTGGGCCCGATCTGGGCTTCGTCCGGGCCCGAGCCCAGGCCGGCCCGAATTACGGGCTTTGCCCGACCTGGTCCGGGCATCAGGCCGGGCTAGCCCCCAAAACCAGGGCCCTATAAGAGCCCGGGCTCCGCCCGAACCGGGCTCTTTTCGGGCCGGGCTCAAGTGGGCTATCGTCGGGCCGGCCCACTAGGCTTGGGCCTTTTGGACAGGCCGACGTCACGTATCATGATTGAAAATATATTCAGAATGCTTTATTCATTATTTAAAATGGTATGAATATGTACAAAAAGAAGAATATATAAGTAGGATATAAGATGTGAGACTAAAAGATTCCAAATGAACTTAGCTAATGGGCCTTCAACAATGGGCTAAAATACAAGATATTAACACCCCAATCACAACCCAGGGCGCCCGTGTAAACCCCTCATTAAGAATTTGACCGGCCTCGAGACCAGAGTTGGACTAGAAATGGCCGACCACCACCTGCCCTTTCGTCACCGCGGTTCATCGTTCAACGGTCAAATTCAAACCCCATTTTGAATTATTCCGCGTATTCACGAACACTTCATCCCCAAATACTAATAAATCTCCCCTTCATTGCACTTCTCCGCTTCTCTTCCTCCCCCTTCATCTTCATCAAATCAGCTCAAACTCACGCATTCAGTCAAATCCACATCTCCCTCTCTCTCAAATATGTCTCTGAGATCACTCAAGCCCGCATCAAACCACCCTTTCCGGAGACCCGCCACTGCAACGGAACCTCTCCCTCCTCCGACCTCCCAATCCCCACCCATTTCCTCTGCCCCATCTCCCTCGACCTCATGAAAGACCCCGTCACCCTCCCCACCGGCATCACCTACGACCGCCAAAGCATCGAGACCTGGCTGGAAGCCGGAAACCTCACCTGCCCCCTCACCAACCAACCCCTCTCCCTTCCAAACGTCGACGCCGGCATCATCCCCAACCACACCATCCGCCGCATGATCCAAGAATGGTGCGTCGCCCACCGCTCCCTCGGCGTGGATCGCATCCCCACCCCCAAAACCCCCATCACACCCTTTCAGATCGCAGAGACCCTCTCCAGCATCTCCGCAGCTTCCGCCGAAACGACGCCCCCTCTGCACCGACCTCATGTCCAAGTTGCAGAGTTGGTCGAAGCAGAGCGAAAGAAACCGGCGATGCATTTCGTCGAACAGCGCCGCCGCCGTGGTCGCTGCAGTTTTCAGAAAATTCCCATCCGAGCAGATCCTGTCGGTCCTCTCCGGCATGCTTCCGCTCAGCGAGGAGGCGAGGAGGCAATTGGCATCCGCGGTATCTCTGGATTTCATTGTCTCTGTTCTAAACAACGGCTCTCCGTTTGGGAGGCTTCATGCAGTATTAATGGTGAAAGAAATGGCAGCGGCTGAAACAGAGGAAGCCGCTCAAATTATGAGAACTGATGGGTTAGTTGAGGCGATTGTGAGGCTTTTAATGGTGCCTGCCTCCCTGCAGGCGACCAAGGCATCGCTGATCGTAGCTTATTACATGTCCAGCTCCGGCGAGGGGGTTGCTGCCCGGTTTGCTGAACAGGGGATTGTTTCCGTCATACTGGACATGATCGTCGACGCCGAGAAGAGCTTGTGCGAGAAAGGGCTCGTCGTGCTGGATGGGATTCTGAGCTCGGAGGCAGGGAGGGAGAAGGCCGCCGGCCATGCGCTCACCATTCCGGTGCTGGTGAAGAAGATGTTCCGGGTGTCGGATGTGGCAACGGAGTTTGCAGTGTCGGCGATTTGGAAGATGTGTAAGAAACAGAGGAATGGTGATGCAGAGAAGTGTTTGGCGGAGGCGGCCGCAGTGGGAGCTTTTCAGAAGCTGCTGCTTCTGTTGCAGGTGGGATGCAGCGAGGGAACGAAGGAGAAGGCGAGCGAGATTCTGAGGATGCTGAATGGATTCAGAGGAAAGGGAGAATGCATTGAGAGTGCTGATTTTAAAGGACTTAAGAGACGTTTTTGACTTTTGAGGTTCTTCTTTCTAGATTTAACGGCTGGCTACTTCAGTGCTTATTGCACAGAAACAGTGATTATTCTTTGGAAGTTCTTAGGAACACAGTAGTTTTGGAAAGGCGCATCACAATTTTTTTTAATTTTTTGTATCTTTTGAAAATATGTATTGTACATATATTTTTAGAGAAGTATTCAACACGGAAGTTGTAGATCTCGACCAGATTTACAACTTTCGTATTGAACACTTTTCCTAAAAATGCATGTACAAGACGTATTTGTAAAAGACGCGAAATCATGACATATTTTCAAAATACGTCTTGTACATACATTTTTAAGAAAAGTGTTCAACACAAAAGTTGTAAATCTGGTCGAGATCTACAACTTTCGTGTTGAACAATTTTCCTAAAAATGCATGTACAAGGCGTATTTATAAAAGACACGAAAAATTCAGAAAAAATACGGTGCATCTAGCCAAAACTGGAGTGCTAATAACAATTCTCATATTATTTTTAAGGAGATTTCTCAGACTTTTAGTTCATGTAGTCATAGTTTGACAATTTTAGCATGTTAAAAACAATCAATAATATTCAGACTTATAACAAGAAAATCTGTACATATACTAATACGATATTTTAAAGATTTTTTTTTTAAAAAATGCGCATTCAAGAAATTAAGCTCTATCTCAAATGAAAAGTAATGATTAAAAATAATTAAAATCTTAAAAGTTTATAGTTTTTAGTTCAATTTATATTTGCCCGGATATTAGCATCGTAATTTTGACTATTAGCAATTTTGACTATCTTCAAATATTGTTTTTTAAAATTGGCTATCTGCAAGCACAAAAGTTATCCGCGCTCAAAAATTGGAAAAAGGGAGGAGCAGATCACCACTGCCTGGAGGAGGAATGAACGCTTGAAAATTAGGAATATTGGTGCACCGCTGCGAAGAGGAAGAGAGATGACCGGATGTGGAAAAGATAATCGTCAGATAATGGAGAACACACCGGGATAAAGAACGCCGCTTGGAAAATGGAGCAGGAGCACTTGCCGGATTTGGAGCCCTTCAGGCTAGGCGGAAAGAGAGGAGGAAGGGTCGCCGACGGAATCACGATTTGGAGGAAAGACAGAAGTACGAGAGGGGTGTGTGCGAATAAGGAACAATTTTTGTGTTGTGCTTGCTAATAGGAATTTTAAAAGTCCAAAAAACTCAAAATTTGAGTGCGGATAGCCAAAAGTGCGGTGCTAATATCAACGCTCATTTATATTTACAATGATAAGCTATCTATAGGCATGTTAACGATATTTTCAAGGAAGGCTGTAACGGCCCGGGAAGGCAACCTGGCGTCGCTGGCCCACACGGATCGGCAAGGCAAGCCCGCATCTGGTGGTTCAGCCGCAAATACAAGGCCTGCAGGTCGTACACCACAACTCATCACTGTGTCTGTTTCGCAGCAACAGTACGTTGTTTCCAATGGGTCTCGAACCTGTGACCTTGATAAGAAAACCTTCCAACCGCCTCTCATCACCAACTGAGCTGAGTTGCAATGCATGATTGCCTCATGTACTTCCAGAATATAACTGCTCCTCCTAATATGAAAATAAATCCACTAGTGGACTTCCTGACGTTTATTTCTGAGCACCATAATGCATTAGAATATCCTTCCAGAACTGGAGGATTACCATTAAAACATAAAATCATACTTTTGGATATGTTTTAAGTATCTCATCTGCCTATCGAGTACATTTCAATAGTTTTGGCCAATGATTACCAGTAAATCTACTTAACATGTCTACCGTAAAGGTTATGTCAGGTCTAGTGCAGATCATAGTATACATGAGACTACCAATCATTTTAGAATAATTTAACTGTCTAACAACAGATCATTCATTGGGCTTTAAACGGTTATTGTAATCATATGACGTCTTTAATGTTTGACTTTCACAATATCTCCATGTATCCAACATGAATTTTATGCAGTGACTTTGACTTAAGAAAAATGTCATTTTTCCAAAAGCTCACTTACATGTCTAGTATAGTCTCAGTTGTACGTAGGTCTTTAATGCTAAATTCTTTTTTTAGACCTGATTTATCTACTTCGAATTGATCAGATCTTAGAATAAACATATCATCCACATACAAGTATATTATGACTACTTTATTTGATATATGACATATGTAAAGACATTTATCAGAGAGACTCGACATAAATTTCATGTCCTTTACAATGTATTCAAACTTCTCATGTCATAATTTTGGCGCTTGTTTTGGTCCACATATAAATTTTAGTAACTTACAGATCTTACTCTTGTGACCTTTTACAATAAAACCTTCAAGTTGACTCATGTAAATCTCTTCGGTCAGATCTCCGTTCAAGAACGTAGTCTTAATATTCATTTGATGAACAATAAAGTTCTCAATAGATGCAATAGCAACGAGAATCATAATGTTTGTTCGGTGACACACTAGTGAGTATACATCAAAATAACTTACTTCACTAACTTGTGTGAAACCTTTAGCTACCAGATGTGCTTTATACTTAGCTATGATATCATTAGGATTTAGTTCCTTTTTCAGAACGCACTTACACCATACAGTTTTCCCCCTTTTGACTTATCAAATAACCTACATGTGTTGTTTTAAAGTAGATAGTTAATCTCTTCATCAATTGTTTCTTTTCAGGATAGTGAATTTCTTGATATCGGCACTTTCTTATAGGTGGATGGATCAGACTCAACATAATAAGTGACAAAGTCACTATCGAAGGTTCTGAGAATTCTCTCATAAAAGTCCTCCTAGACTCTAGGCAAGAATTGTCTACCAAGAACTTAATATGAGGTATTCAGTACTGATTTAGAATCTTCCTCAATAATAGTTGCTTGTATATCTAGGAGTGACAAGTTTTTATCTTTGAGAAATTTATTTTTAAAGAACTCCGCATCTGTAGATTCTATAATTATTTTATTAAAAATGTCTAAGAATCTATCTGCATCACTATCCTTAGCACAACCTAGGTAGACACATGTGTTGATCCTAGATCCAATCTTAGACCTTCTTGAGTCGGAAACTCTAACATAGGCTTGTACAACCTTAGGAGTATCTACAGTTATCAGATATCTCTGTACCTAAACCCAGTGTTGTGGATATCGGTCGACATGGCCGACATGTCCGACATGTCAGCCGACATGAAGGTTTGGGAGCAAAAACGACACAAAACCGACACAATTTCGTTTCGTGGCGTTTTGAAAATAGCGGTCCGACATGTCGGTTAAAACCGACATGTCGGCACCAAATAACGCTCAATATCGGGCGTTATTTTACCTTATTTATTTATTTAAAAAATTATTTTATTAATTCTTATTTCTTAATAATAAAATAACCCTGCTCATTTCACATGACCCCGCCCATTTCACTTCATCCCGCTCTGCCCTAGCTCTCCCCGTCGCTCTGCCCTAGCTCTCCCCGTCACTCCTGCCCTAGCTCTCTCGCGCGCGTCGGCGACACTGTCTCTCTGGTTATTTCTTCTCCATGCTCGTTGGTGCTCTCTGGTTCTCTGATTCTCCGGTGCTCTCTAGCTCGTTGGTGCTCTCCCTCTCTCGCGCGCTGTCGTCACTCTCTCTCTGGTTCTTTCTTCTCCATGCTCGCTGGTGCTCTCTGGTTCTCTGGTTATCTGGTGCTCTCTAGCTCGCTGGTGCTCTCCCTCTCTCGCACGTTGTCAGCACTTTATCTCTCTGGTTCTTTCTTCACCTTGCTCGTTGGTGCTCTCTGGTTTTCTGGTTCTCTAGTGCTCTCTAGCTCACTAATCCTTTCCTCTCCCTGCTCGTTGGTGCTCTCTCGGCTGGTTCATTCTTCTCCCTATCTCCCCCTCTCATTCTATCGCTCTGCATTTCATTTTTTAGTGCTATAATATTACACCAAACATATTATCTAATATTAACTTTTTAATAAAAATGAATACGTTCTAATAGGAAAGGGACAGGAAAAATGTTCTTAATAATTGAATAGGTCTTCTGCATGGATCCTAATAATGATTATTTCAACTAACTGTGAACAGAACTTATTTGTACTGAGATGACTCCTTTTTACTGATACTTCTTGTCCTGATTTATTTGTAGATGCTACTTTTGAGGTTTTGCCAAGGCTATTATAAATTAAATATGCAAGTGACTATTATGTATATATTATTTTATTTACTAAAACTTTAAAACGTATTCATTCTTATTAAAAAGTTAATATTAGATAATATGTTTAGTGTAAAATTATAGCAGTTTAATCTTTAATGTTTTACTCGTTGGTGCTCTTTGGGCTAAAAAAAAGAACCAGAGACATGTTGTCGGACATGTCGGTCCGCTATTTTATTTGTGGTTGTCTTTCTGGTTGTAGCATAGTGGCTGCTGCGCTGTTGCTTTATTTGTCTTATTAGTTGCTGCTTTATTTTTATTTGACATGTTTATTAATCAACAAATGGTTTGAAATACCCCTATTAATAGTTATTTGTCCAACTTTATTTTGCAATCAATGATGCATGTATATCCAATCACATTTGTAGTTGCTCTGCTGCTTTGTGGCTTTTAATAAATAAAATGTGAGATGCTTTGAAAATTTGAATGATACTTGAATGTTTTGTTCATTTTGTTGGATACTTTGAAAGTTTGAATGATAGTTATAACTTTGTATACTAGTATACTACTGAGAATGCAAAATTTTGTTGGATAAATAAAGTATTGCATGGATAATATAAAAGATATCTGAATATCTAACGATCTAATGAAGTTATGAGGCTTTTATGATGTTGATTTTTTTCCAACTAGCAATTTTTCTCGTGATATAGTCATGTAAAATATTTTTTCATTTCATTTAATTAATATTATTTTCATTTTGTGTCCTATTAGAATGGCTTCTTCTGCTGGTTCTAGTGAGGTTCCCGTATCACTGGTACCAACCGGTAGAGATCCGTTCTGGGCATTTGGTGAGAAGTTGGTTGCAAACGACACAAATCGAATCAAATGCAACTACTGTAAGCAGACAGTGAATGACGGAATTACACGTTTCAAGCATCACTTGGCTGGGTGGAAGGGTAATGTTAAGTCATGCCCTCAGGTTCCCGCCGACGTTAAGGCTAAAGCGGATTCGGCCCTGAACTCAAATTTAGAGAGTAAGAGGGCTAAAAGTGCCAGGTTTTAAGCAATCCTGAATGAGGTGGTTGTTGGAGGAGTTCATGTTGATCAAGAAGAGGACACTAGCATACTTAGGAGCACAGGTTCAAAGGGTCCAATGGACCAGTTTGTTCATTCAGCTGCCGAGTCTACCAAGGGAAAAGATTCCCAACAGAGCACGATAGAGAGTAAGTACAGAAAGAAAGCCAGAGATGATGCTGTCGTGTACATAGGTAGATGGGCATATGAAAACGGGATCTCGTTTAACGCCATATGTAATTCATCCTTTCAGCAGATGGCTCATGTCCATTTGTTTATGCGAACCTGGGATGAAGATTCCAACATTTTATGAGTTGAGAGAGAAAATTTTGCGATGGGAGGTAGAGAGGACGAAGGAGATGTTGGGCATATTCACGCAGACCTGCAAATTGAATGGTTGCAGTATCATGACCGATGTGTGGACAGATCGGAAGGGTAGGAGCGTGATGAATATCATGATACATTGTAGTTCCGGAGTGACATTCTGGCTTTCGAAGAATGTCTCCTCCTCCACACACGATGGAAAGTTCATCTTTGACTTCTTGGATGAGGCGATTGATAGCCCTAAGAGCCCAGGAGAGCATGGTATCTTGCAGATTGTGACCGATAGCTCGTCCAATAATATGGCTGCTGCAAAACTTATGACTTTAAAAAGACCTATGATTTTTTGGACTTGTTGTGCGGCTCACACTATTAATCTACTGTTACAAGATATAGGAAAATTAAAGCCAATAAAGAGTGTTATCTCCTTAGGCCGGCAACTCTCTATATTCATCTATGGTCACACCATTTCGCTCGACATGTTTAGAGAGTCAATAAAGGACTTGGACTCCCATGAGCTTATTCGACCAGGTGTGACGAGATTCGCTACAGAATTTCTATTTTTAGAGAGCATCTTAAAGAAGAAGAATCAATTGAGGGGTTTATTCACATTTGCAAAGTGGGCTGCAACAAAGTTGGTCAGTAGTGTTGGGGGAAAGCAGGTAAAACTATTGATTTTTTATTTATTTCATTTAAAATATATGTTTTGAAAGTTGCTCTTTTATAGTATTTTCTTAATATTTTATTTTGCATATGGTAGGCTGCAATGATAGTGATGAACGCTAGATTTTTGGCGAATGTCGAGCTGGCTGTTGGTATATTCACACCATTTGTGAGAGTTTTGAGAAAAGTCGACGGGGATACACCATCCATGGGGTGGTTATATGGTGATATCAAAAAAGCTAGGGAAGAGGTTGTCGTAGTTCTCGATCACCAAGAGAACAAATATCTTCCTATATGGAAGTTGATTGATAGCAGATGAGAGAAGAAGATGAGCAGCCCTCTGCACCTTGCAGGTTATTACTTAAACCCAAATTTTTATTATTTTTATCGAGTAGAGATTGAACAGTCCTATGCACTTTGCAGGGTATTACTTAAACACATGTTTTTATTATTCTCATCGAGTGGAGATTGAGGCTGACGGAAGGTTTATGAGTGGTTTTGTTGAGTGTCTCTCAAGAATATATAGGAAGATCCTTCTACACCGGATCACATCAGCGCTGAGCTTGATGTTTACCAATACCAACAAGGGTTATTTGGTAAAGAGATGGCAAAGAGACAGCTACAAAATCTCAACATAAATCCAGGTACATTTTAATATATATATATATATATATATATATATATATATATATATATATATATTAACAATAATGATGTATTTATGTATAATAAATGAATAATTAATAGTTTAATACATTGTGTTGTCATTTTAATTTTCACAGTACAATGGTGGCAGGCTTAACGGTGCTGACACGCCGTACCTTAAAACTATGACCATGAAAATTTTAAGTCTGACTACTTCATCTTCTGGCTGTGAGAGGAACTGGAGCACCTTTGAGATGATATACATTAATTTAGTTATGTAGTTAAACATTTATATCTTATTATATGATTGTATGCATTATTTAACTTTTTTTAAAATGTACAGATACATTCTAAAAAGAGAAATAAACTTGATAGCAAGAGATTGAACGATTTAGTATTTGTAAAGTTCAATGCTTTGCTAAAGTCGAAATATCCAGAGACATCTCGGGATCCATTGGCAGCTAAGAATGTTGATTCTGGAATGGTACAATAGTGGATGGTGAATGTTGATCCTGAGGAGGATAAAGATGAAGATGACGATGATGAATTCTTTCCTGGCGAGGGGCTGACATGGGCGCAAATTGGCAATATAGTCGACGCTGATCATGATGAAAGAAGACCTCAAAGATTAACTACAAGCAAAGAAGTGACAATTAGTTATTAAAGAATGAGAAAGAGAAAAATATCTGAAATGGACGAGAGAGATCTAGAGGGTTCATCGGATGAAGATCATATTCTATCTACTCTGCCGACTATAGATGAGTTTTCAGGTGATGAAGAATGAGGTATGTTTGAAATTTGATTTTTGGAATTTTAATCTTAAAATCACCAGTTTTGAAAATTTTCATCTTTAAAGTGTTGTATGTTAAATGCTACATATAGATTTTAATATTTAAAAGTTCAATAGGTTGTAAAATAGGTAGTATTGTGATATGTATAAAAATTAAAAAATAACATTTAATTACATATATAATTAATTAAATATTAAAATTCGATATATGAAATATCCCCGATATATAAAAAATCGACATGAAAACCCAAACCGACGTGTCCCCGACATCCGACATCTGCAACATTGTCTAAACCGACCAGTTAAGCCTCTGAACTCGTTATATGTCTGAATATACATTAACAGTACGTACCCACGAAGGTCGTGCATTTGAAGATTTAGCTATCTTATCTATCTTCCCTCAAACTTGCATAACATTTGGTTCGAGAGAGACAATTCTTATGCACTTCTGGGCACACAACAAGACCTGTGCAATGTAACATAATTACCTCGTCAAGCAATAAAGTATCATTTTGTCATATTCTTTTCCTTTTGCTTTTGTGGTCACCCGTGATCTAATAACTTTCGATCATACTATAGTCCAAACTTTAAAGCTTTTCAATTTGAATTTCGGTAAAAGATTGAAGAGAAATCTAACTTTTAAAGTTTTATAATTCTTACGAGTAAAAAACCTATTTTTTGTTGAAGCCAAAAATGACCTCTGTGGAGTTCGGGGTCCCTAGAAAGGGGTGACCTCGCACCTACTACACTCAGGAGAACGTCACGGACCAAAGGATCAAAAAGCTAGAAACAGATCCTCGGCTCTAGCGCGGAGGTCTCACCTCACACCCGGAAGACCTTTGAGGTCTCCCCCTCCCTAACCAATGCTTGTGCTAGGGTGCCTTGAAGGATGAAGAGAAAGTGAAGAAGTTATGCTCTCCAAGGCACCCCTAAGGGTCTATTTATAGTTTTTCCAATCCCAAGGACCAAAAAGTCAACAATACCCCTACGCCAAATATGCCTCGGGCCAATATAAAACAGCCACACCAGGGGGTAAAGAGGTAATTCCACCCCGAGGGTAAAACGGTAACGACAAGGCCCAAAGAGGTCCAAGGGCGAGAGAAGCCATACCCCCCCACCTTCCCGGACACCCGAGACAGGGTGGGGAGCAGGGGGCAGGGGCGAGACCCCGGCACCCGACCGGTCTCGCCCCGCCAGACCGCGAGGGCAGGGCAAGAACCTGACCTCCCGCCGGTCTCGCCACGCCTCGCCCCCGCCAGGCCGTGGGGGCAGGGAGAGAACCCGACCTCCCACCGGTCTCGCCTCGCCTCATCCCGCCAGGCCGCGGGGGCAGGGCGAGAACACGGCCTCCCGCCGGTCTCGCCTCGCCCCGCCCCGCCAGGCCGCGAGGGCAGGGCGAGAACCCGGCCTCTCGCCGGTCTCGCCCCCAGGGCGAGAACCCTCCTCCCGCCGGTCTCGCCCCGCCTCGCCCCGCCAAGCCGCGGGGCAGGGCGAGAACCCGGACTCCCGCCGGTCTCGCCCCGCCTCGCCCCGCCAGGCTGTGGGGCAAGGTGAGAACCCGGCTCCCACCGGTCTCGCCCCGCCTCGCCCCGCCAAGGGCGAGAACCCGGCCTCCTGCCGGTCTCGCCCTGCCTCGCCCCGCCAGGCCGCGGGGGCAGGGCGAGAACCCGGCGTCCTGCCGGTCTCGCCCCGCCTCGCCCCGCCAGGCCTCGGGGGCAGGGCGAGAACCCGGCGTCCCGCCGGTCTCGCCCCGCCTCGCCCCGCCAGGCCGCGGGGGCAGGGCGAGAACTCAGCCTCCCGCCAGTCTCGCCCCGCCAGGGGGCAGGGCGAGAACCCGGCCTTCTCGCCCCGCCTCGCCTAGCCAGCCGGGGGCGGGTTCGGTCAACTTGCCATACCCGCCCCTCCCAGAAAAAGGTAAAGGGGGGAAGGCAATTTTTCCTCCCCCTAATAGTATATTCCGAGGGCTATGCCTAAATTGGCCACCAAGAGCTCAAACCACTCAAAAACCTTAAAACCAAAAACCTGCGAATACGAGGTTGTACACAATCCCCTCTATTTTCGAGATTGGCACAAGCTCGGAAAGAAACGTCCAACCCAACGTATTTACTGAGTGTAATTTTCCCGCGGGGTCAACCTGCCATCCAGCTATGGGAGCCTGGGTGGCGAGACCCCTTCTGGGTAAAAAACACTTCACCCCCCGGAGGGGTCAACCTGCCATGTCAACTATGCGAGCCTGGGTGGAGAGACCGCCTCCGGGTAAAAAACACTTCGCCCCCCGGAGGGGTCAACCTGCCATGCCAGCTATGGGAGCCTGGGTGGCAAGACCCCCTCCGGGTAAAAAACAATTCGCCCCCCGGAGGGGTCAACCTGCCATGCTAGATATGGGAGCCTAGGTGGCGAGACCCCCTCTGGGTAAAAAACACTTGGCTTCCGCGAGAAGCACCACCGGCACTGCCCAGCAAGTGAGAGCCTGGGCAGCGGGACCGTCTCGGAGCAAAAAGGGACTTACTCCCCCCGAGGCGCATTCGACCCAACCAGCTAGTGGAGCCTGGCTGAGGAGATCCTCTCGGGGGTGGTAACTTGATCTCCTCGAGTCACATTCGACCCAACCAGCTAGTGGGAGCCAGACTGAGGAGATCCTCTCGGGGGTGGGGCTTGCTCTCCCCGAGTCACATTCGACCCAACTAGCTAGTGGGAGCCTGGGTGAGGAGATCCTCTCGGGGGTGGGACTTACTCTCCACGAGGCACATTCGACCCAACCAGCTAGTGAGAGCCTGGCTGAGGAGATCCTCTCGGGCGTGGGAATTGATCTCCCCGAGGCACATTCGACCCAACCAGCTAGTGGGAGCCTGGCTGAGGAGATCCTCTTGGGGGTGGGGCTTGCTCTCCCCGAGGCACATTCGACCCAACCAACTAGTGGAGCCTGGCTGAGGAGATCCTCTCGGGGGTGGGACTTGATCTCCCCGAGGCACATTAGACCCAACCAGCTAGTGGGAGCTTAGTTGAGGAGATCCTCTCGGGGGTGGGACTCGCTCTCACAGAGGCACATTCGACCCAACCAGCTAGTGGGAGCCTAGCTGAGGAGATCCTCTCGGGGGTGGGACTTGATCTCCCCGAGGCACATTCGACCCAACCAGCTAGTGGGAGCCTGGCTAAGGAGATCCACTCGGGGGTGGGGCTCGCTCTCCCCGAGGCACATTCGACCCAACCAGCTAGTGGGAGCCTGGCTGAGGAGATCCTCTCGGGGGTGGGAACTTGATCTCCCCGAGGCACATTCGACCCAACCAGCTAGTGGGAGTCTGGCTGAGGAGATCCTCTCGGGGGTGGGACTTGCTCTCCCTGAGGCACATTCGACCCAACCAGCTAGTGGGAGCCTGGCTGAGGAGATCCTCTCGGGGGTGGGAACTTGATCTCCCCGAGGCACATTCGACCCAACCAGCTTAGTGGGAGCCTGTCTGAGGAGATCCTCTCGGGGGTGGGGCTTGCTCTCCCGAGGCACATTCGACTCAACCATCTAGTGGGAGCCTAGCTGAGGAGATCTTCTCGGGGGTGGGGAACCAGGTGTGTCACTTGAACTCTACCAAATCCAACATCCTCAAACGGGGAAAAAAGATGGGTTACATGACCACCCCCCCCCCCCCCTGACTCAGTTGGTCGGAGGTTGGACTCACTACAACATAAGAAACATACAGGACTCCGCCGGGGCGAGGCTTCCTCAGGGGGTCTGGGCCTGATGGCCGTCATCCCCCCCCTCAAAGACCTCCATCTTGCTCAGGATTTCCATGATCCTCTCCATCTCCTCCGCCCTGGCCAACCAAGAGATGGTGTTGACGGCCGTGACGTAGCACTGCCTTGCCATCATGGAGTCTCCCTTGACTCTGACCTGGATCCATCCTGAACTGAACTTGAGGCATTGGTGGAAAGAAGAAGGCACGCAACGGAAGGCGCTGATGAGGGGCCTTCCGAAGATGGCGTTGTAGCTGCTTGGAGTGTCAACAATGACGAACCGGCAGTTCTTTGAAGTCCCTCCCAACTTTACTTGGAGTCCTACTCCACTCTCTACCTCCTTCCTCTCCCCTGAAAATCCGAACAGGGGTCCGTCCGAGGCCAACACCCTCCTTGGCTCTACCTTCATCTTGAAAACGCCTTCTTAAAAACGACGTTGACGGAGCTTCCTTTGTCAACCAAGATCCGGGAGACGGTGTAGCCCTCGATGGCCGTCTGGATGACCAGCGCATTGCAAAATAGATCCTCATGATCCGGCAGGTCCTTCACCGAGAAGGTGATCTTCTCCTCCTAGGGCGGGGTCTGGGACGTCGAGGCGACGCTCCGTCGGTACATCGCATGAAGGCTCGCCTTTCGAGTGGTTTCGATCCCTACTCCACCATGGATCACAGCTATACCGCCTCGGGATCCGACATCGACCCGGTCCTCGCATGCATCATCCCCCCTTCTCTGGGCAGAACCTCTTCAACCCGTACTGGCGGCTGTGGCTGGGCAGGGCCTCTCGCCCCCCTCACTTCCAGGAACTCGGGGCAGGTAGCTGTGGCGTGCCCCTCCACCTGGTGGAAGTCACAGTACGATATCGCTCCTCCCCTCCTTCGACGGGCTGGGTGTTCTCTCATGTTACCTCTTCCTCCTCCTATCGCCAAGGCTTGCTGCGGCGGGGGTAAGAGCTGTCTTGGGGCTTGCCTCTGGAAGTTGAACCTCCCTTGGCCCTCATGGAAGTTCCCCCCATCTTGGATGTAACCTCTTCCTGGACCCTGAACGGGTCCTCCCTGCTCCCTCCAACCTAGTTCTGGACCCTCCTGAGCTCTCCGCTCCTCTCTCCTTCTTCCTTCCTGAGGTCTCGAGCCACCTTGCTCCTTTGACTCCATCTCTGTTAGCTTTGCCAACTTCTTGACAAATACCGGGTTGGCCGCCTCCATGGCTATCTCTTCAGCCGCCCTTTCCATCAGCTCCTCAAAGGAAAGGGGGGGTCTTTCGAGTCAGGCTCATCTTGAAGAACCCCTCGCGCAGCCCCACCGTGAATGCCATCTGGAGGGCATACCCCGGCATCTCCTGGACGTCCAGGATCTCCGCTTGGAACCTGTCTACGTAACGGGCCAGCGACTTCTGGCCCCCTGCCTTATCAGGAAGATGGACTCGGGACTCCTCTTCCTCTTCTTGGAGGTAGAGAAGCGAAGCTGAAAATTCCGGCTCAAGTCCTCGAACTTATAGATCGACCTCAGAGGGAGTTAATGAAATCAGTCCCTTGCCTTCTCCTTCAACGTGATCGCAAAGAGGCGACACTTGAAGGCGTCTGTCATCGGCCAGATGGAGACGACATCCTCGAACCACTCCAGATGCTGGATGGAGTCATCCTTCCCGGTATAGTAAGCCATGTCTGGCTCTTTGAATGCCTCGGGGACGGGAGCTGAGATAATCAGCTCGCTGAAGGGTGACCCCCTAAGGGGTGGTCTCGCCACCTCCACTCGCGCGACCTGCTCGCCTGGAAGGCTGGCACTTGCCGGGCTGGAGAACAACTCCCGGCCGGTGAGGTCTCGCTTGACCTCATCTCCCATCCTCTCCTTCCCTAGCCTTCTTCCTGGTACACTTCCTCCCCCCCTGCTGGGGTCATCTCGCCTAGACCCCTGGGAGTCGACTCGTCGAGAGGGGGGGGAGGAGCTAGCTCCTGGGGGGTTGGGGTGGAGCTGCCTCCCTGAGGAGCAATGCTTCGCAGCATCTCCAAGATGCCTTGGATGGAGGCCATGAACTCTTGCCTCCCCACAAAGGGTCCTGGGCTGGGGAGCTCGTCAAGATCATCACTACCTCCCCGACCTCCAGTCATGACACTCACCCGAGATCTTCTGTGTTGGTCACTCTCCACGCTCACCGCACCAAAAGTGTTGAAGCCAAAAATGACCTCTGTGGAGTTTGGGGTCCCTAGAAAGGGGTGACCTCGCACTTATTACACTCAGGATAACGTCACGGACCAAAGGATCAAGAAGCTAGAAACAGACCCTCAGCTCTAGCGCGGAGGTCTCACCTCACACCCGGAAGACCTTTGAGGTCTCCCCCTCCCTAGCCAATGCTTGAGCTAGGGTGCCTTGAAAGATGAAGAGAGAGTGAAGAAGTTATGCTCTCCAAGGCACCCCTAAGGGTCTATTTATAGTTTTTCCAACCCCATTGACCAAAAAGTCAACAATACCCCTACGCCAAATATGTCTCGGGCCAATAGAAAACAGTCACACCGGGGGGTAAAGAGGTAACGACAAGGCCCAAAGAGGTCCAAGGGCGGGAGAAGTCATACCCCCACCTTCCTGGACACCCGAGACAGGCTGGGGAGCAGAGGGCAGGGGCGAGACCCCGGCTCCCGGCCGGTCTCGCCCCGCCAGACCGCGAGGGCAAGGCGAGAACCCTGCCTCCCGCCGGTCTCGCCCCGCCTCGCCCCCGCCAGGCCGCGGGGGCAGGGCGCGAACCCGGCCTCCCGCCGGTCTCGCCCCGCCACGCCTTGCCAGGCCGCGGGGGCAGGGCGAGAACCCGGCCTCCTGCCGGTCTCGCCCCGCCTCGCCCCGCCAGGCCGCGGGGCAGGGCGAGAACCCGGCCTCCCGCCGGTCTCGCCCCGCCTCGCCCCGCCAGGCCGCGGGGGCAGGGCGAGAACCCGGCCTCCCGCCGGTCTCGCCCCGCCAGGCCGCGGGGGCAGGGCGAGAACCCGGCCTCCCGCCGATCTCGCCCCGCCTCGCCCCGCCAGGCCGCGGGAGCAGGGCGAGAACCCGGCCTCCCGCCGGTCTCGCCCCGCCTCTCCCCGCCAGGCCGCGGGGGCAGGGCGAGAACCCGGCCTCCCGCCGGTCTCGCCCCGCCTCGCCCCGCCAGGCCACGGGGGCAGGGCAAGAACCCGGCCTCCCGCCGGTCTTGCCCCGCCTCGCCCCGCCAGGCCGAGGGGGCATGGCGAGAACCCGACCTCTCGTCGGTCTCGCCCAGCCTCGCCTTGCGCCTAGCCAGCCGGGGGCGGGTTCGGTCAACATGCCATACCCGCCCCTCCCAGAAAAAGGCAAAAGGGGGAAGACAATTTTTCCTCCCCCTAATAGTATATTCCGTGGGCTAGGCCTAAATTGGCTACCAAGAGCTCAAACCACTCAAAAAACTTAAAACCAAAAATCCGCGAATACGGGATTGTACATTTTTCTATGTGAAAATTGAACTCGAGCACATGCCCAGCTATGCTACTGAATAATTCCACACCAAGTGAATGATATAAAATAAAAAATAAAAATTTAAATGGTATATATTAGTGATGGTGCCATGGTGGCCTGCGTGTTTGACATGTATATTATTATGGATAATAAAAAAAAGAGGAGGAATATTCAAGTCATCAGATTCTGGGAGGCATGGCCGGTCCACTTCGACCGGATCCACAGCTGTAATCTGTCGCTCATTAACACCGACCCGGTCCAACGCGGTGGAGTGGTTCCTTAAAAAAACACTCAACAAATGGAAGGAAAGCTTGAGGAGTCACAGCATGCGCATGACTCCATGAAGAAAATAAACAAAAAAGCACGTCAATACTTGTTGGAAAAAAAAACCCAAAACAGTAAAGAAGGTAAGTGCCGGTTCGGTTTATTATACATTGTAGTTAACCAAAATAATATTATATTTATATAAAATATGTACAACAGTATATTTTATTTAGTTTTTGTCGCATGACAGCTTCAAATATAGCTGTATTAATTAGCATTCCAGTTCAAGAATTGTTCTCTTTAAATGCTTTGTATATAGTACTAATCAACCACCAGCCATATGCATTGTGAGATCACATGCCCTTCAGTGTTAGGTTAGAGACTCTTAAGTCATGGTTGGGCTCTGTTTGACATGATGGTGGCGGACATGAACATTAGGGTGTCGTTTGTTAACGGCCACTTAATAAACTTCATCACCTTTATGTTCAAAAGAATGATGTTTGTTAGGTGATCCTTAACGAATGACGGTTTAACTCATGCGTTTACGACAGTCACCACCGTGCCAAATGGAGCCTTAACAACTCTAAAAATGTACTGCAGGATATTGTTGAAATTGTTAAAGTGGGAATAAGTGGAGTTGGGCGGTCTGACTGGGAAGACAGCATAGTCCGCTGCGGCCTGGCGGACAGGTTTGGTGAACTGCCTTTGACAGATGTCGGTTATTTCTTGCGGTCTGGCTCAGCAAACATCCTTGGTAAACCGGGCGGTTAGGGTTGGCTAACTGGGGAAGTGGCGGACTCATCTGGAGTTTGCAGAGTCTGGCATAGTTGTTGTTGCGGACTCTTTTGGAGCTCGCCGGTGTCCGGCGGGTTTCTGTGCTTGCGGTCTGGTTGTTAGACTGTGGAGGTTGGCATAGTTGCACGGACCGGTTTACCTGGAGGCCGCCTTGTCTGATGGAGCAGTCCGCAAGCTTGGCGGCTGGTGTTGTTCGGCTTCGGCGCGGTCTTGTTCAGGTGGCGCGATTTGTTTGGAGACCGCGGAGCTTGCCCGTGTGGACTTGGTCTTGTTTGACTAAGTCCAGATTTGTTGCCTATCCTGCTGAGGTCGCCTATGGTGGGGACTGTTTCTTGAGCTCGCCGAGCTCGGCAAGTTGGCGACATGGTCGTTGTCGCGGGCCGGAGCTTTGCGCGGACTGAAGTTGTGTCCGCAAGCTTGGCGATCTGGTTGTGCTTGCGGACAAGAGTGGTATTCGTGCTTCTTTGCGGATACATGGTGTTAGCCCACAGTACTGCCGAGCGGTTATCATATCGCTATGGATGATGACGACACTTCTCCTCCCACCTATAAATAGGAGTCCTTGGCTCGTCATATATAACAGTGAACAGTGAGAACTAGCTCGCGCTTTGTTTTTGCGGTTACGATTTTCTAATCGCTGCGACTAAGAGAGTTGTTCTGTGCAAGCTGTGTAGCTAACATCAAGCGGCTAGACAATTAGTGAAAGTTTGGTGTGGAACAGTTCCCAGATAGCAGTAAGCGGTTGGCAGCAGGACACAGTTTCTGCGACTTGATCTCTTCCTCCGGGTTGCGAATAAGCAGAGCAGTTTGGCCGGTCTACCAGCGAGTTCTGTTCAAGTTCCTTCAGCATTTCATCTTCAAGTAGTCTGTGCGGTTAGTCATGGATAGGCGACTTCAGCGCTCTCGGCTTGTGGACTGACGACTTGTGTGGTTACAGTTTGTTGTTGTTGTCTGCGCGGTTAATTTCTTGTTGCAGATTTTTGTTTCCATTGATTGCATTGTAAATCATGTCTTGCAATGTATATCTCGTTCTGTAAAGAAATTAAATTCAATTGGAGACTTCTGTGATGTTGTTGCTAATGATTTTTACTTGTCTTTTGTTGTGATTGAGTGTTCCTGCGACCTCTTTCGACTTCCACCTAATTTTGAGAAATTTTAACATATATATGTGGTCTGGGAAATAACAAAAAAAGAACGGATCCCATTTCTAAATCTCCATCCTTCCCTTTCATGTAAACTTGCAACTCTTTAGAACGCATAATTTAGGATTATTTTAGGTGGGTTGTTGTAGTTGAAGATGACAAAAAAATATTTTGAATGGAATTCCTGTCGTATGTTTGCAATCACAAATCAGTCGTGAATCTTAATTTTAGGTGGGTGGTTCCAGGACTTATTTTCACCGGTTAAGCGGTCACGATCGCATGAACCGAACCTTAATTTCGGTCCGGTTCATGCGGTCGTGACCGCTTGACCGGTGAAAATAAGTTCCCCCATACGGAGCCTTATTCATATGAACAAAAATAACGTTTGTGTTCTATCAATAACAGTGCTGAGAAAAAACTCTCAAATGGAGCCTCAGACTCTTCTCACACTAATGCCATGATTTTTTTAATTACGTACACTTCATTTTCAGTTACACACACTTTGTGCTCTCAGCGACAAAAATTGACGAACAGAGAACATGCGGAACACCGAAAATTGACCTGTCATTCTAAGTTGAACATCATTTAGGAGCTCTGTTTAGGTGCTCCGGGATTCGACATTTCTCGGCGATGCACGGGTATGTTAAGCAGGACCTTCCTCTTCACTCTCATTAGATTTATTTTGTTGGTTTCGCTGTGTTCAGAAGCTACTTGAGGAACACATCTTCGAACTCTACCACTACTAGCACTTATCTAATCACCGACTTTGAGGAGTGAGTCTCCAACATAGCTACAAATGTTTCACCTCCCTGGATCACCACCTTCAACCAGCAATCAATACTGGATCTTCGCTCTACGAGTCAGTTCATTCTGAAGATCATGTAACATTGCATATTCACAGATAATGTCTTTTCAAATTCAAAACAAAATAAAAAGTTAGAACTATTTAATATATAAAAACGCCCAACTATCAACAAATGATGCACCGAGCTGTGTTACAAGGTAAAATATCATCAACTATTTTTATCTATCTAATTGTGAGGCATCACATTCTACTGTGCATAGTTGTGTTACAAGGTAACATATACTATCTACAAAATAAAATGAACTATATATATGTATATATATTATATTAAAAGGGAAAAAAGCATTTCGTGAACATTCAACTTTCCAAATAGACAAAACTTCAGGAGGGTTGAAACTGCACCGTAGTTTCGGTGTAGTGTGATTAACTTGTCTAGACTGCGATTCTGTTTGGTACAGCGGTGGTGGTGGTGAACTCATGAGTTAAACTGTCATTCGTTAACAATTACCTAATAAATATCATGTGTTTGAACATAAATGTGGATAAAGTTCCATAAGTGGAAGTTAACGAATGAAAATTTAACCTCCACGTTGATGACCGCGACCACCGTTGCAGACAGAGCCTGCTTGTTCCCAAATAAGCGGTGATATTTCTTTCAAAAACTTCATGAGGGTCGTACATTTAAGAGAATTATTAGGTGTATGATAGGAAGGGCAACGTAGAGTATGAAAAAATGATACTAGAGTTCTTTGTCGTGGTAGCGTATAATCTCAAGATCATCCACAGAAGGAATTTTTACAGATGGATCAACGTTCTTTTCAATAGGAGGACTCGATTTTCAATCTTAGTGGCATTCTCTCTAGCTTCATAGTTCTTCAAAGGATCTCATCTCAGTTCAATTCAGTATTGCAATCTGCGAATAACTTTGAAAGGCAACACATAGAAAATGAAGCAAAAGCTTGATTCAGGAAGGAAATAATCTCACTGAGATAAAACCATGGAGTGGAGTTCAGAAGCAAAAATTATATATCTCCAACAAAATTCCTATATATTACCATCCGCATTCCATATCATCCACATACACCTCCGTGTCCCCATTTTCCCCAAACAAAAGACGCTCCAAAGTTCTGCCACCGACGTTGTTACGGAGCGTAAACTTTGGTGGTCGCGAGCGAGAAAATGAACACAAGGACATATTGCATTAACTAGAAATAAATGAACATACGGAGAGCACTCGGAGGCTGAGACCTCCGACGAACACTTCTCTCCAAATGACAGCCATAAAATCTAGAAAATCAGTTTGATAGATTGACAAACATCAAGAGCATATTACATATGGGTTACTGCCTCAAATCCTTTGGGCTCCCAATTTAGCCTCAATGTTGAGGGTTTGGACTTCTTTTGGGGGCGCAGAGGCGCACAGGCTTGAGGAGAGCTCTCAAATTAATTGCATTCTGCTTCTCAAGGTTTCGTTGTTAGTAACAATTTGATTCCGCATGCATTTTCCTTCCGGCCTATATCCCTAGATCGTGCGGTCAACCAGTCGTTTTGTGCATTCAACTGAGCATCATCTCCAACCTGACATTCGGGCCAAAACCACCAAACCCGTACTCCATCCACCCTCACCTAAAACCATCCAACAGGCCCGCTTGGCTAAGGCGAAAATTTGGGCTTATCTATTTGTTTTATCTCCTATTCCTACCAACCACGTTCTTTTCTCCATCACCAAATCAACAATCTAATACGCCTATCTCATACCCACAAACACAACCTCAACCCTCCATCATCCACCTCTACACCATCTCATGCCTTCACTATTGGGGACTATCAGAGTAAGGGGATTATGATATTGTTGCAGGCAAACTTACTACCACAAGCACAAGTTTCCTAAAAAACCCCGTGAGACTACTTTACATAAAAAATGATGAATTTTTTGATCCTTTGGTCCGTGACGTTTTGGGTTGTAATATGTATGTTTCGGTTATCATATCTATTTTCATCGACCACATCAACTCCTACTACGTCATCCATGAAGTTTTTTTTGAATATTGCAAACATTTTCTGAGTATATTGCTTAGAAATGTTCTTTAGTAGGGTAGACAAGCTATATCGTACACTAATAGCGCTGTGCTTGCACTTGAAATCCTCGTCGTGCTCATTGCGCCGCCATGATGATACAAGTTTCTTCATTCCGTAAAAACACTCAACAAGTGAACTTGTGTCTTTCGAACATCCATGCAAACAATTATTGGATGACTCACTTCTTTGAGTGGATAAAATTCCTAAGTCCAATACATCTTTGTTAAATGCGGTAGACCACCTCCTCCTAATATTATGAATATCCCTCGGCCATTTGTTCTCTTGTAAGATTCCTCTCGTTAGCATTTCGTGTCAATACCTATTGAACGCCTCTTCACCATCACACTTGCTCATGCAATTATAGAAAAATCCTCGCAAACTTCTGCCATGATTGAAGCTAGGGACCTTTGAGGGTGTCTTCTTGCATATGTGCCACTGACAAAGCCGATGGCGACTAGATGTCAACACTCGTTCAATAGCGACAGCCATTGCTTGATCTTGGTCCGTAAAAATTGTAATTGGTTGTTTGTCACCCACGCTATTCAAAAAGGTCTCGAACAACCAACAAAATGATTCGATAATCTCATCTGCAATAAAAGCACCCCCAACAAACACATTTTGCCAGTGATGGTTAACGACAATAAATGGTGCGCATGCTAGATTGTACTTGTTTAGTCTATACGTGGTGTCAAATATTAGCACGTCTCCGAAGCAGTCGTAGTATATCTTGTTGTGCCCATCCATGCAAAAAGACCCTATCAATCTGCTGAATTCATCTGTCCGTACTTCGTAGGAAAACATGTTATCCGCCAACCGGTTTTTTTGAAGCATAGTTACCAAGCTAGATGCATCACCGCTTTCTATCAAAGCTTTTCGTTCCCTCTGAACGTAATTGAAGGCATCCGTTTTGGAGAATCTGATGTTTTCAGGACCACCAGCTTCAGTAGATAGAAAGTTATACGAATCCACTGTTCTAATGCCCGATGAAGTCATATTTTTCATAAGGCTGTCTTGCATTTCAGAAATATTGCTGCGAGATCTCAACAAATGCATGCGCCTCTTTCTCAGTTGCCAAAGGATGATTTTGCTCCTCAACAAACTTCGTTACTGTCCAATTTTTTCCTTCTTATCAGCTTGGAAATTAATGCAAGTCAGACATCCTGTGCGGGTATCCAACTTGCGGTATTTTAAGGGTGATTTCTTGGTATCCTTGAGACCGGCTTTTGCGTAGGAGAACTCTCGTTGTTTAACTATCCTTGTATGCGTCCAGCATGTTAAATATTGTTTACGCACACTGAATCATTTTTTATGAGCATAATCACAATATATTTTGTAGGGGCGACCTCGCACCTACTACACTCAGGAGAACGTCACGGACCAAAGGATCAAGAGGCTAGAAACAGACCCTCGGCTCTAGCGCGGAGGTCCCACCTCACACCCGGAAGACCTTTGAGGTCTCCCCCTCCCTAGCCAATGCAGAGCTAGGATGCCTTGAAGGATGAAGAGAGAGTGAAGAAGTGATCCTCTCCAAGGCACCCCTAAGGTTCTATTTATAGTTTTTCCAACCCCATGGACCAAAATGTCAACAATACACCTACGTCAAAAAGGCCTTGTGCCAATAGAAAACAGCCACATCGGGGGGGTAAAGAGATAATTCCACCCCGAGGGTAAAACGGTAAAAGCATAGCCAAAAGGGGGCCAAGGATGGGGGAGCCAAACCCCTCATCTCCCCGGGCACCCGAGACAAGCAAGGGGAGAACCCGGCCCCGGGCCGGTCCCCCCCCCCCCCCCCCCCGCCAAGCCGCGATGCGGGGCGCGAGCCCGGCCCCGGGCCGGTCTCGCCCCCGCCAACCCTCGAGGCGGGGCGAGAGCCCGGCCCCAGGCCGGTCTCGCCCCCGCCAACCCGCGAGGCGGGGCGAGAGCCCGGCCCCGGGCCGGTCTCGCCCCCGCCAACCCGCGAGGCGGGGCGAGAGCCCGGCCCCGGGCCGGTCTCGCCCCCGCCAACCCGCGAGGCGGGGCGAGAGCACGGCCCCGGGCCGGTCTCGTCCCCGCCAACCCGCGAGGCGGGGCGAGAGCCCGGCCACGGGCCGGTCTCGCCCCCGCCAACCCGCGAGGCAGGGCGAGAGCCCGGCCCCGGGCCGGTCTCGCCCCCGCCAACCCGTCGCACCCGCTCCCCCCAAAAAAGGGCCCA
Organism: Platanthera guangdongensis; assembly: GCA_039583875.1. Lineage (NCBI taxonomy): Eukaryota > Viridiplantae > Streptophyta > Magnoliopsida > Asparagales > Orchidaceae > Platanthera > Platanthera guangdongensis. Next base: position 15,786,438 of record CM077164.1, read on the forward strand.
CTGGGGGGGAGGCAGATTTTTCCTCCTCATACTAGTATATTCCGAGGGTTGGATCAAACCATTTCTTCTGACTCTTTTTCAAATTCGATAAATGTCGGTTGATCGTATATTTCATTATAGTTATATGATTCAGAGTATCGTTTCCTATTTGATCCCCTTGAATTCCATATTCGAAGTTGCGATCGGATCTATTCATTAAAAAGAATCGATTCGATACATTTCTTATGTACCCATAGGTCCTATATTGGATTTGAATCAGATTTCGGATCAATCTATATTGATTGACTGCCTCCATTATGTTGTTGCTAGCAAATACCGCTGTTTTGAGTAATGCCCATTGGTGTTCCAAAAGTACCTTTTCGGAGTCCTGGAGAGGAAGATGCAGTTTGGGTTGACGTATAGTGTGACTTGTCAGACATATTGGTCATATGGTATTTCCCCGTTATCTCCCCCGATCGAGTATTCTATGTTTCACCCAATCCAATAGATATATATTCCGTATTGTATTGATTTAACCATCAATAATTTGGAGCGTGAAGCACAATAATTCCTATTGGGGATCAATATTATCAATTATAATAATTGATGGTTTACTTGAACTGATAAAATAAAGTATCCAGGCTCCGTTCAGAGAATTTTTTAGTTCAAGATACCTTTTACTAATTTTACTAACTGGAATAAAAGAATTGGTAGATCTTTTCCGCCCAAAATGGGAATGGGCTGGAGTTATGAACTTATAATCATGGAATCGACTCGATCATCAGATTATAAGTTCATTACAGACCGGACCAGTACTATAAGAATCAGTAATTAGCACCAACCCATAACATCTATAATTGCCTCTGGCTTAGGCGGACAGCCTGGCAAATAGACATCCACAGGAATTAGCTTATTGACTCCCCGAACAGTACTATAAGAATCAGTACCGAACATCCCTACTGTAATAGTGTACAGGCTCCCATAGCAATGACATATTTTGGTTCAGGCATTTGCTCATATAATCTTACTAAAGAGGGATCCATTTTCATTGTTACTGTTCCGGCTGTTAAAAAGAGGTCTGCTTGCCTTGGGCTCGATCTTGGCACCAACCCATAACGATCAAAGTCGAATCGCGAGGCCTAAATTGGCCACCAAGAGCTCAAACCACTGCAAAAGCTTAAAACCAAAAACCTGCGAATACGGAGTTGTACAGAACTGTCTCGCCTTCAGACAATAGCACGGTAAATTCATTCACGGAGATGAATGGTGGGGATCACGTCACATGTCGGCCTACACAATGATCAGAGACGCCCATTTTATACTGATCGACGATCTGAGATATTTAGTTTTTTAAATATATTTGAATTTTTATGTTATGTATTTTGAGGGCCGTTATGATTGGAGAATTATGACCGTTCATGACCTCATAATCAATAAATAGGGATATAGGGTTCAATTGGAAGGCATTGAAAGATTGAGTGAAGAAGAGATTCCCCCTTTCGATCACCCGGTGCCGAAGCCAGAATCCAAGTGCGAAAACTTTGTAGTTATCCCCACCCTTCGCCTCTCCTCATAATCATCCACCCCACCATTTCCTCTCTCAAAATCCAATAGTGCTGCCCCATTCCCCCCTCCCACCACACACACACACACAAATTTCCAGTCGGTCCCCCCTTCCGCCCAGTCAGCGTGAGGCAGCAGCTATCCGCCCAGTCCGCAGGGATTCAGACTGGCTTCTATTGGCCTTCTTTGATGACAGGTGGATAGGCTGGTGTCCGGCCTTGTCCATGTGGACTGGGCAGACTGCTCTGTGCTAGCTGCGGGCTGGGGTGATGTTTCTATCTACTAGGGCGGTGACCACACTTCTCTCCGCGCCTATAAATAGGACCCCCCTGTGACATCATAATTAATAGAGTGAACAGTAAGTTGAACGTGGGTTATAGCTGCGGACTCAGATTTCTGTCCGCGCGGTTTGAGAAGGTTAATCAGTTTGTTGTTTGCAGGTTGTGCGGCTAGCACTGAGAAGACAGAATTTTGGTGCTCACTGCGGTCAGGGATCAGTGGAGCTTGCGGTTAACAATCAGCGGTTTGCAGCAGGTCGCGGTTGCGTCCAGCCGGTATTCTCTCCTTCAGCTTTCCTAGTTCAATAACTTGTCCGCCGGTCTCGGTAATTTGTTCTTCTGTTCAGCAACACTGTTCGCAGTCTAACTGGCGGCTAGGAGACCTCAGCGGTCAGGCGACTTGCAGTTTGCGGACAGCTCTTCTTCAGCTTGAATAACGGGTAGTCCGCGCGATCTCGCGGTCTCGGCGGACTTCGCTGTTTAGTTCGGCAAGGGCGGCGGTCTCGGCTTCTATCTGTCCGGCTCCTTGCTATTTGTTGTTTTCTACTTTCTTGTTTTACTTGGTGAAATCATGTCTTGTCATGTATACCTCTTGCTGTAAAGAAGATTGTTAATACTTGACTTGCTTGTTACTTTCCTTACATCTGTTTTATTGAGCTTTGTTATGATTGAAGTGTTCTTGCGTCTGGTTCCCGTTTTCCGCTCAATCAAGTGGTCATCTTGATAGCTTTGAAAGTTTTCTTTGGTATCAAAGCTATCTCCTTGATCATCTTGAGAAATTTTAACATGGTATCAGAGGGAACAGAGGCTTGAGCAGTGATCAGCCACCAAGTTTGCTCTTCTCTGGAAGTTTGTTAAATCAGTGATAGTGCAATGGATGATGAGTTTGCAAGAGGTCTCAGTATTGAACTTTTAATGTCAACCAACTTTAAGAAGTGGAGGTCGTACATGAAAAACTATCTTCTTGGAGAGGATTTATGGGAAGTTGTGTGTGGAGACAACATGACACAGGTTAATGCTGCAACTGGGTCTGCTGAAGAGGTGAGAGCTTGAAGGAAAATGAATGCAAAAGCTGAGTTTACTCTAAAGCGGGTTATCTCACCGGAGCTCTTTGATCACATCTTTGGATGTCCATCTGCTGCTGAGATTTGGACTTCCCTTGATGTGTTTTTCAACACGAAGAATGTAACACGGTTGCAGTTCTTGAAAAATGAGTTGACGAGAGCCACTCAGGGAGACTTGTCGATCTCAACCTTCTTCCTGAAAATGAAGAACCTGTGCGCTGAGATATCAGCGTTGGATCCCGATGAGCCTATCTCGGAGGCGAAGCTCAAGAGGCACATCATTTGTGGCTTGCGGAAGGAGTATGTGGCTTTTGTGACCTCTGTTCGAGTCTGAGCCACTCAGCCATCATTGCTAGAGCTGGAGAACTTGCTGGCTTCGCAAAAGAAGTTAGCAAGGCAGATGGCTGGTTTGACTGTCTCTGGAGGAGACAGTGAGGCTCTCTTCTCAAGAAAGAAGAAGAGATGGGACAAGAAGAAGAAACTTGCTGGCAATGGTCCATCAACTTCATATCAGCAAGAGAATAGTTCCTCTTCTAAGCTTGGTGAGAAGAAGAAGGAAGGACTGAAGTGCTACAGGTGCAATCAGTTGGGTCACTTCAAACGAGACTACAAGGTGAAGCTTCGGCCAGGTCATACTGCAGGCAAGGAGGAGGCTTGTTCCAGTGCAGAGGGAGCTGGATGGGGGAATGCTTTCATGACGAGCATGTGTGTCTGTGTTTTGTCTTCCATCAACTACCAAGATGACTGGATCATCGACTCTAGGTGTGGTCATCACCTCACCGGAGATGAGTCAAAGTTCTCTTCGCTGGAGGCTTACTCAGGTAATGAATCTATTATTACTGCCGATGATTCTGTGCATGCAATCGAGAAGGAGAGAGTTGTGTCTTTGGGTAGTGATAAGGGGTCACTCGCGTTAAGAAGTGTTTATCACGTACCGGGCATGAAGAAGAATCTCTTCTCAGTGACCAACACGGTAGATGCGGGCTATCACGTTCCGTTTGGCCCAACAGAAGTGAGATTTCTCCGGAACATATCAGCGGTAAAGGCTAATGTTGCTCACGTTGGAAGGAGAGTAAAGGACTTGTTTGTTCTATCAATAAGCTCCTATGTTGATCAGATGAGGGCAAATGATAGCGTGACTATCTGACATGAAAGACTAGAGCACGTATGGATGGACAAGCTGAAAGTCATGACAGTGAGGAGCCTTGTGAAAGGCTTGCATAAGTTGTCATCCTACGGTGATTGTCATGTTTGTGTTGGATGTCAATATGGAAAGACACATCGTCTTCTATTTGATAAGTCACAAACCAAGTCTAAAGCACCTTTGGAGTGTGTTCACGATGCTCTGCTGAGACCAACCGTCACTGTCAGTCTTGGAGGGAGCAGGTATATGCTCGTGATGATTGATGACTATACGAGGTACCCTAGGTCTGCTGATATAAGGAGCTGGTGGAGGACCGGCTTGGCATGCGGGTCAAGAAATTGAGAACGGACAACGGAGGTGAGTTCATTTCAATTGAGTTCTCTAACTTCGGCAGGAAGCAAGGCATCCGGAGGGAGCTTACTTGTGCGCATACTCCCCAACAAAATAGAGTTACGGAGAGGAAGATCCGTCATTTGACGGAAACCTGCAAATGTTGGCTTCATGCAAAGGGCATTCTGAGGTCCTTTTGGGCGGAAGGAATGGCCTGCGCAATCTATGTCATCAATCGGATGTCTCTGAGTCCGATCAACATAAAATCTTCTCGTGAGCTGATGTTCAAGGAGAAGCCCAGTGTTGAACACCTTCGGGTGTTTGGATCAACCTACTACATACACATCCTGGATGTTCTGAGGACCAAGTTTGATGCAAAAGGGAGAAAACTTGTCTTTATGGGCTATGATGAGCGGAAGAATGGATAGAAGTGTATGGATCTTGCGACGAAAAAGTTTGTTGAATCAAGAGACGTCTTTGATGAACTGACGTCGTATGGAGATAGCTCTGTTGAGCTGCAGGAGAACAGGTCTGATGGTGGGCAGGTGGAAGTTGTTAAGGATCTTCTGGTGGAGCTGTCGGTGTCACCCGGAGCTTCAGGTGTTTCAAGCTCCGGGGCAGAGGCTTCTGGTTCAGGAAGCAGTGGGAGCGTTGCTCCAAGTTTGCCCGAGAATGAAGCTGATGAATAAGATGCAACGGAGGTGGTCAGTAATGGTAAGACCCTTCGAAGATCGAAGAGGACCATTAAGCCACCGGCTTGTTACAGCGAAGGAAACGTGGTGAGCTTTGTCTCCTGTTTATTCGCAGCCACCTGGATGAGCGGGAGCCTTCAAAGTTTGAAGACGCCACTGGAGTCAAGGAGTGGGATGACGCTATGAATGAGGAGATGACAGCCCTCAGAAGGAGCGAGACTTGGGACCTTGTGCCTAAGGTCGTTGGCGTTACTCCTATGACGTGTAAGTGGATGTACAAACTGAAGAAGAATGCTGATGAAAGTATCGAAAGATATAAAACTCGTCTGGTTGCTCGGGGGTTCTCTCAACAGTACGGCGAAGACTATAAAGAGACGTTTAGTCCAGTTGCCAAAATGACTTCAGTGCGAGTGGTAATTACATTGGCTGCTTGTCAAGGGTGAAAGATGTGACAACTTGATGTAAAAAATATTTTTCTTTACGGGGAGATAGATAAAGACATCTTCATGGATCAACCACCAGGTTACGTATCTGAAGATCATCCGGACTATGTCTGCAAGCTTCAGAATGCTCTTATGTGTTGAAGCGGGCTCCTCGTGCATGGTATGAGAAGATCGCAGAATACCTCCAGTTCTGCGGATATTTTGCCTCTGATTCAGATTCAAGCCTGTTCATAAAGAAGCAGGGGGAGCTTCATGTCTTGGTGTTGTTGTATGTGGACGACATGATTGTCACGGGGAACTCTGAGGAGGAGATAGCTATTCTCAGGGCCGAGCTAGCTATTCGGTTCGAGATGAAGGATTTGGGGGAGCTCCATCATTTCCTTGGACTCGAGGTAGTAGAGAGGAAGAAGAGCGGGATACTCGTCTCTCAAAGGGGTTATGTTGAGCGGATCGTTCATCGATTCGGCTTGAGGGAGGGAAAGAGTAGCTCTACTCCTCTGGATTGTGGCCTGAAGCTTCGACGAGATGAGTAGAGGATTCTTCCTGATCCCATGATGTTCCGAGCTCTGGTTGGGAGCTTGAGTTATCTGACGATTACAAGGTCAGACATTGCTTATGTTGTAGGCCGAGTTAGTCGTTATATGGCGGAACCAAGAAAGTCTCATCTAGTAGCGGCGAGGAATATTCTGAAGTATGTGAAGACCACTTCTGATATGGGACTCCTGTATAGGAGGGACACAGACTTTTCTCTACATGGCTACACTGATGCTGATTATGGGGGAGACTCAGACGATCGAAAGTCGACGTCTGGTTATGTTTTCACATTCGGATCAATGAGTATTTCATGGTGTAGTAAGAAGCAGGACTAGGTGTCCGTCTCTACTACGGAAGCGAAGTACAAGGCTTCGGCCTTGACAGCTCGGGAAGCCATCTGGCTAAGGAGGCCAGTAGTGGACGTCCATGAAGAAGTGCGAGGTCCAACTCTGCTTCGCGGTGACAACGAGAGTGCACTGAAACTGGTTAATAATACAGTTTGTCACGCACGGACTAAACATATAGAGATTGAGCACCATTTCATTCGGGAGAAAATGTTGGAGGGATCTCTTATGGTTGAGCATGTGCGGAGCGAGGACAACATCGCGGATATCTTCACTAAGCCGCTGTCAAAGGGGTAATTTGAACGGCTACGAGGATTGCTGGGTTTGGTTACCACTTATCACTTCAAGTGGAAGTGTTGAAATTATTGAAGTGAAAGTGAGGGTTGATCAGACAGACCGTGCGGCCTGGGCGGACAGTCTGGTGGTGCGGCCTGAGCGGTCTGAATTTGTGGCCCGGTGGTTTGTCCTTGGAGGTAGCTGTGTGGATAGGTTGATTATCCGCAGTTTGGGCGGACTGTTTTGAAGTCCGCGGAGTTCGCTCTATGCAGACTGTTCTTGGAGCTCGCGAGATCAGCATAGGCTTGTGCCCTTGATCTCAGGTGGTGCGGTTAGGAGATAACTGTGGAGTTCGCTGTTAGGCGAGCTGGATTGGAGCTGACGGATGGGGCAGATTGATTGTTCGTGTCCGCGGAGCTCGCGCCAGTGGTTCACTGGTTTGGGACTTGGTCACGATCTGTGACAAGTTCAGGTAGATCGTGGAGTCCACAACGTCTGATGTTTGACCGGGCGGTCTGTGCCTTTGGTCGTGGACATCTTTGTTGCAGACTGGTGTAGTATCCGCAGGGATGCAGACTAGCTTCTATCCGACCTTCTTTGATGACAGGCGGATAGGCTGGTGTCCAGCCTTTTCCATGCGGACTGGGCAGACTGTTCTGTGCTAGCAGCGGGCTGGGGTGGTGTTTCTATCTACTAGGGCGGTGACCACACTCCTCTCCGCGCCTATAAATAGGACCCCCCCCCCCCGTGACATCATATTTAACAGAGTGAACGGTAAGTTGAACGTGGGTTATAGCTGCGGCCTCAGATTTCTGTCCGCGCGGGTTGAGAAGGTTAATCAGTTTGTTATTTGCAGGTTGTGCGGCTAGCACTGAGAAACCAGGATTTTGGTGCTGACTGCGGTCAGGGATCGGTGAAGCTTGCGGTTAAAAATCAGCGGTTTGCAGCAGGTCGCGGTTGCAGACAACCGATCTTCTCTCCTTCAGATTTCCCTGTTCAATAACTTGTCTGCCGGTCTCGGCGGTCTGTTCTTCTGTTCGGCAGCGCTGTTCGCGGTCTAACTAGCGGCTAGGCGACCTCAACGGTCAGGCGGCCTCAGCGGTCAGGCGGCTTGCAGTTTGCGGACAGCACTTCTTCAGCTTGAATAACGGGAGTCCGCGCGACCTTGCGATCTCAGCGGACTTCGTTGTTTAGTTCGGCAAGGGCGGCGCTCTCGGCTTCTGTCCGTCCGGCTGCTTGCTATTTGTTGTTTTTTGCTTCCTTGTTTTACTTGGCGAAATCATGTCTCGTCATGTATACCTCTTGTTGTAAAGAATATTGTTAATACTTGACCTGCTTGTTACTTTGCTTGCATTTGGTTTATTGAGCTTGGTTATGATTGAAGTGTTCCTGCGTCTGGTTCCCGTTTTCCGCTCAATCAAGGGGTCATCTTGATAGCTTTGAAAGTTTTACTTGGTGTCAGAGCTATCTCCTTGATCATCTTAAGAAATTTTAACATACATTAGTTTCTATACATAGAGGGGTACACCGAACGATGATCAAAAGTACTGCTGCAATCACATATGTGCACAGTTCCATACATGTAACACTAATTTCTATATGACAGTACATCAAAAAATTCAAATTTCTTGGCCAAAAGCACTGGATCTAATTTACAGAAGTTCAGAATACATAATAGAGGAGAAATTTTGTGATATCAATAACCAAACTTGTAGTTTAGATATCAATCTCCTATTTAGCAAATTGGCTTTCAAAAGCCTCTGAAGCGGAAATGAGTTCCTAAAACAGTTACAGTTTACTACATGGCTTCTTCCTGACAACAAAATGGTCAGTTTGCCGCACACTGTAAAAAAAAAGTGGCGGAATTCTCAATCGAAGCTCAGAAAGGCTCCATAACTCCAACATGTAGGTGCACTCTTAATACTTACATAATAAGTTGCTAACTAAGCTCATAGATAATCAAAGAAATACAGACTGTTTGTAAAAGAGTCTGATCTATTAAGCTTCCCGCACAGGATGCAGCCCTCCACTAGCAAGTGTCTTCAGTCTACCAAGGAAAAGGTTGAGGTCAAGGGGCTGGCCACTTTCTGCAATTCGAAGCACAGCACTGAGCACCTGATCTCTTGGATATCCCATGCCAACTGCCTTCTCGATCATGTCTTCGAGAGGGTGATTGCTCAAGCCCCTAGCGATTACTTTGTCGTTTGGTGTATGAGAAGCTCCGTTCCCGCCGATAAAATAAACAGGATTACCCAACATACCCGTTCCCACATAACCGTTGTTCGTTAATATCGGTGGGGCGAAGGAACCAAGGATTGCCTGAGGGAGCGGCTGCCTCTGAGTATTATGTGGGATGGAATGTAGAGTGGGAAGAAAGCTGCGGTCTTGGTATGATTCCGGGTATTTGGCAGTGTGCTGAATAAACGCATCTGATGCATAGGTGGGTAGAGTTTGCAGCCCGGAAGGATGTTGTATTGATTCATCATGGACGAAAAGATCACTCATTTGAGGCATTTGCTGCGCATAATGAATTTTGGGTTGAAGGTTCTGGCATTGCTGGCACTGTGCATGTGGATGGTGGTGATCGAAAAAATATGTGCTTGCTTGATTCAGAAAATAATGATCATGTGGAAGCACGCAAAGGGAGATGGGTACAGGTTGCTGCACTGGTAAATCTTTGTATGTGTGATGAATTTGATTGGGAGCTGAGGTGGAAAGTGATGGAGGAGATGAGGAGGGTATTTGATGTGGAAGAGGAAGAGTCAAGTGCTGGTTTGACACATCACCTCTATCATTATAAGATTTATTTTCAGGAGATTTTGAATTAAGGTCCTTCCTGTTTTTCTGAGGCTGGGTTGAATTGGTGGACTCCCTCGGTGAGAGCAGAAGTTTAACCAGCTCTTTCGGTGTCTCGGAAAGTTCTTGTTTGTCCCTGATTATCTTTACTGATCTGTAGACCTGATCATAAATGAAGAAAATATTTTTTAGCCCAAATTAGCATCAAATTTTCAAGACTTATCCAGCAAAACAAGGGGACTACGCAATTTCTTCAAAGAAAATGACACATGAAGCACCCACTAAGCTTGAAGAGCGAGGTGTCCTAACTAGGGGACTCAGTTTTGAGATGTGTTTGCAGCTAGGCACCCGTATCAGGAACACTGAAGATTTCAATACGTATACATGTTGAACTTCTCATACTTCACTAATTGGAGCTTTTGGAAGTTCAAAACTTGACCGTGTCATAAGAAGAATAACATTAATTAATACTGCATACATGACTATCCAAAGGGAATGCTATTTATTCAGCTATGGTTTATTCAGCTATGGCTTTATCTTAATTCGACTTGAAGAGACTAAAGGCATCCATGGTGCACAAGGCTCCTGGCCTCTTGCCAACTGCAGATTGGAAAGGAGTGGATTTAAGAGTTAACATGTATATTGCATCACTAATGCTTTAACAAGGAGGCCATTTTTATGAATCATTACATTTTACCGGCGGAAGGGGACTTTGAAGGTCATGGGTTGAAATGTTGTCGTGTGACCTTGAAGGTCATGGGTTCGTATCATGGAAGCAGACTCTTGCAAAAAAGCAGGGTAAAGTTTGCCTGCATTTCAATATTTCACCCTAGTGATGAGACCCTTCCCAGACCCTGGCTGCACGGGGATGCTTTGGGAACCAGGATGCCCTTTTATTGCATTTTACCGGAGGAACCATTCCTCCACAAATTGGCCGACTCACTGTTATTTTGGTCATGTCTTGATAAAAACAACTTAACAAGGCATACACCGCTTACTCATGAAAGTTGAGAAATAAAAGCAAAATTTACATCCTCTACATTTTATTAAAATTCACATGCATAATGTTTCCACTTATGTTGAACACTCCTTGTAATATTTGTAAAAATACCACGTATCCAAATCCCACTTGCGTGTTTCCTCCATCACAATTCTCTGATGTGGACACGGCCCGCAAAGATACCATGGGAAAAAAACGTCTGCTTACATATAGATGGGCATCATGTAAAATTATGGGACAAAATAGATGTAAGATTGTCAACATATTACCAACGGCAGCATAGCATTAACCGACCACTACTAGGCCACCTTGGTCTATAATAGTGAGCTGAGTACCCTTATTCTCGATGTTCAAGATAGCGGTGCTATTCATTGTTTTGACGTTTCATTGTTTGTGAACTATTGAAGACTACGTCACCTCTTTGTTGGAAGATTTCCACACCTTCTCAGCCATTCTAAATGGCAAAACTCCTCAATTATAGTTCCTTCATCATGTATAAATTGGGTGCCCTTCGACACAGTAACATATTCTCTTTCCCACAAGAAGTGCATTGGAACCTTGCTCGCAATCTCACATCCTCATTGGCTCGCAATCTCACATCCATAGTATGAGTTCATCATCCAGATTCTCTATAGAAGCCCAAAAATTCCACCATCTTTCAACTTGTGGATCAATTGCACTACCAAAACCACTTACGGTCCGTTCGGCCCTCTGAAATTGGAATTGCAAAATTAAAATTCATCTAATTCCAATTTCTGTGAGAATTGGAATTGGTCTGAATTTCAATGCACTTGTTCGGCTGCAGGATGAATTTCTAGAATTAGAATTGGAATTGGATTAGAATTTCTTTTTTTCTCATGCCTGCAGGATCGGACGACATGACAATTTGAAGTTGGAGTCTTGTGTCACTCGGGACGAACTTGGAGTCTTGTGTCACGCGAGACGAAGTTATTGCAACAAAATCAAGTGGTGGAGAGAATTATTCCTTTACAATCTCTAAGAAAATATAGAAGTTGGCAAAAAAAGAACACAACACCAGAGAAATCAACTTCAACTAGTGTACCAACAATTAATTATGATCGGGCAACGACGGCGAGATCGGGCGATGATGACGAGATCGGGTGACGATGACGAGATCGGTCGATGATGGCGAGATCGGGCGACGACGACGAGATCGGGGGCGTGATCATGCGGCGACGACACGATCGGACAGTGGCGGCGGCGAGATCGGGCGGCTGCAGGGAGATCGGGCGGTGGCGGCGAGGTCGAGTGGTTGCGGCGAGATCAGGTGCTGGCGGCGAGATCGGGCGGTGGCGGCGGGCACCCTCACCTTCATATCCCGCTATTACTCTTTATTGGCAAAATATGATATTCATCGTCGAACAATTTGTGGCCAACTATCTAATTTATTAAGGGCAAAATACCAAACTCTCCACCATACACTTGTTACAACCTCTCCCTACTCCAGACATAAATTGGGATGGCATGGCTATGAATTTCATTACCCAACTTCCCCAATCACACAGGCATGACTGCATATATGACCAACTAAACTGCAAGATTTTCCATCTAGAATGTCGCCAGCTTACATGAGTTTACACTTTCCATTGTAAGCGATATAGATCTGATCTTCACAAGCTTCTTTTGATGGGAGATGTTCAAACTCCATGGGATCTAACTGCGTTCTAACAGCACTATCATCCACAGGCAGATGGACAGACTAAGTTCCTCAATTATCTGTGTTGCATTGTAATCAATCACCAGCTCCACTAGTTGCACTAGATTGCAGTTGCATGTACGAATTGTGGTACATCACGTACTATCAGTCGGTATCATAACATTCCCTTCCAGATTGTCTACGACAGGCCAACTCCACATATTCCACATCACATGTTGGGAGTGTCATGTGACTCATGTAGAATCATTTGCCTCTGACTTACTACCCTTAGCTAAAATTGAGGACGTGATCAGAGAAATGCATATCCATATGGGCAGAGATATGGAAAGAGTTTTGTATTCTTTAGTCATGGATAGTTTAATGCATGCATCATGATTTGCATAAGGTCGGATATTGCTTGTGGTTGGATTTATTAGCAAATGTCATTCCAATCCTGAGTGAGAGCGGTGGAGTGTTGTAAATGGATTCTCAAGAAGTCTTCATAACACTTTCAATGAAGTCTTTGTTTGGGAAGTGAGGCAAAAGAGCTATACAATTATAATTATGAGGATATGTGATGCAGTGGAAGGGCAGGCACAGAGTGAACTCACTAAATGCAGTCCTAAATGTGATGAAGTGTAATGCAAGTGTACAAGTGGTCCACCAGAAATTGCAAACAGGTAATTAATTATTATAATAAAATGAGAAAGGCACGTGCGCACACAAATAATTAATTAAGGCGAACTAGAGAATAATTTCACAAACAATAAAGGCGTAAGTATTTAAGCAATCACAGAATTTGTCCCGCAAGTTGTAACAATGATCAAACTAATAGCACAATAAAAGTAAACATCCAACACACTTTAGGTAGCCAAAATAAACAACAACAAAGGAAATAACATTGTACCACGGTTCACATATGCAAGCGATGTTGATGGCGGTTGTAGGCGGGCAATGTGGTCGTAGAGAGCAAGGAAGGGGGATCATTTGAGGTGGTTCCACGATAGGAGGGGTTAAGGGAAATTGGACTTGGGGAAGAGGCTCACGGGAGTAAGGAGGGTGGCTTAGAGAGGGAGGGATCTGGTGGTGTGGGTCCACAGGAACAGGCTACAACATGGATGGAGGGAGCAAGGAAGGTGGAAGGCTTATGGAAGATGGAGGTGGCTGATAGGAGGGGCGGCGGGTTCTGGATTTGTGCAGGTTGCAGCAAGGAGGGGACGGGGTAGGGCAGAGAAGTCGGAGGAGGGCTTACAGGAATGCGACGGGGAAGGGAGACGACGGGAGAAAGAGGCGGCGGCTTGGGCGCTGATGGACGGAGAAGGAGGTGGTGGCTTCCTGCGTAGGGCTGGAGATGGGCGGAGGAGGGTCCCGGCATCGCACCGGAAGCGAAGGAGGAAGAGGCGTCGCACCTCTTCGAAGACCGACGACTTGGAGAGAAAATCCAAATCCACGATACCCCTCAACTACAACCTCCGGGTTTTATAAAACCCTAGATGCAAACCGCTTCATCTTCTTGAACCGGCAAGCAACCATTCCCAATACAACACAAATAAAACTACCCCGATCGGACGGCTCACAATGTTTGGGCCGATCGGGGACTAAATACACATCAAAATAAAAAACACAAAACATGAGAGTGGCTGGAATCGAGCATCCAGACGCAGCCATGGACTCCGATTGCTCGTCTGGGCTGTGGATCACCGCCTCCTGCCAGTGTACACGCGGGTGGATCGTGGCGCGCCGTCAATATGACTGGAGGTATTCATGCTAAGGTATCTACCTCGAGTTATGTGGTGATATTTTAAAATGGAGTTACTTCCTAGCAGTCATGGTTGCAAGAGTGTGTTTCTTTGTATGCACCAAGAGAGAAGTTCATTGCAGCTATTGATGCATGCAAAGAGTTTTGATGGCAAAAAACATTCCTGACATAGATGGGCTTAATTGATTATCTAACAGTCAAGTGTCATCTTTGGGAAAGAACCCGGTCTTTCATAACAGGTTCATGCACATGGCTACTGGTGGGTATCACTGGATAACAGATATCTTAGAAGACAGAAATGTTGAGCTTGAGAAAGTCCACTTTAACAACAATGGTTCAAATATGATAATGATGTTTTGCACAAGGAAAAATAGAGCTGCGTGGGGGTTGTTAGGAAAATGCATACCTCCACATAATCGAGAAAGGGAAGAATGTTGTGTTTTTAGTTTCATTCCTATGTGAGGAAAGTAAGCACAAAAATATATGGCGGCAAAAACAAGTTGCTTGGGAAGGTCAAAGCTCCGATGGGTTTGATTCAAGTGAACTGATTGGGAGTAGATTAGAACATCAGTAGTTTGAAACGGGCATAATAAGAGTGGCGTGATAATGCAACTATGAGTTGCGTGTGCATTAGCTTTGGAGCTATCTTCTATCATTCAGTGGGATAGAAAAACATCAGTTCCTCTTTGGCTTACAGATTTATCTCCTAAACATCCCTGTCGAGATTACCGCGACTGAAGAACAATAGGAGTTCTCTAGATCATGCACTTGTTCTAGTTACAGCTGAAACCAAGAGGTCACGGAGGCCAGCGATTTTGCTCCGTGAAGAAGCAAAAGACTTTCCGGCAGGCAGTGACAGAAGAAGATTGCAAAAATTGAAGGTTGTTCAAGAAGTTACTCGGAGATAGTCAAGTTAAATAATCTTGATTTACTTGTCAGTGATCATGTATTTCCTTCTTTCCTTCATTACAATTTTTCGCAAAGTTGTGTGATCGATTTTAAGATTGGTGGGAAAGACACTGTGAAGTGTAATTAATATACTACATACAAGGGAAGCCCCCTATTTGATGTAATTGGGATTTCATTTTTACCTCTTATCTGTTGTATTTTTTACGCCTTTAATGAGAAAAAGAAGAAGAAGAAAATATGCGGCTGGAAATCATGTAGATAGTATTAGTTAAAAGAATACACTTACTTCATGAACATGCTTGTCCAAAGACCTGAGCTTCAGATCACCTTCACCATGATCATGAATCATGTCAGTACGAAAATCTCCTATTGATTGCTCAAGCTTGTGGCAATACAACTCCAACTGAGTTAGACTTCCATCGATCCCCTCAAGATGCATCATAAGATTGTCTGCATATTTTCCCATGCACTTCTCCACAGCAGATACAACATCTTCACTTGAGAACTCTGTTTGTCCATAGAGATTAGCGTAAGGACTTCTCACTCCTTTGTCATCGAGATCCTTATTGAGACAACAAAAATGAACCCGTGATTAAAACATGTGCCTGATTGCCTGAAGCAAAGAAGTGGTGTGATTATGCCACTGATGAATTTTAAGAATAAAGCAACAATTGACACTACCAAGAGATAGTGCGAGCTAATTGTAAAAGCCATATCTTCCTTTTTCAAACTCCCCCTAGTCATAAGGGGATGCCCTCAAAAGGATACAATTTTTCATTCAGAGCCTGTTTCCAATTTCCTGTCCGACCCAAAACGCAGGAAGATCACCGTGGATCAGCGGGAAAAAAATAAAGAACGGCATTTTGGTAGTCTGGATTCCTCAAATATGGAGTTTTAACATTTTGCTCTTTAAAAGTTTAAATTTGGCACTTTGCATTTTTAAAATATGGGATTTTAACATTTTGCACTTTAAAAGTTTAAATTTGATACTTTGCACCTCTGAAATACATTATTTTTGACAAGTTGCACCACATGCCAATATTTGAGGTATTTTTATCCTCTGCACCATCATTTGACAGCGGTTTGCCATATGGTGCGGTTAGAATTATGGAGCAATTTGTGAAAAGAATAATGTTCCACGATGTGGACGAAGTAGACATATTCAAGAGAATCCTCAAGCTTCACGTCATGGAACAACTCCCCGTCTTGCACTTGAACTGGCGAGGCAAAGCAGTCCTCATTTAGGCTCTGTTTGACATTCCGGTCCGGCGGGAGGCCGGGGAGGAGAGAGAAAACGACCGTTCTAAACGGTGGACTGGGGCTCCTCCCACCAGCGGCAAAACACCGGGCCGGCACCCTTTCACGCCGGCCGTTCTCAGCCGGAGCGCGCCAAACAAGATTTCGCCGGGCCGTTCACGCCGGAACGGAGCGGCGCTGGGTTGTCACACAGACCCTTAGATTGTGAATCCCACAGGAGACAGTGGCAAGAATGTGATGGAGGTGTATTGGTGCAAAACCGTCCTCAGTTCAGATTTTTGGTAATGTCCAGGCAAAAATACACCTAAAATTTCATCACGGGTGCAAAGTGCAAGAGGTAATGTATTTGGAGCGTGTAAAATGTCAAATTTAAAACTTTGGGACACAAAATGCCAACAACTCGAATTTCGGAGGTGCGTAGTACCAAAAATTAAATAAAGAGTAGCCAAAACTCAAAAGACTGGGCTGTTCGAGTAATTACAAGGAAGAAAGAGGGGGAAAAAGCCTTTGTCCGGTTGTCCCTATGCAGAGTATTTAATTAATCGGGGAAAAGAGACACGGGGCTGAAGGCAAAACATAGCCATTTGAATCATAAAAAACAAATAGTGGATCAAAGTACAGACAACCGAGAAATTAAAGTGAACTACCAAGAAATCTCCCATGCCGAAGTCTATTTAGGCTACTTTGGGGGACTTATTTTCACTGTTCAAGCGACTACAAACAGAGCGTTAATAAGAGCAACTCCAATGGGGATCTCTATATTTAGAGATCCTCATTGTACCATGTTCTCTAAATATAGAGAACATGGGTAGAGCAACTCCAACCATGTTCTCTATATTTAGAGAACATGTTATTTTAATATATATATATACATATATATAATATTTATATTATATTTATATATTAATATGTATAAATAAATAAATATAATATTATTATGATATTTTTTTTTTTATCTTATTTTATTATATTATATTAATTTTAAAGTTTTTTTTTAAAATTTCAAATTTCATTACATAACTAAAATAAAACACGCATAACATAATTCAAAATAAAAAATTACATTTTGAAATAATTCTAAAATTCGGGGAGGTCATCAGCAGGTTCGTTAAGACTTCCGTGTGCACTTCCCCCTTGTTGTTCTCCTCTATACCCGGGTACTCCATAGTCGCTTCCTCTATATTGGCTTTCTCGATACTGGCTTCCTCCATACTGAGGTCCTCCAAATTGAGGTCCATCAAATTGAGACCCTCCAAATTGAGGTCCACCAAATTGAGACCCTCCAAATTGATAACCTTCATGTGAGTCTCCTCCATAATGGCTTCCTCCATAATGGCTTCCTCCATATTGGCTTCCTTCATATTGGTTTCCTCCATAATGGCTTCCTCCATCACCACTACCTCCATACATGCCTCCTTCATACCTGGTTGCTTCGAGTGATGATGATCCTCTAAACAATGATTGTTTTACATTTTTATTCATAATTTCTTGTTTTTTCTGCCGAAAATATTGCCGCTTTGGAGTTCCTTTTATGCTTTCCAAATCAATCATCATAATATCATGATCTTGTTTAGCACTCTGAAGTTCTAGTTTTTTTTTTTCATTTTCGACCTTTAACTTCAAGAGTTCAGTCATAGAAGACCTATCTTTTGCTCGTTGTTCTTGTCCTCTCTTTAAAATCTCTAAAATTTCTTCATTTGCTTTAGTATGAGTTTCAATATCAGAACTCTTACCACTAACTTGTCTTCTTCTCTCCTTTTCTTTCTTTCTTCCAGTAGGGCGAGTATTTGAAATTGAGGCTGGAGATTCTTCATCACCAGTACTATTAAGGTTCATTTCATTGATGTCTGTGTTTAGGTCTATTCGTCTCCGTTGAGTGGGAGAGTTAGAATCAAAAGCTTGCGATATGTCAAAATGCTGAGAGTTGTTACCTTCTGTAGTCCCGAACGACTCTATCCACTTTTCTGTATTTTTCAAGATTGACCAAACATGATCAAACAAGAAGCCTCTTTTCTCATTCGGATCTTCTCCATATAAAATTTTGGCCTGATTGATCTACAAACAAACAAACAATAATTATAATATAGCGATTCTTTAATATAATATTTAAAATATAAATTAATACTTACAATATCGAGTTCAGATGCACCACTCGGATTTCGTTGCTCAATTTGTCGAATACATCCTCGAAATTTGCTAGCCTTACTTGCTAACAAGGACCAACGACATGAGAGAGATTTAGGGATTCTCTGTCCTAAACAAGTTGCGGGTCTTGTCTTGTGAAAAATGACGGATACTCTTTCCCACATCCTATGCTCCTTTTGATTGCTACCCATAACTGGGTCTTCAGAGACCTCAAGCCATGCATAGCATAGTGCTTGATCTTCTTTCACTGAGAATGCTGTTCCCGACTGGAAGTCATGGTTAAGGAAAGAAGGAGTGCTCTTCTTAACTATGGTGGAGAAAGAGTGATTGATCTTCTTTTGCATAGCATAGTACTTATAGAACCAATGCTGGTGGGGAATCCGATGCGGGTGAAGAGAATCCAATGCTGGTGATAAGAATCCAATGTTGGTGGAGAATCCGATGCTGGTGGGGAATCCAATGCTGGAAGAGAATCCAATGCTGGTGATAAGAATCCAATGCTGGTGGAGAATCCGATGCTGGTGGGGAATCCTATGCGGGTGAAGAGAATCCAATGCTGGTGATAAGAATCCAATGCTGGTGGAGAATCCGATGCTGGTGGGGAATCCTATGCGGGTGAAGAGAATCCAATGCTGGTGATAAGAATCCAATGCTGGTGGAGAATCCGATGCTGATGGGGAATCCGATGCGGGTAAAGAGAATCCAATGCTGGTGATAAGAATCCAATGCTGGTGGAGAATCCGATGCTGGTGGGGAATCCTATGCGGGTGAAGAGAATCCAATGCTGGTGATAAGAATCCAATGCTGGTGGAGAATCCGATGCTGGTGGGGAATCCTATGCGGGTGAAGAGAATCCAATGCTGGTGATAAGAATCCAATGCTGGTGGAGAATCCGATGCTGGTGGGGAATCCGATGCGGGTAAAGAGAATCCAATGCTGGTGATAAGAATCCAATGCTGGTGGAGAATCCGATGCTGGTGGGGAATCCTATGCGGGTGAAAAGAATCCAATGCTGGTGATAAGAATCCAATGCTGGTGGAGAATCCGATGCGGGTAAAGAGAATCCAATGCTGGTGATAAGAATCCAAAAATGCTATATAATCATCACTTCCCTTATCATCTTCCGGCAAACTAACTATCTTTCCATCATACAAAAAATGAACTACGGTGCAGGGTCATCTCATTTACGATCTTCATCGTCTTCGGATGATGAATTATTTTCTCAACAAATTCAACAGTGGGAAGAAGACACAGCTGAATGGGAGCAAGAAGAGGAAATTTTGGCTTGTGCTTATGAGTCAAACAAAGCCAAAATTGCAGCTCAACTTCATGGAGATGAACTTCCGAGGCACAGAGGTTCAACACCTGGTCATGCGGTAATCAACAGGGGCAGGATTGAAGGTGATACTAGATTGTGGAATGACTACTTCTCTGATCATCCCACATATGGGGAAACATATTTTCGAAGAAGATTTCGCATGCGAAAGAATTTATTCCTTCGTATTGTTGCCGCGGTGCGGGAGCATGATACTTTCTTCATTCAAAAAAAGGATGGTCTTGGAAAGCTTGGATTGTCAACTTTACAAAAAATTACGGCAGCATTCCGTATGTTGGCATATCAGCAGCTGATAGCTGCGATGAATATATTCGAATCGGTGAGTCAACCGTGATTCAATGTTTGAAAAAATTTTGCAGGGCAATTGTACAAGTATACAAAGAAGAATATTTGAGATATCCCAATGCCAATGATGTTGCTAGATTGTTACGGAAAGGTGAAGAACGAGGATTTCCAGGGATGTTGGGAAGTCTAGATTGCATGCATTGGCAGTGGAAGAACTGCCCAACAGCATGGGCGGGACAATATTCAGGACGACACGGTGGACCAACAATTATTCTCGAGGCAGTAGCATCTTATGACTTATGGATATGGCACGCATATTTTGATTTACCAGGCTCGAACAATGATATCAATGTCCTACAATCATCTCCTTTGTTTGCTAACTTAGCACAAGGTATTACGCCTCCTACTAATTATGAAATTTTGGGAAAAAAATATGACGTTGGTTATTATTTAGCCGACGGAATATATCCGAAGTGGTCAACACTAGTTCAGACTATTTCTCATTCACATGACAAAAAAAACAACACTTTGCAATGATGCAAAAAGCATGCCGAAAAGATGTAGAGCGGGCATTTGGAGTTCTTCAATCAAGATTTGCGATAATTAAGGGGCCAGCCCGTTTTTGGGATAAGCATGTTTTACACGATATCATGACTGCTTGTGTTATAATGCACAACATGATCGTCGAAGACGAGCGGGATGAAAATGACTATGTCACTATTTCTACTTCATCACCAACTCAAAATGTTGAAGAGTTGAATACAAGTGAAGCCGAACGATTTCAGCAGTTCCTAAATCGGCATAAAAAGATCAAAGACAGAGATGCGCATTTTGCACTTCGAGATGCACTAGTTGAACATTTGTGGGAACGACATGGCAATGAACCAATGTAGTTTTGAATATTTTATGCATATTATTTTGAATGTAGTTTTATTTTTACACGAGTTTAATCAGTAAAAATATCTTCTCCTTCTTTTTGTATTACAAATAATAATTAGAATATATTCAATATTAGACTCGTTTTGTAGGTCTCGAAAAAACGATTTTGTTGATATATTATATGTTATAATTGAAAAATTATTTTAATCATTATTAGAATTATAAAATAATACCAAAGTATCTTAAATTAAATAATTAAAACTTTTTTTTAAAAAAAAATATTAAAAAAATAAATGCAGGCCGGTTCTTCCTCCTCTAAATTTAGAGGAGGAGAGATGAGAAATGCAGCCGCCTCTATATTTAGAGGCAGAAATGGCGATGCATTGGAGCAAAACCGTCCGGCATTTCTAAGAAATGCCGGACGGTTGGAGTTGCTCTAAGGCCCGATTCATACGGTAATAGCCGCTTGATCCGTGAAAATAAGTCCCCCAAACAGAGCGTTAATAATATTTCCAGGACATGCTGAACCGAACATTGTTTGAAGATCCGTGGCTGTACTGTCCCTCGATTAAAAAAAAGAACTAATGCAAAATGCTAGCAATCCAATCTCATTAGTGGGCTATTTGGCATTTTCACCCTCAAATTATTCTATTTTGACATCTTGAACTTTGAAATTTTTAAAATTTCTGCACTTTGCACCGTCAAGTCTGAAATTTTAGGTATATTTAGGCCAGACACCACTCAAAATACTTATTTTGACACTTATCAAATAGCCAAAATAAAATAGTTTCGGGGTGCAAAACCGACATAAACTGTCCATAGCCAAAATATCGACCGCTTTTCTAGCAAATCAAACTGTCCATAAATTCCTTCCCTATCAGGAATAGGAAGAGGTTTTTCGAAGTCGGTACCTTAGCCGCAGGATCAGGCTGCTCGACACTGATCGTCGGATCTAATTGCAGTGCACATTCGTCGTGAGAGCACGGCACGTCGCCGGAGAGAAAATCGACCGATCTCTGCGTCACCTCCGATGACACCGAAGTCCCGCTGGAATCCATCAAGATACCGGGAATTAGGGTTAGGGTTATAGATTTCAACGGAGAAGAGAGTCGACGCAGAACACGAGCGCCCTTTCTTGGATCGCTCGAAGACGGAAATGTGTTTCCCGTGGTCGGTATATAAATAGATTTGGGACGGAAAGAAGGAATAAGATGTACCTTCGAACTATATTTAACTTATCCGGTGGTCCTGCAGGTATTGGGAAGCGTTCCTGCTCTACGAGGGGAATAGAAGCCGTGCAGCATACGGCAAAAAACATGGTACTTTTATGTCTTTATGGTGCAGAGCAGGTACAGTTGAAACGACAGGCGGGGTCATTTTGGACGGTGAGGATAAGGTTTTCATAATAACAAACCATCTTTTACACGTGTCTCATTGGCATGTTGCACATGTGCTACAATCTGGTTTTCAATTTTGTTTTTCAATTACGGAATTGGTAAAAGACAAATTTAATTTGGATATACGCAAATTATAATCTTAAAATCAGGTACTTTTTTCCTGGGGTTTTTTTCTACGCAAATAAATTTCGATGTACGCAAATCAAATTCACCGCCGCTCTCGTTGCATCTCTCGGCCTCTCTGTCGTTGTCTCTCTCGTCGCTCCTTCCGCCGCCTCTCACGCCGCAACTCCCGCCGCATTTCCCGACCTCTTTGTCATTGTCTCTCCCCTCGCCAGTAGGTTGCGAGGCTTCTGGTGAGCGGTTCTACGTACAATAGTCGGACGATTTTGAAGGTGCACGCGTTGGTTCTTTGTTTTCGTTGCCTCTCCCGTCTCTGGTGGCGGTATTTTTCGTTGATTTTGATGGTGCGCAGCCGCTTCTCTTCATTTTCATTTTGATTCTGCATCTGGATTCTTTGATACGAATTTTTTTTCATCTTCAGCATGTTGAGAAACTAATTTTTTGATTTGGATTCTGCATATGGATTCTACATGTTGACTTTTTCGTTCTTCGTTTTGGTTTTTGTTTTCGTGTTGTAATTAGATAATAGTGATGGGTGTGACAGTTATCATATATTAACTGTCTTAAATTTGGTGTTTCTATGTTATAAACGTGTTATTTTGTCAAATTGTTGCGCTGAACTTCTCATGAAATGGTTTTTTTGTCTAAAACATTTGATTATGTAATTTGTAGTATTGGTTTGTTGTTAACAATTTTGATTTGTGGTTAACAATTTGTTTTGCACCAAGTATTTTTCAAAATATATGATTTCATTAACAATAGTTTGTGTATATCCAAATTTGGTTTGCCTTTAACAATTCCCTTCAATTAAAACTTCAAGTAACATTTAACAATTAAACGAAGTATTTTAGTCAAAAAATATATTTATGGTTGTTGCGGTCCGCTCGGGGCTCCTGATAGACCATGACACTTGAACCGTCCTAGCCCGTTAGGCGGACGAGCGGGCGAACAGTTAGATATTCTCAGATTAGTGCAAGAGAGATTTGATTACATGGAATACCCGCAATCGGGAAAAAAATCACGCGGTCGATTCGATGTCGACCTAACTTTCATTATTTCAGAGTTCGTTATTGTTGACACCAAAACTTGGTCTCAACGAAAGTTCGGACCCAAGAGGGTAGCTTGCCCCTACTTCTCTCAAACTTAAAATTTTGACCGGTCGCTTAGAACTAAAAACTGACCCTAAGCTACGTTGTGAAGGTCTCACCACACACCAGGAAAATCTCAAGAGCGCTTCCCCCTCCTAAACCAGAAGCTGAGTTAGGTACCTTGGAGGGCTCTCGCAGTCGGACCAAATAATCCAAGGAGGAAGAAGTCAAAAAGATCTGTCTCCTCAAAAGGTGCCCATAGTGTACAACCCCATATTCGCTGAGCCAGACCAGGAGGCACAATGGTCACAGTTGGGCTAGCCGAAGGAGTTCCCGCCCTAAGGAATATCTCGCCCAAAGTAGGCGGGAACGATTGCGCCAGATCGTCGATCCAAGATCGGCGAGCGCAACCGGATCGTCGAATAGAGAACAACGGGCAAAGATCGTCGAGCGCGGCCGGCGCGGGAACGCTTGCGCTTGCGCCAGGCTCCAATCTCATAGGGCTCTCGCCTGTAAGCAGGCGAGAGCGTTCGCGCCAGGCTCTGGACTGGAGGACCTCGGCACAGCTCTCGCCGAGTGGGGCCCTAGGCCTGGGGTTAAATGACCAGATCGCCCTCAGGTAAATTTACCCCAGGTACCCTCAGAAAAACAGCGGGATTCATCTATTGGCAGACCAATTAGGGGCTTTTCAGTAATTTCAGGACAGCAAGATGCTATAAATAGACCCATAAGGGCTCCTTAGAAGGCAAGCGATCATTATCTCCCAAATTCCAGTGCTTTCTGAGGAGCTCCCAGCCCTGCTTTGGCTTTGGAGGGGAAGCTCTCAGAGATCTTTCGGGTGTGAGGTGGGACCTCCCTGCTGAGGCTATTGGGTCAGTCTTAGGTCCTTTGAATCCAGTCGAGGGTTGAGACTTGAGATAAGTAGGTTTTGGTTGCACCCCTTTTTCTTCGAACTCCAGTTGAGGTCATATTTGGCTTCAACACATAGGGTCTATTTATAGAATTCCAAACCTGGTCTGCAAACAGTGTAACTCCGTTGTTCTAGAAATGATATACGCAGCCCAAATTGGTATGCCAACAACGTAACTTCGTTATTCTGAATGGATAATAGCAGGCCAAAACATAATCCTGATAAAAGACGCTACTGGGCGAATGGTCCATGAAAATGCCACTCCTTGGGCGGCGAGTGATCGATGGGACTGGCACTCGCCACAAGCCCGTGACATAGGGCGAGTGTGGGTTTGATCACCTCACTCGCCCACCCTTGTCATGGGCTCGGGGTGTGTGCGAGCTTATATTCTCCACTCGCTACCCGCTCAATTGAAATCCTGAGCGAGTGCTTATTTATGATCACACTCGCCATCAGAGTACTCGCCTCAAGCCTCGAGGCGAGTGCGGGCCCGACTACCCCACTCGCCTGCCTGACTCATCTCCTTGGCCATGCCGATGTGGAACCATCTAGCCATGGAACTATCTGAGGAGTCGACTCGTCGAACACGGGGTTGTACATGCAGAGCGAGGATAATGTCACAAACACCTTCACGAAGTCTCTTTCAAATGGGATGTTTGAGCGGTTGCGGGGGTTACTTGGTGTGGTTTTTGACTTTCACTTCAAGGGGGAGCACTAAAAATTGAAGTATGCTAGTCACACAGTTAGAGGTTGTTTAACCACCGGTGTTGGCGCTACCGTCGAGCGGTGGCCAAATTATCGAATATTCCCTTCCCACGCCTAGAAATCGGGGTCCCAACCCCGTCATTTGTACAGGAACTTCAAAACAGTAGTTCAGAATGCAAGAGTGCGATTAAATATGTTTTAACCACGCAACAACAAGAAGAGGTCTCTGGTTGACTTGTTTGCAGATTGTGCGGCTAGCACTGAGCGACTAGTACTAACAGTTAAGTCTGTGAAGACCTTTATTCCGATCTCCCCAAATGATTTGAGAATCGGCACAGTTTCAATAAAAGTGTCATAGCAATGAATAAAGATCCATAGTACAAACATAACATCACAATTTATTTCATTTATTTACATTTGCTTACAGATGGAATTTACATAAGAGATCTAACTATACTCATTACAAAAGGCATACTCATAATCCTCGCAGGTAGCTTTATGTTTTACTTGAGCTTCCTTGATCCCAATAAAGATTTTGAGTCATGCCTTTGCAAGGTCCTCAGTGCGCTTCCGCTTCTCTTCTTCTGTCAGGGGAACCCTTCTTGGTGCACCCGGTGACGCGTCTGTTGCCTAAAAAAATAGGTCCACAATAGGTTAGTCATAAACATATGCTACGTGAACAAAATATTTCGTGAACTGATATACATACAAGCAATGAGAGATAATAATATGCATACATAATAATAAATCAATATTCAAAAGTTCTCAATGTTTTTCCCTTCCCCTTTGATATTTAATTACATAATGTGGGAAATGTCACGACATGCAACTTGAATGAGTCTTACCCCTTTAGGGCAAAATGTAGGCAACCCCCTACTGAAAAATCCATCCGTGAAAAAACCTCTACATCATAGGATTCAATCCGATCCTTTACATTTCCCCATGCAGAGTTTATTGAATTATTATTTTGTCGTATTTGAAAACAAGTGTTTGAAATATAAATTTCCCCTAAAAAATTGTATCACTTTCATTTTTCCCTCGCCCATATATATTTCATGGTGATGTATCATTGAATTAAACTCATATGCACATGCAATGTTATTTTTTAAAAAAAATAAGATAGAAATATGAAAAATACTTGAATTAAACATAATTCAAAAAATAAGAAATTTATCATCACTTTTCCTTTTACCATATCCTTTTCAGCGTCATTATCTCGTCTATCTTGTGATGTCATCCTCTGAACTTGCAGCCTCGGAAACCACTAAAATAGTACGTATTTTAATTGTGTTGCGTTTCTTTGATATGTGTAGCGTTGATGTTAAAAGGATTTAGATTTTTTTATTAGGAATGTCAAAGGTTTACGAAAAGCGTTTAAATCCGTCAAAAATATGAAAGTAAATTTATAAAATAGAAATTCCCAAAATAATCCAAGAATGACCAAAATAATATTGAAACTTGCTTTCCTTGCTATACCCTTCCTCAAAATTTGCTCAAATGATATGTCAAAAGCCCAAAACAACTATAGTAATGAAAAAACTAAAATAACCAGTAATAAAACACATTAAACAAGGCTGTCCAACATAAAATCGTCCCTCAAATAAGGCTGTCCAGTAAGACACAAGGCAAAAAAACAACCCAAAATAAGAGACTTAAGAACATAGAAAGCCCAACAGTAAACAACTACTATAAGCATCAAATCCCTAACAGCTAACAACCAACCACAAGTGGAATACTCCATATGAACACTTCAATCCCTTAATGAACACACCTTCCAGCAATAATAATAGTTCCAAACCAACAAGGTAGCAGAAACAAAAGAATAATAAGGAGAAGAAAACATCCTTACAGCGGGAGAGAGAGGAAGCAAATCGTTGCACAACCGATCCTTCTTTCATTCGCAGAAGTGTGGCGAAGTCCTTCCAAAATCTCCGGAGGAGGCACTAGAGAAGGTAGGAGGCAGAGGAGACAAGTAGCAACAACTCAAAACCAGCGACAGTAATGCCCTAATTCAGCTGTACGTGAACGGGATCCACGACACATGAGCAGCGACATAGAGCAGCAACACAAAGCAGTGGCCACAGTAGCAGCAGCTATTAAGAGGAAGAGAGGAAGAAGAGAAGCAACAGTCGGGAAGAGAAAGTTGTCGGAAAGAAGTAGTCGGGAACACGTGAAAGGTTTAGTGGCATAGAATCAACGCAGAGACGTGAAGTGCGGAAGAATGAGAAGGCTCGAGCTCATTTTATTACCAGAAATAAGCAGCCAACAGTCTACCAAAAGATCAATACACCGATCAACATATTCCTATGTGTCTCATTTTAAGCTCAAACCCAACCTCCAATAAACACAAACCATTCCATGTGTCAAAATAAACTTAAATCAGCTACCACGCCAAATCCATATGTCAAACTCATAGCCAACATACCACCCAGCCATCCAAGCCAAAAAATTACTAATGGCAGCCCACAACCAACACTAATTAACATTTGTTACAAAATAAAAACAAATGAGCCATCATATATATTTTGCTAACAGCATCCCAGCATAAATGAAAAAATGTAAATAATAAAATAAAAGAAAAATGCAAAAAAAAATATTACGTAAAATCCATACTACATTGCATTCTTATCATCAGGGAACTAAAATTAAAATGTTTTGTTGCGCATTATTTAGATCGTTATAAAGTCAGTGGTAACCTTAGTGTAGAGTAGCAAGTACTAGTTTGTGTGGGAGTTAGCCGCTCAAAGTATTCTACTATGCCCTATCTAAGTATGGAATAGGGTATATATAGTACTTCCAGCTTAGGGCCAAACCCTAGAATGACACGAAACCCATTAACCTATTCGAGTCGGCCTCGACACGTGCGGACATATAACAAAATAACCTAACAATCTCCTCCTATGTCCGCCGTGAACCCAGACTACGAATAGAGGGTGGTTTGTGCAAAGTTCAACCAACTGTGAATCATACACAACCGTGTCCAGCACCTGTTTCAAACAAAAAATTAGACTTAAGCACAGAATAGTATGCACGCATAAGTAAAACAGAAAACTCAGCTGCAACACAAAATAGTCTCAGGTACAACAAGACACAGACCCAAAACGCCTGGTGTCCCAAACAACAGAGAGCTAATAGTCTAATCAAAACAGTGCATAAAATAAGAGCTAAACAATGCTCTGAACAGAAGTAGCAAAAGATAAACTACAAATACTCTAAAACTCATCATCCAGAAGATCATCCTGATCTGGATTCCAATCAACCAGTGCTCCTCCTATCACAGCAACCCCTGCAATTTCAACAGAGAATTTCATTTCAGAATGAATTCTATCCTTTGCAAATTTACAAATATCTAGTTCTTACAAAAGGAGAACTTAGTATTTAAATATTTTAATTTGGCTGGGAGGACACATTCACAGAGTATTATAGTTTTACCTCAGAACCTGATATCTGTTTCAACTGAAACGATTTCAGACTTCTGGACACCGCAGCTATATCTGTGATCCTATATGGAATGTCACGGTTACTGCCCTTCTAAAGTTAATTGGAACTCATCAAGTTTGGAATGGAACCAATCTGCAGAAGAAGAGACAAGACCAAGTCAGATTGTGTTATCAAGTTTGGAATAACACTCTCATCCAATGCAAAAGCCGAATCCAGGTGAAGTTGTTAGCATCAAGTTTGGAATGAAACAACTTACCAAATCCGAGCTCAGCAACCAAGAGCATCAACGGACCACAACATGCTTGCTTGACAAAGGAAATCGGAATAATCAAAACTTCCGGACAAAGGCTGAACTGAATCACCTATCGCTGAACTAAGGCCGAACTAAATCTTCTTTAGTCCCATTTCTCCCACAGTTTTGATTAGGCGGTCTTTTGGCATTCCTTTCGTCAATGGATCGGCCAGGTTGTCCTTTGAACGTACATCAATCAAAGTGATGATTCCTTGTTCTTTTAGATAATTCAACAAGGCATATCTCAGTCGTACATGTCTCCTATTAGTATTATAGAGAGTATTCTTAACGACTTGAACTGCTGCTTGATTATCGCAATACAAGCTCAATGAGTTGACTTGTAACTTAGACAAGGGAATGTCTAGAATCAAGTTCCTGATCCAATCTGCCTCTTCACCGGCCAAGGCTAAGGCAAACAACTCAGCTTCCATAGACGACAATGCTATACAGGTCTGTCTTTTGGATTTCCAAGTAATAGCAGCTCCACCCAAAGTGAATATGTATCCACTGGTGGACTTGCTGTTCCCGACTTTTGAACACCATGACGCATCAGAATGTCCCTCCACAGAAGGTGGGTAACCCGTGTAGCACAGAGCATGATCTTTAGTACCTTTCAGGTACCTCAGCAGCCTATCTAGGGCTTCCCAATACTCTTTGCCTGGATTACTGGTAAAACGACTCAGCATGCTAACCGAAAAAGCAATGTCTGGTCTAGTACAACTCGTGGCATACATGAGACTACCAATTATTTTGGAATATTTGATGTTGAAGCCAAAATTGGCCTCTGTGGAGTTCGGGGTCCCTGAAAGGGGTGACCTCACACCTACTACACTCGAGAGAACGTCACGGACCGGAGACTTAGGAGACTATGAACAGACCCTCGGCTCTAGCACGGAGGTCCCACCTCACACCCGGAAGGCTACCTGAGCTCTTCCCCTCCCTCACCAAAGGGCTAGGCTAGGCGCCTTGGAGAGCTCTCTCTACTCTACCAAGAAGAAGCTAAGGGAGGAGGAAGCTGAGAAAAGGATCCCTCTCCAAGGCACCCAAGGGGGTCTATTTATAGTTTTTCCAAGTCCTGGGGGTGAAATGACCAAAATACCCCTACGGCCAAAAGGCCTCGGGCCAATAGAGAACAGCCACGTCGGGGGGTAAAGGGGGAATTCCCCCCGAGGGCAAGAAGGTAAAACTGCAAGGGGGGCAGGGGCGAGACCC
Source organism: Platanthera guangdongensis (assembly GCA_039583875.1). Taxonomy (NCBI): domain Eukaryota; kingdom Viridiplantae; phylum Streptophyta; class Magnoliopsida; order Asparagales; family Orchidaceae; genus Platanthera; species Platanthera guangdongensis. Next base: position 15,816,276 of record CM077164.1, read on the forward strand.
CGGCCCCCGGCCGGTCTCGCCCCACCAGGCCGCCAGGCTAGAAGGAGCAGGGGCGAGACCCCGGCCCCCGGCCGGTCTCGCCCCACCAGGCCGCCAGGCTAGAAGGAGCAGGGGCGAGACCCCGGCCCCCCGGCCGGTCTCGCCCCACCAGGCCGCCAGGCTAGAAGGAGCAGGGGCGAGACCCCGGCCCCCGGCCGGTCTCGCCCCACCAAGCCGCCAGGCTAGAAGGAGCAGGGGCGAGACCCCGGCCCCCGGCCGGTCTCGCCCCACCAGGCCGCCAGGCTAGAAGGAGCAGGGGCGAGACCCCGGCCCCCGGCCGGTCTCGCCCCACCAGGCCGCCAGGCTAGAAGGAGCAGGGGCGAGACCCCGGCCCCCGGCCGGTCTCGCCCCACCAAGCCGCCAGGCTAGAAGGAGCAGGGGCGAGACCCCGGCCCCCGGCCGGTCTCGCCCCACCAAGCCGCCAGGCTAGAAGGAGCAGGGGCGAGACCCCGGCCCCCGGCCGGTCTCGCCCCACCAAGCCGCCAGGCTAGAAGGAGCAGGGGCGAGACCCCGGCCCCCGGCCGGTCTCGCCCCACCAGGCCGCCAGGCTAGAAGGAGCAGGGGCGAGACCCCGGCCCCCGGCCGGTCTCGCCCCACCAGGCCGCCAGGCTAGAAGGAGCAGGGGCGAGACCCCGGCGCCCGGCCGGTCTCGCCCCACCAGGCCGCCAAGCACCCACAGGGACGGGGGCTGGAGTTAGCCAACTTGTCGCACCCGCCCCCCAAAAGAGGGCCACTGGGGGGAGGTAGATTTTTCCTCCCCCTACTAGTATGTTTCCAAGCTAGAGCCAAAATTGGCCACCGAGAGTGCAAAATCTCCCAAAAGCTTAAAACTATACCGGGGCGAATACGGGGTTGTACACAATCCCCGCTCTTTTCGAGGTTGGCACAAACTCGGAAAGAAATGTCCAACCCAACGTATTCGCTGAGTGCAATTTCCTTGCGCGCCTCTCCAGGGAGTCAACCTGCCACGCCAGCTATGGGAGCCTGGGTGGCGAGACCCCCTCCAGGTAAAAAATACTTGGCCCCCACGAGAGGTACCACCAGCCCTGCCAGCTAATGAGAGCCTGGCAGTGGGATTCTCATCGGAGCAAAGGGGCTTAGCCTCCACGAGAGATCAACCTGCCCTGCCAGCTAGTGAGAGCCTGGCAGCGGAATCCATCTCGAAGCTAAGGGACTTAGCCTCCACGAGAGATCAACCTGCCCTGCCAGCTAGTGAGAGCCTGGCAGCGGAATCCATCTCGGAGCTAAGGGACTTAGCCTCCACGAGAGATCAACCTGCCCTGCCAGCTAGTGAGAGCCTGGCAGCGGAATCCATCTCGAAGCTAAGGGACTTAGCCTCCACGAGAGATCAACCTGCCCTGCCAGCTAGTGAGAGCCTGGCAGCGGAATCCATCTCGGAGCTAAGGGACTTAGCCTCCACGAGAGATCAACCTGCCCTGCCAGCTAGTGAGAGCCTGGCAGCGGAATCCATCTCGGAGCTAAGGGACTTAGCCTCCACGAGAGATCAACCTGCCCTGCCAGCTAGTGAGAGCCTGGCAGCGGAATCCATCTCGGAGCTAAGGGACTTAGCCTCCACGAGAGATCAACCTGCCCTGCCAGCTAGTGAGAGCCTGGCAGCGGAATCCATCTCGGAGCTAAGGGACTTAGCCTCCACGAGAGATCAACCTGCCATGCCAGCTAGTGAGAGCCTGGCAGCGGAATCCATCTCGGAGCTAAGGGACTTAGCCTCCACGAGAGATCAACCTGCCCTGCCAGCTAGTGAGAGCCTGGCAGCGGAATCCATCTCGGAGCTAAGGGGCTTAGCCTCCACGAGAGATCAACCTGCCCTGCCAGCTAGATGAGAGCCTGACAGCGGAATCCATCTCGGAGCTAAGGACTAGGCTTCCACGAGAGATCAACCTGCCCTGCCAGCTAGATGAGAGCCTGACAGCGGAATCCATCTCGGAGCTAAGGACTAGGCTTCCACGAGAGATCAACCTGCCCTGCCAGCTAGATGAGAGCCTGGCAGCGGAATCCATCTCGGAGCTAAGGGACTTAGGCCTCCACGAGAGATCAACCTGCCATGCCAGCTAGATGAGAGCCTGGCAGCGGAATCCATCTCGGAGCTAAGGGACTTAGCCTCCACGAGAGATCAACCTGCCCTGCCAGCTAGTGAGAGCCTGGCAGCGGAATCCATCTCGGAGCTAAGGGGCTTAGCCTCCACGAGAGATCAACCTGCCCTGCCAGCTAGATGAGAGCCTGACAGCGGAATCCATCTCGGAGCTAAGGACTAGGCTTCCACGAGAGATCAACCTGCCCTGCCAGCTAGATGAGAGCCTGACAGCGGAATCCATCTCGGAGCTAAGGACTAGGCTTCCACGAGAGATCAACCTGCCCTGCCAGCTAGATGAGAGCCTGACAGCGGAATCCATCTCGGAGCTAAGGACTAGGCTTCCACGAGAGATCAACCTGCCCTGCCAGCTAGATGAGAGCCTGACAGCGGAATCCATCTCGGAGCTAAGGACTAGGCTTCCACGAGAGATCAACCTGCCCTGCCAGCTAGATGAGAGCCTGACAGCGGAATCCATCTCGGAGCTAAGGACTAGGCTTCCACGAGAGATCAACCTGCCCTGCCAGCTAGATGAGAGCCTGACAGCGGAATCCATCTCGGAGCTAAGGACTAGGCTTCCACGAGAGATCAACCTGCCCTGCCAGCTAGATGAGAGCCTGACAGCGGAATCCATCTCGGAGCTAAGGACTAGGCTTCCACGAGAGATCAACCTGCCCTGCCAGCTAGATGAGAGCCTGGCAGCGGAATCCATCTCGAGAGATTAGGGACCTGCCCTGCCAGCTAGTGAGAGCCTGGCAGCGGAATCCATCTCGGAGCTAAGGGACTTAGCCTCCACGAGCTAAGACTCACGAGAGATCAACCTGCCATGCCAGCTAGTGAGAGCCTGGCAGCGGAATCCATCTCGGAGCTAAGGGACTTAGCCTCCACGAGAGATCAACCTGCCCTGCCAGCTAGTGAGAGCCTGGCAGCGGAATCCATCTCGGAGCTAAGGGGCTTAGCCTCCACGAGAGATCAACCTGCCCTGCCAGCTAGATGAGAGCCTGACAGCGGAATCCATCTCGGAGCTAAGGACTAGGCTTCCACGAGAGATCAACCTGCCCTGCCAGCTAGATGAGAGCCTGACAGCGGAATCCATCTCGGAGAGCTAAGAGACTAGGCCTTCCACGAGAGATCAACCTGCCCTGCCAGCTAGATGAGAGCCTGACAGCGGAATCCATCTCGGAGCTAAGGACTAGGCTTCCACGAGAGATCAACCTGCCCTGCCAGCTAGATGAGAGCCTGACAGCGGAATCCATCTCGGAGCTAAGGACTAGGCTTCCACGAGAGATCAACCTGCCCTGCCAGCTAGATGAGAGCCTGGCAGCGGAATCCATCTCGAGAGACCTTCCCACGAGAGATCAACCTGCCCTGCCAGCTAGGTGAGAGCCTGGCAGCGGAATCCATCTCGAGGTGAGACCTTCCCACCCTCCGAGAGATCAACCTGCCCTGCCAGCTAGGTGAGAGCCTGGCAGCGGAATCCATCTCGAGGTGAGACCTTCCCACCCTCCGAGAGATCAACCTGCCCTGCCAGCTAGGTGAGAGCCTGGCAGCGGAATCCATCTCGAGGTGAGACCTTCCCACCCTCCGAGAGATCAACCTGCCCTGCCAGCTAGGTGAGAGCCTGGCAGCGGAATCCATCTCGAGGTGAGACCTTCCCACCCTCCGAGAGATCAACCTGCCCTGCCAGCTAGGTGAGAGCCTGGCAGCGGAATCCATCTCGAGGTGAGACCTTCCCACCCTCCGAGAGATCAACCTGCCCTGCCAGCTAGGTGAGAGCCTGGCAGCGGAATCCATCTCGAGGTGAGACCTTCCCACCCTCCGAGAGATCAACCTGCCCTGCCAGCTAGGTGAGAGCCTGGCAGCGGAATCCATCTCGAGGTGAGACCTTCCCACCCTCCGAGAGATCAACCTGCCCTGCCAGCTAGGTGAGAGCCTGGCAGCGGAATCCATCTCGAGGTGAGACCTTCCCACCCTCCGAGAGATCAACCTGCCCTGCCAGCTAGGTGAGAGCCTGGCAGCGGAATCCATCTCGAGGTGAGACCTTCCCACCCTCCGAGAGATCAACCTGCCCTGCCAGCTAGGTGAGAGCCTGGCAGCGGAATCCATCTCGAGGTGAGACCTTCCCACCCTCCGAGAGATCAACCTGCCCTGCCAGCTAGGTGAGAGCCTGGCAGCGGAATCCATCTCGAGGTGAGACCTTCCCACCCTCCGAGAGATCAACCTGCCCTGCCAGCTAGGTGAGAGCCTGGCAGCGGAATCCATCTCGAGGTGAGACCTTCCCACCCTCCGAGAGATCAACCTGCCCTGCCAGCTAGGTGAGAGCCTGGCAGCGGAATCCATCTCGAGGTGAGACCTTCCCACCCTCCGAGAGATCAACCTGCCCTGCCAGCTAGGTGAGAGCCTGGCAGCGGAATCCATCTCGAGGTGAGTACCACCAGCCCTGCCCAGCTAGTGAGAGCCTGGGCAGCGGGACCGTCTCGGAGCGAAAGAACTAAGCATCTCAATCAGTCCTTACCAAATCTTACATCCTCAAATGGGGAAAAAGATGAGTTACAAGACCCCCCCGACTCAGCTAGTCGGGGGCTGGACTCAATACAACATAAGAAAAATACAGGACTCTACCGGGACGAGGCTTCTTCAGGGGGTCTGGGCCTGGTGGTCGCCATCCGCTTCCTGCTCGCCGGACACTTCCATCCTGCTTAGGCTCTCCATGATCTTCTCCATCTCCTCTGCCTTGGCCAACCAAGAGATGGTGTTGACGGCCGTGACATAGCACTGTCTTGCCATCCTGGAGTCTCCCTTGACTCTGACATGGATCCCTCCGGAGCTGAACTTGATGCATTGGTGGAAGGAAGATGGCACACAACGGAAGGCGCTGATGAGGGGCCTTCCGAAGATGGCGTTGTAGCTGCTTGGAGCGTCCACAATGACGAACCGGCAGTTCCTTGAGACTCCCCCCAATTTAACTTGGAGCCCCACTCCACCCTCAACCTCCTTCCTCTCCCCTGAAAATCCGAACAGGGGTCCATCCGAGGCCAACACCCTCCTTGGCTCTACCTTCATCTCATCAAACGCCTTCCTGAAAACGACGTTGACAGAGCTCCCGTTGTCCACCAAGATTCGGGAGACGCTATAGCCCTCGATGGCCGTCTGGATGACCAGCGCATCGCAAAATGGATCCTCATGATCCGGCAGGTCCTTCACCGAGAAGGTGACCTTCTCCTCTTGGGGCGGTGTCTGGGAGGTTGAGGCGACGCTCCTTCGGTACATGACATGGAGGCTTGCCTTCCGAGTGGCCTCGATCCCCACTCCACCATGGATCACCGCTATACCACCTCGGGGTCCGACATCGACCCGGTCCTCACACACATCATCCCCTCCTTCTCTGGGCAGAACCTCTTCAACCCGCACTGGTGGCTGTGGCCGGGCAGGGTCTCTCGCCCCCCTTACTTCCAGGAACTCGGGGCAGGTAGCTGTGGCGTGCCCCTCCACCTGATGGAAGTCGCAGTATGGCAACTCTACCCTGACCCTTCTCCTTCCCTGGCGGTTCCTCCTCTCCCTTCGACCAATCTCCATCGCTTGCTGGGGTGGGGGCAGGAGCTGCCTAGGGGCTTGCCTATGGAAGTTGATCCTTCCTTGGCCCCCATGGAAGTTTCCCCCATCGTGGGCGTAACCTCTTCCCGGGCCCTGAGCGGGTCCTCCCTGCTGCCTCCAACCTGGCTCCGGACCCTCCTGAGCTCTCCGCTCCTCTCTCCTTCTTCCCTCCTGGGGCCTCGAGCCACCTTGCTCCTTTGCCTCTGTCTCTGTCAGCTTTGCCAACTTCTTGACAAACACCGGGTTGGCCGCCTCCATGGCTATCTCCTCTGCCGCCCTTTCCATCAGCTCCTCGAAGGAAAGGGGGGCCTTCCGGGTCAAGCTCATTTTGAAGAAGCCCTCCTTCAGCCCAACAGTGAAGGCCATCTGGAGAGCATACCCTGGCATCTCCTGGACCTCCAGGATCTCCTCTTGGAACCGGTCAACGTAGCGGGCCAACGACTCCTCGGCCCCCTGCCTTATCAGGAATATGGACTCAGGACTCCTCTTCCGCTTCTTGGAGGTGGAGAAGCGGAGCTGGAAGCTTCGGCTCAAGTCCTCGAACCCATAGATCGACCTCGGAGGGAGTTGATGGAACCAGTCCCTTGCCTTCTCCTTCAGCGTTATCGCAAAGAGGCGACACTTGAAGGCATCCGTCATCGGTCTGATGGAGACGGCATCCTCGAACCACTGCAGATGCTGGACGGGGTCATCCTTCCCCGTATAGTAAGCCATGTCTGGCTCTCTGAACCCCTCGGGAACGGGAGCTGAGATGATCAGCTCGCTGAAGGGTGACCCCCTAAGGGGTGGTCTCGCCACCTCCACTCGCGCAACCTGCTCGCTTGGGAGGTTGGCACTCGCCGGGCTAGAGAACAACTCCCGGCCAGTGAGGTCTCGCTCGACCCCATCTCCCGTCCTCTCCTTCCCTGGCCTTCTTCCTGGTGCACTTCCTTCTCCCCCCGCTGGGGTCATCTCACCTAGACCCCTGGGAGTCGATTCGTCAAGGGGGGGAGCTAGCTCCTGGGGGGTCGGGGTGGAGCTGCCACCTTGAGGAGCAATGCTTCGCAGCATCTCCATGATACCCTGGATGGAGGCCATGAACTCTTGCCTCCCCACAAAGGGTCCTGAGCTAGGGAGCTCGCCGAGATCATCACTACCTCCCTGACCTCCCGTCATGACTCTCTCCCGAGATCTTCTGTGCTGGTCACTCTCCACGCTCACCGCACCAAAAGTGTTGAAGCCAAAATTGGCCTCTGTGGAGTTCGGGGTCCCTGAAAGGGGTGACCTCACACCTACTACACTCGAGAGAACGTCACGGACCGGAGACTTAGGAGACTATGAACAGACCCTCGGCTCTAGCACGGAGGTCCCACCTCACACCCGGAAGGCTACCTGAGCTCTTCCCCTCCCTCACCAAAGGGCTAGGCTAGGCGCCTTGGAGAGCTCTCTCTACTCTACCAAGAAGAAGCTAAGGGAGGAGGAAGCTGAGAAAAGGATCCCTCTCCAAGGCACCCAAGGGGGTCTATTTATAGTTTTTCCAAGTCCTGGGGGTGAAATGACCAAAATACCCCTACGGCCAAAAGGCCTCGGGCCAATAGAGAACAGCCACGTCGGGGGGTAAAGGGGGAATTCCCCCCGAGGGCAAGAAGGTAAAACTGCAAGGGGGGCAGGGGCGAGACCCCGGCCCCCGGCCGGTCTCGCCCCACCAGGCCGCCAGGCTAGAAGGAGCAGGGGCGAGACCCCGGCCCCCGGCCGGTCTCGCCCCACCAGGCCGCCAGGCTAGAAGGAGCAGGGGCGAGACCCCGGCCCCCCGGCCGGTCTCGCCCCACCAGGCCGCCAGGCTAGAAGGAGCAGGGGCGAGACCCCGGCCCCCGGCCGGTCTCGCCCCACCAAGCCGCCAGGCTAGAAGGAGCAGGGGCGAGACCCCGGCCCCCGGCCGGTCTCGCCCCACCAGGCCGCCAGGCTAGAAGGAGCAGGGGCGAGACCCCGGCCCCCGGCCGGTCTCGCCCCACCAGGCCGCCAGGCTAGAAGGAGCAGGGGCGAGACCCCGGCCCCCGGCCGGTCTCGCCCCACCAAGCCGCCAGGCTAGAAGGAGCAGGGGCGAGACCCCGGCCCCCGGCCGGTCTCGCCCCACCAAGCCGCCAGGCTAGAAGGAGCAGGGGCGAGACCCCGGCCCCCGGCCGGTCTCGCCCCACCAAGCCGCCAGGCTAGAAGGAGCAGGGGCGAGACCCCGGCCCCCGGCCGGTCTCGCCCCACCAGGCCGCCAGGCTAGAAGGAGCAGGGGCGAGACCCCGGCCCCCGGCCGGTCTCGCCCCACCAGGCCGCCAGGCTAGAAGGAGCAGGGGCGAGACCCCGGCGCCCGGCCGTCTCGCCCCACCAGGCCGCCAAGCACCCACAGGGACGGGGGCTGGAGTTAGCCAACTTGTCGCACCCGCCCCCCAAAAGAGGGCCACTGGGGGGAGGTAGATTTTTCCTCCCCCTACTAGTATGTTTCCAAGCTAGAGCCAAAATTGGCCACCGAGAGTGCAAAATCTCCCAAAAGCTTAAAACTATACCGGGGCGAATACGGGGTTGTACATTTGACTTGATCAATGCTGGTCTCTACATTAGGACTCAACTTCGCATTATGATCAAATGACGTCTCTATCGGCCTACAGTTATCATATCCCCAAGTAGAAAGAAGTTGCTCAATATAATGAGCCTGACTAAGAGTAACTCGACCCTTGTCAACTCTAACCTTCATACCTAATAGGGTATCCACAGGACCAAGGTCCTTCATGTCAAAAACTTCTGCCAGAGTGGATTTAATATCCCTAACTGCAGCAAGATTAGACCCCAAAATCAACATGTCATCTACATATAAGCATATGATGACTGTCAGATTCGACAATGAGCGATGGTAAAGGCATTTATCTGAGAGACTGGACTGAAATCCGAGGCTCTTTACCACCTGGTCAAACTTCATGTGCCACATCTTAGGCGCTTGTTTAAGCTCATAGATTGATTTATCTAATTTGCACACTTTATCTTTTAGATCTTTCTGCACATAACCTTCAGGTTGTGCCATGTAGATCTCTTCATCAAGCTCTCCATTTAAGAAGACTGTTTTCACATCCATCTGATGAATTATAAAGTTCTCGATAGACGCTAAGGCCAGAAGAATCCTGATAGTCGACAGGTGACACACAGGTGAATAAACATCAAAGTAGTCTATTCCCCCCTGTTGTTTATAACCTTTAGCTACGAGACGCGCTTTATACCTGGCTATAGACCCATCACTATGTAGTTTCTTCTTCAACACCCACTTGCATCCTAGGACTTTAGCGCCTTTTGGCAAGTCAACTAGATGCCAAGTATTGTTATGCAACAGCGAGTGCATCTCATCATCAATGGCTTCTGCCCACATCAACGAATCTCTAGATCTCATTGCCTCCTGGTAGGAGAATGGATCATCCTCTAAGTGATAGGTGACAAAACTCTCACCAAAGTTCTTAGGGATTCTCTCTCTTGTAGATGCTCTAAGTGGAACCGTTTTCACCTCTATAGGTTGGGGAGCAGAGCCAGAAGGGCCAGCTACATGTTCTACGATAGATTCTGAAATCATATCATTAGACCCGGAAACAGACAGACCATGATCCTTGACAAATTTATCTTCAAAGAATATGACATCTCTAGACTCTATCACGATATTCGTGGATATATCGAAAAATCTGTCGGCTGCACTATCTTCTGCACTACCTAAATAGACGCATGTGGTCGTCCTAGGTCTCACCTTAGGCCTCTTAAGGTCTTGTAATCGCACATATGCGATACAGCCCCAAGTCTTTAGAGTATCGTATCTACAAGGATGACCGTGTCACAGCTCATATGGGGTAGCAGTGAGCTGAGAATGAGGCACTTTATTCAGAATGTGATTTGCAGCACGAACTGCTTCTCCCCAAAAGGGATTAGGCATGCCAGCTGTTAGGAGCATAGAGTTCAACATTTCTGTCAAAGTTCTATTCTTACGCTCGGCAACACCATTTGATTGGGGTGAGTAAGGAGCTGTGGTTTCAAGAATTATTCCCTCAGAGGCACAAAATTCCTTGAATCCAGAAACAGAATATTCTCCTCCTCGATCACTTCTAAATCTCTTAATTTTCAGGTTCAACTGATTTTCTACACGAGACTTAAAGGTCTTAAACGTCTCAAAGGCTTCGTCTTTCGATTTTAACAGATACACATGACAATATCTTGAAAAATCGTCTATAAATGTAATCAGATACTTCCTGCCCCCTCGAGTGACGTGGCTACGAAAATCACAGAGGTCTGAATGTATCAACTCAAGAAGTTTCGTGCTCCTAGAAACCGATTTGAATGGCTTTCTAGTGATTTTGGTTTGAGCACACACCTCGCACTTGTCAAATCGAATCGACAGATCTAAGGGAATAGTATGACTCTTCGCTAGATCTAGCATTTTCCTATAGTTCACGTGTCCAAGTCTGTTATGTAACAACTTAGGATCAATAAGGTTCGAACTTATTTGGTTAATGCTATCGTTGTTTAGGCTAAGTCTATACATTCCGTTGATCAGGTACGCACACCCAAAATAATGTGAATTTACCGTTAAAGTCATTCTATCGTTTTGAGTTGTGAAGGACATCCCAGCCTTATCTAACAGACTCATAGAAATCAAGTTTTTAGTTAAAGATGGAACTACTTTAACATTAAGCAGAAAAAGAGTTTTACCTGATGAGAGGACCAGCTCGGCTGTCCCAGCATGGGTCACCTCGGTCTCTCCTCCATTGCAGTTCTCCACCTTCTCCTGGACCGCCTTGACCTCAGCAAGTAGACCTCTGTCATTCGTCACATGACAGGTAGCACCGCTATCAAGCCACCACTCAGAGGACGAACTGCGGTGACTGCTCCCGATCATAGCCACAAAGGACTTGGGACCTGAAGCATCAGCCAGCATGTTCGCCACATTTTGCGGGGCATCCTCCTTTTTCTTCTTAGGAGCCTTGCACTCAGCCGCCCAGTGTCCCCACTTGCCGCAGTTGTGGCATTTGCCCCTCTTCCTTTTGAAAGAGGGCTTTTTAGGCGCCAACTGTGTAGAGGGTTCACCTTTGGGTGCTGGTGGCTTCCTTCGAGGCTTGCTGGGTCGAGAAACGAAGTTAACAGCCTGCGAGGACTGACTAACTTGTTCCAGGCTCTTACCAGCTATGTTTTGATCCTCGATATGAATGAACATTTTGAGTTCATCCAATGCGATCTTTTCCTTCAGTCTGTGCATTTCAGTCTTGAAGGTCAACCACTCAGGAGGTAGCTTGCTAAGTATCAAACATACAAAGAGATTATCCGAGATATCGGACTTATCGTCCGCCAGCTTGAGACGCAGACTCTCCAGTTCAATTATTTGAGAGGTGATTGACGAGTTTAAATTAAATTTAGAAGTGAAAAGTCTCTCGCCATGGAGAGTCCTCGACAACCCCTCTTCCTTCTGGAAGTGCGCATTCAAGCGGTCCCAAATCTCCTTTGCAGTCTTATGACTGCTGTAGGTCAGGGCGAGTCTAGGGTTCAGTGAATTTAGGAGGTAGTCCCTGCAGAAGTCTTCGTCTTTTCTCCACTGAAGTTCGCTCATGTCCTCTTCGGTAGTGGCAAAATCACTCAGGACCGTGTAGAAGATCTCACGTTCCTTCATACCAAGTTGGACGTGCAGCTTCCAAGCGTGGAAGTCGGAAAGATCGAACGACTGAAGCTTGACGATGTCGTAGGAGGTAATCTTCGACATCTCGCTAAAGCTAGAACAGAAAAAACCAGAAAGAAGTCACCTGATCCGCGCGTAGACGATCCAGTGTCTTCAGAACCAATCCAAGAAATAGTGTTTACTCCTCATGCTGAGTGCACACCGTCTTCCCCCAAACAAGATCTGAAGCAGATTTGAAGTTTTGCTGGATCACGACAATGATTCAATTCCAAACTTCACTAGTAAAGAGCAATCCACTTGCTTCTTCAAGATCAATCAACAAAGAGGAGAGATCCAACAAGGTAAGTTCTCTTCCTTATCTCAGATCAACAAGAATGATCCCAACCAGTTAATCAACGTTAAATTTCAGATCTGTCGCTGCAGAGAAACGAGGAACTGGATCGACACAGGAGATCTGGAGCGCAACCAGAGATCTGGAAGGCGGTCGAATCTGCACCAGGGGCTGAAGCGATGAGGAAGAAACCGACAGTCCCTCCTTTTTCTCTTTTTCGATCTGCTTACAGTAGAAATGAGAAAACAGATATCCGCCTTTATCCGATCAGTGGAGACGAGGAAAACAGCGGAAAAACCAAGTTGCATCAACGGGAGAAACCCGATCGACGGAAAGGAAGGCCGAATCTGGGACAGGAGTTTTTGTCGATCGACAGATCTGGATTGGCCGAATCGGGATGACCTACCTCCCGATCTGTAAGGAGGAGATGCTTCCCGATCTGGATCGGAAAAGAACGCAGCGGAGCCTCGACGATGGCGGCTACGGGAAAAACTCGCGAACGGCGGGTCGAGGACGGCGGATCGAGCACCAGAGCGACGGAAATCGCGCAGAGCGACGGAATCGCGAACAGGCAGAACACCCCGGTGGCTTCGCGAACTGGATGGCGCCGGCGAAATCAAGGATCGATTACAGATCTCGGGAGGAACTCGCCGAACGGGAGCGGGTGAGGTGGAATCGCGAAATCGCCGAATACTAGAGCGGAAACCCTAGGCAGCGGGGTACTTTGAGAATGTGGGAGTTAGCCGCTCAAAGTATTCTACTATGCCCTATCTAAGTATGGAATATGGTATATATATAGTACTTCCAGCTTAGGGCCAAACCCTACAATGACACGAAACCCATTAACCTATTCGAGTCGGCCTCGACACGTGCGGACATATAACAAAATAACCTAACAGTTTGGCGGTTAAGCGGCTAACACGGCGCGGTTACTGCAGTTATGTTTTCAAAGCAGTGATCATCCAAGTCAAAAAATTACTAATGGCAGCCCACAAACAACACTAATTAACATTTGTTACAATATAAAAACAAATGAGCCATCATATATATTTTGCTAACAGCACCCCCAACATAAATGAAAAAATGTCAATAATAAAATAAAAGAAAATTGCAAAAAAAAAATTTTTACGTAAAATCCATACTACCTTGCATTCTTATCATCAGGGAACTAAAATTAAAACATTTTGTTGCGCATTATTTAGATCGTTACAAAGTCAGTGGTAACCTTAGTGTAGAGTAGCAAGCAGTAGTTTGACGGTTAAGCGGCTAACGCGACGCGGTTACTGCACTTAAGTTTTCAAAGCAGTGATCTTCTTCCTTGGTCTTCTCCAACATTTTTCAAAGCAGTCATGTGTGCGACCTCTGCAGTTAGGCGTCTAAAGAGATGACCGAGCGGTTACTTTTTTTTTGATTGCTTGTCTTGTATTAGTTTTTTAATATTCGTCCAATACAACACCAAAATCATGTCTCACACTTGTATGTCTCGCTGATGTAACTGAGTAGTCAAGTTAATACAAGTCTTGTTATTACTTCTCCATTACTAATGATTTACTCTCTTAGGCTTCATTTGGCGCGACATTTTCAGGCGGCGTTTGGAGTCAAATGGTCGGCGGCAGCAAGCGTTGCGTCTGCTCCCGCAACAAGAAGGAAAAGCCCCGTTCCGACTCCGTTTCAATCCCGGCCTCTCCCCCTCCAGTTCAAGACCGGCGTTTGGACCCACCAGCTACTCCGCCACCACCACACCAAATGAAGCCTAATTGGTTGAGAGTGTTTCTTCCATCTCAGCAAATTTTACAGCACTTCCCCTATGAGGCTATGAACCTACAACCAACATTTAAATACATATCAGCATGTTTTTCTAATATGTGATCATATTGTTTTGAAAAATTATGAGCAATGTTATAAACACATCAATATATACTATTAACACACCAAATTTCACTCAAAAAAACACAGAAATCCTAATCCCGACCGCTTTAAGCGCACACCGACGCATTTCTATCTTTCGTCAGTGTTGTTTCGCAATTCCAAGATGCACACCCCGCTCTCTTCCGCCGAGCGCCATTCCGCGATTTCGTCGCTGCCCATGGAGGAGATCGCCGACGAGTTTCTCAGCAAGGAGCCCCTTTTTTTCTCTGGTGGCACCGTGCATCTGGTCCCAAATTTGGCCGAGTTGGCTCTAGGTTGTTCTGACGTGCCAGTGTTTGCTTCCCTAAATGGGCAAACATGAAGATAAAAAACGCCAGGAGGACACCATTAAGTCGGCGAGCCTCGTTTCTTCGAAGCCTGGCACTATTGATGCGAGAGTAGATTCGCTTTTTGTTTGTGTTGAGAAACCCTCGGGTGAGAATCAGTCTTCCCCCTCCATTTCAGTTTCTTCGAATTCTTCACAATAAAATAGTCCTGTCATGCTCAGGAAGCTTGTAGCTTTGTCGAAACAGAAGGATAAGTGTATGCTGTTTTGGGAAAAAAATGGCATGTCAGGTGTTTGTGATAATGTCCCAGTGAATATTAATCATGTTTTGACAACACCTTCATCAGCACCAGAAGGCGTGGCACCTCCAGTGGGTGAAATGAAGTCGCTGAAAAATCCAGCGATCGGGGAGGTGTCTGATAGATAGTTGTGGGAGAGGGAAAGGTGGATGATGTAAGGTTGCAATTTATCAAAGTTGATAGGAATGGGTCAGAAAACTGATTGTGGGAGAGGTCAAGCAGCTGCACTTGTGTTGATGGCATTGGAATGGAACCAAAGAAACACTTATTTCGCAAATCAACATCAGTAAATGATATAATTTTGATGTGAAAATATCATATAAAAAAAGAACGAAAAATCATAATCATTTTGGTTTGTCAATAACTATTTTAAAATCTGGTGCGACAATAACGCGTTGGTGTGAAAATAAAAAAATTTGGTGTGTTAATATAATTTGGTTGTCAATAGCGAAAATTGGTGTGATTTTAACATTGCTCAAAATTATTGGTGGAGATCCAGGAAACCTTACTGGCGTCACTGGAGGGAAGAGGAATCGGGACTGGAGTGGGAGCAGCCATGAGATTAATGAGAGACGAACAGAGATGGTAGCCCGCGCTCGACAACAGTCGAACCCGCAGCTTCTAAGCTTCAGGTTCTGTGTCTCTCTTCCCTCAACTCACTATCAAAATACAATCCCCCAATCTCGATGCTACTGGTTTCTAAGCTTCGGCAAAGAGCAAAATACCCTCCAAAAATCTGAAATTGAACGTCTCATTTGTGAAATGTTGGGCACGGGCGTGATTAGGCACAACTGCAGCCCCTTTGCCTCTCCGGTGGTCATTGTAAAGAAGCATGATGGCTCTTGACGCTTATGCGTGGACTACCGTCGCCTTAATCAAAATTCGGTCAAGGATAGATTTCCCATCCCATTGATTGAGGAATTGATCGATGAACCTCATGGGGCAAGATACTTCTCCAAATTGGATTTACGTGTCGGTTATCACCAAGTGCGGATGACGGACAATGACATTGACAAGACCGCATTCCTCACCCACCAAGGACATTATGAGTTTTTGGTCATGCCGTTTGGGTTGACGAACGCTTCGTCAACGTTTCAAAGCCTCATGAACCGCATCTTCCAAGGTCATCTTCGAAAATTTATCTTAATTTTTTTATGACATTTTGGTTTTCAGCACAACTTGATCCGAGCATCTGCAACATTTAGAAGTCACCTTTGACATCCTCCGCAACAACCAACTGGTGCTCCGCCGAAGCAAATGTGAGTTCGGGATGACACAAATCCACTACTTGGGACATGTCATTTCCGGCCACGGGGTGGCCACGGATCCGGCCAAAATACAGGCGATGCTCGATTGGCCAACACCCACCTCGATCAAGAAGGTGCGGGCTTTTCTGGGCTTGACCGGATATTACCGCTGGTTCATTCAAGGCTATGGGACTCTTGCATGACCACTCGCGGAGTTGCTAAAACAACGGTCATTCGTGTGGACGGAGGCAGCAGAGACGGCGTTCCAGAAATTGAAGCGGGCAGTATCCGAACCACCAGTATTACAATTACCGAACTTCCAACAACCATTTGTCGTCGAAACAGATGCGTCAGACAGTGGGGTAGGGGTTGTTTTACTCCAAAAAGAACGACCCATTGCGTATTTCAGCCAGGCGTTGGGGACACGATACGCCGGGCTGTCCACTTACGAAAAGGAATTATTCGCCATAGTGTTGGCCGTCCAGAAATGGCGACACTACCACTTGGGGGTCCTTTTGTGATACGTACGGATCATCAAAGCTTAAAGTTCACGCTTGATCAAAAATTGACAACGTCGGCGCAACAACGTTTCCTCGCCAAGCTTATGGGGTATGATTTCTCGGTGCAATATAAACGGGGCAAGGAGAACCGATGTGTGGATGCATTGTCTTGGCTTCATCAGATAACACACGAGACGTTGCATTCGATAACCACCTTACAGTTGGATACTTTTCAACACATTCGAGAATCATGGAAGGGCGACACCCATTTACAGCAAATCATAGCGGCCGAGGAGGCCGGTACAACGGCTCACCGGAAGTATTCATGGGAGCATGGTGTGCTCAAGTGGAAATGGAAGCTCGTTATTGGGGATGATATGGGCCTCAAACAACGACTATTTCAAATGTACCATGCCGACGCCATGGGGGTGGGGGTGGGGGTGGGGGTGGGGGTGGGGGGGGGGGGGCGGTCACTCGGGAATTTCAGCCACCTACCAACGCATTAAGCGTCTTTTCTTTTGGAAAAAAATGGAACCGGAAATATACAACTGCATCCAACAATGTACGGTTGCCAACAATGTAAACACGACAACCAACGACCAATGAGACTCCTCCAACCGCTACCCATTCCGGATCGCATTTGGCGAGACATTTCATTAGATTTCATAGAGGGGTTGCCTAAAAGCTTGGGCAAATATACCATTTTGGTGGTGGTCGATTGCTTAAGCAAACAAACTCACTTCAATGCCATGCCTCATCCACACACTGCCGTGACGGTGGCCCAAGTTTTCCTGGATTCCATCGTACGACTACATGGTCTACCCGCCTCCATTATCAGCAATCAGGGAAACGTCTTCATCAACACATTTTGGCAAGAGTTATTCCAGGTACTTCAAGTACAGTTGAACATGTCGTCGGCATATCACCCCCAATCCGACGGTCATACGGAAGTGGTGAACCGGTGTGTTGAAAGCTACCTCCGGTGTATGTGCTCCGAGAAGCCTAAGAGCTGGGTTAGTTGGTTACCACTAGCGGAATGGTGGTACAACACCACATATCATAGTGCAATCCGGATGACACCATATGAGGTGGTATATGGTCGGGAGCCCACGACATTACCACCGTACGTGGACAGCGCGACCAAACTTGACAACGTTGATCGATCATTGGCGGCACGAGATCGTGTGATGACAATGCTGAAAGATAACTTGGCTGAAGCACAAAATCGCATGAAGATCTTGGTGGATTCCAAAAGGCGGGAGCATGAGTTGGAAGTGGGGGAGTGGGCATGGGTACGATTACAACCATATTGACAAGTTAGTCTTCGCGTACATTGCGTTCACAAGCTCTCTCCTAAGTTCTTTGGGCCCTTCCTCGTGAGGGAGTGGGTTGGAGCCGCAGCCTAAAAATTGGAGCTTCCGAAAGGGGCCAAAATACATCACACCTTCCACATCTCCCAACTAAAGAAGTACTCGGGTCCACTGGAGGGCCCAATACATCCCCTTTCAGAGTCGGTCAATGATGAGCGCAATCCTCTTGTGGAACCCCTCGCCGTCCTGGATAAGCGCATCATCAAACACGGGTGACGTGTCGTCACACAACTTCTCATTCAGTGGACCAATGGAGCATCAGAGGATGCAACATGACAGAACTTATGGCAGCTTCGCAAGCGTTGACCGAAAAGCATTCCTTGAGGTCAAGAAACATTCGATGGGGAAGACAATGTTATGGAATAGTAGAATATATGTAGTTATTAGTGTTAGTGGAGGGTATTTTGATCTTTGCTGTTGTTTAGGGCTTTTGTTTAATGTTTTGTTGAACCAGATATGCTGAATATTTTTGGTTAATGTTTTGTTGTTGTTGGTGGCTGCCACGGGTAGAGTTTCCCCGGCACCTCCTTCTCAATCTGTTCAGGTATTTCCTTCAGATTGTGTATCTTGTTACACCGTTTGAATCCTTAATATCAAGAGTTATTGTGCTGGTGATTTTCCCTCTGCACTGTTTATCGTGGTGCTGTTATTTCTCTTGAGTGCTGTTTGTCCGGTGAGGTAGCCGGAATCGGTGGACTGCGGGTTACTTCACAACAGTTGTCGGGCAGCACCGGCGGCAACTGCACACAGAGCTTTGGATTCCTTGGCAAGCCTCCCGTCGCCAATGATCAAGGTATCAAATCTTCTCCTCACGGTTATCAACACTAATCCCAGCATTTCCCGATTCACATCAATATTTCAGAAGAATCCGCGTGCAGTCATGGTATTTGATCTGGATGTTTCCAAAAATCCCCTTGAAATTACGAATCTGGTTGTTTTGCCTACCCTAATCCGAAACATAAAGCAAAAATATTCTCTCTTCGAGCTCTGGAGTTGAGTGTTGCGTCCCGAAAACTTCACATTCAAATCATTGGTGGACGCCGTTCAATGGTTGAATAGATGATGGAGGATAGGAATACACCTGCTTGCCACTCTAGCGCACCATACACCCCAATCCATACAGGGGCCTTATCAGGCCGCAATCCATACACCCCAATCCGTCTCTGCATCCCACCACGGGTGGGCAGGTTGTTGAGGCCGGGAGAACTTGAACATCCGATCTCCTTGATAAGGAGTCCTCAGGCGGGCTCTCATCACTAACTGAGCTACAACTCAATTGGTGATGAGAGTTCAATTAAGAACTATTTATCTAGGAGGTTGGGTGCTCGTCCCCCGGCCTCAACAACCAACTGTGGTTGCAGCCGACCCAGAGACCGGTTGGAGTATGCAGACTGTAGCCCTGATAAAGCCGTCCTGGTGGGACTCCATGGTCGCGGGTGTTAGTGTATATTTGGACAATTAACGGGTTCAGAGGCTTAACAGGTCGGTTCGGATACACGGATATCCGATACCCGTAGAAACTCTTAGAGTTTGTCTATTTATACCCACCTAGGGGCAATGGATAGGTGATTCCACCTAAATCTCCATCCGGATGCTTCGAGCGACATTATCAGCAGATAGGTGGATTCCCGTCCCACATCAATAGAAACACATAGGAAGCTTGATGTTCGGGGAACAGTAATTCCATATGAACAATGATCAAATTTGTTGATGAATGGTTAATATAGTTTAGAGTTCTACCTTGTTCTCTCTAGTTTTCCCCACAGGACCTCTACAAAGTCTAATGATTGTCTAAGGCTCCACCATATATTCACCAGGTATGATGTTGCAGATCTGTGAGAGGTAGTTGCGAGCAATCATCTTCTAGGATTGATCGCAATGATAGCATCAAAGTCTTTCTTGAATCCTTGGATCAGACATGGTGATAATGGATGGTTACCCGTAGAGATGGAGAGTTGGAACCGGAGGGGGGGAGGCGGGGTTGGAAAAGCGACGTTTGCGGGGCTTTTTCTTCTTGCGGCGGGTGCAAACGCAACAAACGCTGTCGGCGTCCCGTTTGTTTACCCGCCGTCCGGCGCCCCGTTTGTTTACCCGCCGTCCGGCGTCCCATTTGTTTACCCGCCGTCCGGCGGCGTTTGCTCCAAACGTCTGACGAAAACGCCGAAACAAACGAAGCCTTAGTTGTTGAATTGATGAGCATCATTTGTTATGATTTGTTATTGTGATGGCTCCAAACGGACCGGTCCAGCTTGGTTATATCTTTTTAGTTTTATGCTATATATATACACATGTAATCCCGATCTCAACCTAACCTAATCAATCGATTCAATCGGGAGAAAAAAGCGGAGCGGCGGCTTCGGGCGAACGGAAGAACAGGAGCGGCAGCATCCGACGATTTCATCGGGCGAAGGAGGAGCAGCGGCTTTGGGAGAAGATCCGGCAGCGGCATCGGGCGTTCGTCGGCGATCCCGAGCGCAGCATCCGGCAGCAGTTCGGCGATCAGTGGCGGCTTCGGGACGCGATCGAGCGGCAACATCGGGCGGTTCTTCTCCGGCGACGATCGGCGGGCATAGGGCCCGATCTTGGGCCAGCTCTTCTTCTCCGGCAGGCATAGGGCCCGATCTTGGGCCAGCTCTTCTTCTCCGACGGGCATAGGGCCCGATCTTGGGCCGGCGGTTCTTCTTCGGCAATGATCGGGATACCGATCTAGGGTTCTTCTCCGGCGATCTTGGAGATCTGACGGTGGCAAGAGCGGGCAGCAGCGTTTTCCTTCTTCTCCGGCGACATCCAGGCTGCGACGGTCTCTCGCCAGCATCGTCTAGGGGAGAAAAGGGGGCTGCAGCGGCGACACCGATCAGTGGTCGACTCTCTTCTCCGGCGACATCTAGGCTGCGGCGGTCTCTTGCCGGCAGCGTCCAGTGGAGGAGGAGAGGGCGGCGGCTCCGATTGGCCATTTCTTGCGGCCGGCATAGGGGAGTTTTCTTCCCTCTCTCTCTTTTTTGTTGTTCTTTCATTCCTATTGTAGGTTAGTGTCGATCCGCTGAGGATCGTTGAGTGCCTGTGTTGTAATCATGGTTGTCAGGATCGCGATCCGGATCATAGGATCTTACGATTCTACGATCCTGATTTTGTAAAGCGATCCTCGATTCGAACCTACTATCCAATCCGAACCTACCTCGAAATGATCTCATCTAGGATCCCGATCCTGACAACCTTGGTTGTAATCGAATATTATTTTTGATTAGTGGATCCGACGCGCTCTCCCCGTGGATGTAGGAGCTTAACTTCGAACCACGTATATCTCTTGTGTTTCTGTGTTTTGGAATTTCGTACTTTTGTTTGTTTGGTGCGCGCCACTATTTGCTCAAAATTTGCTTCCGTTGCTATTGTCCGCGACGAGTTCCGTACTCGCGGGCCGGTGCCAATTGCACAATAATTGGTATCAAAGCGAGGTTCCTCCTTCGGACCAGTGAGCAAATTCAATGGCGGTCAAATTCGAGATTCCAAAATACGATGACAAAATTGATTTCGGCATTTGGCAAAAGCGCATAAAGGTCGTACTCGTGCAGCAAGGACTTTACAAGGCACTCCTTGGAAAGGAGAAGGCCAAGGTGAAGGACAATGACGAGTGGGATGAGCTGGATCTCAAGGCCGCTATAGCAGCCGGGTATGATAGCAATGTGGATGTCTTGCACTTGTCACAGAGTCATGAGATCACGGACGAGTGGATCATGGACACTGGGTGTTCATACCACATGTGCCCACGCAGAGAGTGGTTTACCACTTTCAGGGAGTGCGATGGCGGTCGGATCCTGATGGGAAACAACTCTGAGTGTGGGTCTATGGGGATCGGGACTATCCGGATCAGAATGTTTGATGGAGCGATTCGGATAGTCCCGATCCCCACAGACCTGCACTCAGAGTTGTTTCCCAACAGGACTCGACCACCATCGCACTCCCTGAAAGTGGTAAACCACTCTCTGCGTGGGCACATGTGGTATGAACACTCAGTGTCCATGATCCACTCGTCCGTGATCTCATGACTCTGTGACACGTGCAAGACATTCGTATTGCTATCGTACCTGGCTGCTATAGCGGCCTTGAGATACAGCTCATCCCACTCGTCATTGTCTTTCACCTTGGCCTTCTCCTTTCCAAGGAGTGCCTTGTGAAGTCCCTGCTGCACGAGTACGGACTTTATGCGCTTTTGCCGAAGGCCGAAATCAATCTTGCCATCATATTTTGGAATCTCGAATTTGGCCACCATTGAATTTGCTCACTGGTCCGAAGGATGTAGGAGCTTAACTCCGAACCACGTATATCTCTTGTGTTTCTGTGTTTTGGAATCTCGTACTTTTGTTTGTTTGGTGCGCGCCACTATTTGCTCAAAATTTGCTTCCGTTGTTATTGTCCGCGACGAGTTCCGTACTCGCGGGTCGGTGTCAATTGCACAACAATGATTTACAATAAAACTAGCTTTAATTATATACATGTACCTGTATAATGTTGATGCACGCTAGAGTAGTTTAATTTCACATTAGATGAGAGAATATGCTATTGTAGAAATTTCATGTCGCTGGCCCTCACCCATGAGCTCAAGCTAATATGTTTTTAACTACCAGTGTATATCACCCAACTTCAATTTTCCCTAAGTTTTTGCTCCCCCATATCTGCCAATAAAGCAACGGTACTAAATGTTTTCATTTAGAGGCCAAATTACTGGTGCACCTGAATATACGTTCATAAACCCCCCAACCTGATTGACTAGACCGAATCAATAGTTTTGTTTGGAGGATTCTATGCACCATTTGGTTGGTAGAGAGTCCTTATCTTAAGGACAGCTTAATTTAGTACTTATTAATGATGGAGGGAAGGAGCTGCCTCTGTAAGAACTAGTAGAGTAGAAATGATATCATTCATATTAAAGATTTATTTGGTATATCAAAATAAATTGATATAGCTGGTCTACAACTTTTCATATACTGACACTACTATGATTTGCAAGCATCCATCACAAAGGTCTTCTCTCAATCAAGTCTTCCCGAGATCAAACTAACTTGATCCAACAGGCATCATCCGATAGAATTCGGCAAGTGCAGAATCATCAATGGTGTTGGGGATCGGGTCCTCCAGGGCTCAAGCGCTTTGGCTGGAACACCGGCATTCTCGTCTTCGATCCAACAGCGAAAACCTCCTGCACCGCTCCCTCCGACTTGTTCCGATGGCTTAGCGCCCGGGATCCCGAGCTCAAAAACGCCGAAGAAAGTATCAAGAAGAGGCAGAGAAAAGCTCTTGAGGAGGAGAATGCCACCAAGATCACCATTTTCAGCAGTCTGATAGAAATTTAAGCAGACGGGAGGTTTATGATTTCAGGCTTGGTCTTATATAAGCACAATTCAAAGTGGAGGCCACACTATCAAGTATAAAAAACAGTGGAAAAACTTGTCCGCTTGTGCTTGAAAGCAGAGGTGGCCTCAAATATCTTTTATGGGCATATAATTGAAAAAAAGCTCAGCAGAAACAAAGAGCATGCAGAAAAGTTCATGTAGTTAGATAACACACATGCGTCATTGTGATTTTCTGAAGTCATAGTTTTGTTTCTTCTTCCTGTTGTTTTTTTGTTTGTATTGAAAATGTTTGTACAGTGTGAATCTAGTCAGTTCTTCTTCTCAGGACTCAAATGGGAGCTTAGATTATCTTCTTTTAATTCAATTTTATACCCAAAACATCATGACATTGATCTCATGCATAGCAATGTCCTACAAAACATGCTTTCTTCATGTAATCTTCTGACAATTTTGACTATAACTCATCTATATTTCTAACAACAAAGTCTTATTTCAAAAAGACTCTAGAAACTATAGGGACTAATTTTAACTATTTCAAAATATAGGGATCAATTTCATCTTTTACTTAAAGTTTAGTAACTGAATTAGGTATTTAGCCTTATTATTATTATTATTATGATAAAAGCAGTGTGGCTGTTGAGAGTCTTATTTGGCTGTGTAAGCATAAAAGGGCAAAAGGTTGAATATGAACAATCTTTTAATGGAATGGATGGCAAAGTCGTATACGCGATCACCAAGTTTTGTCATTTGCGATGCATACAGAAAAATTCTTAACACTTTAATTATATATATTAATTGATTCATTATCAGGCATGTTTGCTAAGCAAAAGCACCACCTTTTCATCACACTAGCCTTTTTTTTGTATAAAAATGTTGTCTTTTTTAAATCCTTTATGATTGAGTGGATCTTCATCACAGGCCAATCAACTGTGATGGATTAAAAAAAACTCTTTTTTGACCATATAATTAGACAATGCTTTATTAGGGTTCCATATATAATGGGTTTATTAGGTAGACCCTTTTATCTTGGTTTGTTTTACTAATATAAGTCATGGTTTGTATGAAAATCCATGCACTCTCTTTACTACGTACTATACATCCCCGAGTTTTATGCTTTAAAAGACGAAAAAGTGATAGGCGTGGATTCGGAAACATTGATTATTAGGACATGCTATGTTAGAAAGCATAGACATCATCGATTCACACACGCAATATGCTTCAATCATAAAGGAATCATTGAGCATTTTGTATTGCTTTCTACAATTTAGGGCTTGCATGTACTACTTCCCCCGCTTGTAAGGTGAATCATTAATGAAGGAACAAGTATTTATTGTCGTGTGTTGATGAGTCAGGCGTATACATTCTTAACTTTAGACCAATTCAAGGTTATTATGATGCGGGTGAACTGTGAAGGGCACAACAGATTAAGAGTTCATTTGATGCGGTGTTTTTGATCCGGTAAGTTTGGACAAAAACGACATCATTATAAAATGTATGTTTGACATGCAGCAGTTGTGACTCCCACCAATAAAAGAAAACTAGTTTCGAACATAAAAGCGGATGATGTTCCTTAGATGAGGTTGAACGATCATGAACGACGATTCATAACCACCGATTCATGACCGTCGCTGCCGTGCCAAACAGAGCCCATACGAGAGTGACTCATTTTACTAACCTGCATTGAAATCATGTTATAATTTAAGCAGCATCCAACCCAATTACTTTGATGTAAGAGAAGAGAGTACTCAAGAATACACGACATCCGATCATGTGTCGAAATACGTTGAATGATCATCCCCTCCAGTGTAGCATTGTGCACTTAATATAGTTCTCAAACTCTTTCAGCTAAATACATTAGCTTTAACTTAAATGTTTGGTTTTAATATGATAGTTGTTAATAATTTAACTCACTTCTATTGTGTATTTGTGACAATCAAATTGTTAATATAATCTCACACCGTCAATCCACCATGTTCTGATCTGTTTATATGGCAAGACAACCCTCACCAGCTGAGCCGGTTTTTCAGGTTGAGTTAGGTCAAACCTAACATGGTATCAAAGGCAGGTTCCATCCAATTTCTGTCCGGTTCCGTTCGGTCCGCTCATGAGCTATGTATCCCGGTTCCGTCCGGTCAATCCATGCTATGGGCGAGGGGGGATGTTAATAATAGTCTCACACCGTCAATCCACTATGTTCTGATCTGTTTATATGGCAGGGCAACTCTCACCTGTTGAGCCGGTTTTTCATGTTGAGTTAGGTCAAAACTAACACGAATAATGCACTGCAACGAGTAAATTTAAATCACACACGAGGCAATAAATACGCAAATTTTTATTCGAAAGATCCCCATAACAAGGTTAAGAATTATAATATTATCGTAGTCCAACCCAAAAGATCTTAAATAAAAAATTAAGTATGAAAAATAACACATACTCTACAATTGAGATTACCCTATCACGGACCGAACGATCTTAAAATTGTGACTAAGGAATAAAGACACATGATTAAATGAGAATACAAAATTTACCCGTGATATGCAAAAACACAAATCAGTGTGATTCGCTTCGTCTGGTTCCTTAAAAATATTTGAAGTCCTCCAACAATCTTTCCTTTTTTTTTCTAATAGCGGTTGGCGCTCTACTTCTACACAAACATGTATGAGTCACTCTGATCTAGAGGTGTAAGACGGAACCAACTGAACCGCATAATCGAATCAAATCAAACCAAATGACACGCTCGGTTCAGTTTTAGTAGGCTATTGTTCGATCACGATTCCAATTTTTAAAAACGTGTGGTTCAGTTCAGCTCAGAATTTTGAATGTCAAACCCAAACATATTAGCACTTGACATTAACATTTATAATTTAGTATCATAATATATTAGTTTTGTTTGGGCATCAAGATTGACACAAAACTTAATTTATGTTACAGTAAGTTATTAACTTGAGTCTTCAACCGCATCTATAAGAAGAGTTCTTAAAATATAAAAAGAAATGACTAAAAAGACCACCCAAGATCCAGCCCAAACAAATGAAAAGGTGGGGAGAGCTCTTGCGTGGTCTTCGGTTGCATCTAGGCGGACTTCGCCCGCCTCAGCACGGGCTTCGCCCGTGCTCGATGCGCCGCTGCGGGCTGCGCCCGCAACATATACATATGAGTATTCAAAATGACCGTAAAAAAATATAAATCACCATAATAATTTTTATTTTGTAAAAAACATACGTTTTGACATACAAAACATAATTTCTCTATCTCTCTAAATATAAGAAAAAATAACTAAAAAGACTAAAATAAATGAAAAAAGAGTTGATTATATGAGGGCAGTATAGTATTAAATGTTACACCAAACTACTTATGAGTTTACTTATATAATAAAAATATATACTTTAACTATTTAAAATTACAAAATAATTTAAAATTAAAAATATTTTTATATATATAATTTAACAGTAAAAAAAATTATAAACTCAATATTATATATTATATAATTTATATTATATATATGTATATTATAGGAGTATCTTAGTACGGGCTATGCCCATACGAATATCGTTTCAAGAAGATCCCAATGACAGTTCAAGAATTATAATAAAATAATAAATTGCCGCTTAAAGAAAAAGCAGCGGGGATAGCTCAGTTGGGAGAGCGTCAGACTGAAGATCTGAAGGTCGCGTGTTCGATCCACGCTCACCGCATTTTTGGTTGTACTTAATTAATTATGTTTTATTAAAATAGCGAAAAGAAAGCCTAAACTATGAACAATCTTCTAACTCTTCCGATCAATTTTTTTTTACTTTCTTTTCATTTTAATCAATGTATGAATCTGTAAACAGCTTACGATTTTGAAGTTCACCACATTTTTTATGTAATTAATTGTTTTTATTAAAAATCAAATATTACTTTTTATTTATCTCCAACAGATATATAATCAGCCACAAGAAAGCCTAAACTTTGAACAATCTGCTTACTCTTCCAATCAATTTTTTTTTTACTTTTAATTCGTTTTAATCAATGCATGAATTTGTAAACAGCATAAGACTTTGAAGTTCCACCGTGGTGGCAGAGTCTTGAAATTAATTACTGCAGATCACATATGAGAAACAAACTGTAGAAACAAAAACAGAGACTCAGTGAAGAAGATATCTGAAGATGAGCGCCATTGACGGAATCAGCGGAATTCCTTCCTCAGAACTTGAGCGGCTCGGTCATGCTTCGACACCCCATCGCCATTCTTGAACACTTCATCTGCAAATATCCTCTTCATGTTGAAACCAAGAAGACGGCCGCTTGAAGACGGAGAAGGGAGGTTTGGCTCGCCGGAGGGGAGACGGAGGCTGTCGTAATTGCAGAGGTGGGTGATATCTCGGAGGGGAATTCTTCTGCTCCTCCTCCTTTGGCTACGCTTCTTCTTTATGATTCTCTTCCCGGAGCAGCAGAGATGGAGAGAAATGGAAGAACAGTTCTCCTTGTTGCTGAGCGAGAAGACAGAAGGAAGACCCATTCCTCTTCTTCCACACTGTTTTTCTTGATAGATTCTCTCAGATGGAGAGCAGCGGGGAACAAGAGGAAGAGGAAGAGAGGAGACAGGCGGTAGATTTGTAGAAGGGATTTTGGGGGTTTCATGTTTTAAGAAGAAGGGGGGAAGAGGCGGGGGAGTTGAAAAGAGGAAATCTTTGAAGAGGGAGGAGAAAAATGAATCCGTTGTGGAGGGAGATTTAAATTTTTTAAGGAGGTTTAGGCCGGAGAGACGAACATCGCCGGAAAAAAATTCCTGTTTTTAATTTTTATTCTCCCGCCAGGCCGCCATGGCCGCCAAATTCCGGTGGAAAAAGGAAAGCCGTCCATTAATAATTTCTAATATGTGAATATATGATGGACGGTGTGATCAATCGGTATAACTTGGAAAGCTATTTATTTACACTCTTTATGATTTTATGGCTCTCTCACTCTTTGGGATACTATATAGTATATACTAGTGTCCTTTTAAAAAGAATATAGATTCAAAAGAGATGTTTAAAAACTTAAAATTGTATTTAAAATTATTTTAACATATTATTATTTATTTTGCTCCGAATTTTTTAAATTTTAAAAAAACAAAATTAAATATTGTTATGTGTTTTTCTTATAAATTTGTAGATATAATCTTTTTTTTTCCAAATTTGATGGGATCACTCACAATTTATAAGAATTTCGGGCTGCAAATAACCGGAATTCCCTAATCCCCCACTAGCAAAGTGGAAGCTATAGGAATAACCACCTTGAGCGTTGATAGGAATTAGATTCCTTTTATAAAAGTTTGGGGTGCGAATAGCCCTCTCCTCACGATCCCGACTATCTTAGTGGGGGAATGAGTTTGACCTCCGCGCATGCAATCGGCACACGCAATCGTGCGCGATCCCACTCTCGTCGTTTGATTGGGGCTGGCTAGACGGTCGGCCCATCCCTCTCTCCTTCTCCTCTGGCCGACTGGCTCAAGTCGGCTCGATTTTCGGCCGGTGAGGAGGTTGCGCCTCGCGACCGCACTTTTGCGGTCGCATGGCGCGACCACCCCGCCGGTCTCCCCAACCGGCAAGAGTGCACCCCTCCCACAGTTGTTGTTGCGACCATGGGAGTCCGCGGGTGGCGGCTGGACACGCCTGGTGCTCCGGCCGGGAGCGCCTGGCCAGCCGCGCCCCGGTTCCGGCCGGCCGCACCTTGCGGCCAGCCGGTACCGGATTCTCGCCCAGCACCAACTGCGCGGCTAGCGGCCGACGTCGGGGCCGCGCCCGATGCACCGATCAAGTGCGCCCGACTGACCACGTGTGGCCCCCGCCGGCTCCTGCAGACCGCTTCCCACAACCGACTGACCCCACGCTGGTGGTTGGCGGTCGGCCAACGCTGCGCCGGCGGCCTGTGGCCGGAGCGGGAGCCGTCCGCCTCCCTCGCCCGTAAGGGGCGGCTCTCCCGTTGTCCTCAA
The DNA here is from genome assembly GCA_039583875.1 of Platanthera guangdongensis. Lineage (NCBI taxonomy): Eukaryota > Viridiplantae > Streptophyta > Magnoliopsida > Asparagales > Orchidaceae > Platanthera > Platanthera guangdongensis. The sequence continues at coordinate 15,844,908 of CM077164.1, forward strand.
GGCAGCTCCCTTCCTTTGTCGTTCAATCGGTCGCGCCACGATCGCAACCATCTGTTGCGTGGGTGAATGTTATATGGTTTGCGTTCGGTAAATGTTGTATGGTGTTTGAGGAGATGAATTAAATAACATAGCGGCCTAGTTGCTGAAGCGATAACCTAACGCATATAAACTCACAGAATTGAAACAAACACCATAGTTGTTGAAATAGTGATCTCGCGAGTATGGACTCCCAGAATTAAAGGAGAGCACCATAGATATTGAAGAGATCACCTCGCAAGTATGGAACTCGCAGATTTGAAGGAGAGTACCATTGTTGTTGAAGAGATGACCTCGCGAGTATGAAACTTGCGGAATTGAAGAGAGCACCCAGTAAGCATGAAGATCATCACGAGTAGGAGCTCGTAGAATACTAGCTTGAAGATATCATGAGTAAGGTGTCTCATGGAATGTAGGTTGTCGGAGCACCCAGTAAGTATGAAGGTCATCCCGACGAGTGTTGCCTTTGGTCTTTAGCTCGCCATCTTAAGCTATGAAGTATTCTCACAAAAAATTTCTTCCTCGGATACGATCTACGCTTACCGCACCAAAGTGTTAAAGCTGGGAAAATCCATACTCCAAAATTCGGATCAAAGCTGTCTAAAGTTATTGATTCTGCGTGTTGTGCAATTGGCACCGGCCCGCGAGTTCGGAACTCGTCGCGGACAATAGCAAAGGAAGCAAATTTTGAGCAAATAGTGGCGCGCAGCAAACAATCAATAGTACGAGATTTCAGAACACAGAAAACACAAGAGATTTACGTGGTTCATAGTTAAACTCCTACATCTACGGGGAGAGCTCGCCAGATCCACTAATCAAAAAATATTCGATTACAACACAGACACTCAACGATCCTCAATGGATCGACACTAACCTAGAATAGGAAATAAAGAACAACAAAGAAAAAGAGGGAAGAAAACTCCCTTATGCACTGTTGCCCTCTCCCTCTGATCGGTGTCGCAGCCCCCCTTTTTCTCCCGTAGACGCTGCCGGCGAGAGACCGTCGCAGCCTGATGTCGTCGGAGAAGAAGGAACCCTCTGCCAATCTGAATCGCCGCAAGAATGCAAGCCTTGATGCCTCCCTTTTCTCCAATAGACGCTGCCGGCGAGATACCTCCTCAGCCTTGATGTCGCCGGAGAAGAAGGAACAACTCTGCCCGCCCTTGCCGCCGTCGGATCTCCAATATCGCCGGAGAAAAGAGCCTCGATCGGGTATAGATCCTCGCCGAAGTCGCTGGAGGAGAACCACCCACCGATCTATGTCACTGCATGTCGCCGGAGGAGAAGGAAGCCTAGACCGGGTCTTCCCGATCTTGCCGGAGAAGAATCTACGCCGCTGTCGCCGGAGAAGAAGCACCCGCTTGCCGATGTGCTGCTGTCGTCGGAGAAGAAGCACCCGCTTGCCCCTGCGCCGCTGTCGCTGGATAAGAAGCACCCGCTGCCCAAGATCGGGCCCTTGCCGCCGCTCCTCTGTCTCGTTTTCCCGATTAGATTTGATTAGGTTAGATTGAAAAATTCCTGTGCAATATATATATATATATATATATATATATATATATATATATATATATATATATACAATAAGGCATAACAATGGGTTCAGCCCAAGGCCAAACCAAGAACAAACCGAACCGATCCAGCTGGACCGGTCCAGTTGGAGCCATCAAAATAACAATCTCCAACTTGATGCTCCACGAACACTAATACCGCCTATAACACACAGACCCCGACTGGCGAATATAAGCCCCCTCTCCCTGGGGTCGGCACGATCAGCATGAGCCGATATGAGCCAAGTCCAAGCAATGCTTGAACTTGATTCCGGTCAGAGGCTTGTCAACATATCCGCTATGTTTTCCTCAATCGGGATTTTCAGCAACTGAATGTCCCCTCCTCCGACAAACTCCCTCAACTTGTGATAACGAACGTCAATGTGCTTGGTCCTTGCGTGGTAGACTGGGTCTTTCGCAAGATAGATAGCACTCTGACTATCACAATGAAACTTCACAGCCTCCTGAGAAACCTACAGCTCTGCGGTGAGACCCTTGAGCCAAATGGCTTCCTTTGCGGCCTCCACCGCAGTGATATACTCCGCCTCTGTAGTGGACAGAGCGACTATATCCTGCAAAGTAGCCTTCCAACTTATGGGACCTCCACCTAGAAGGAAAATGTATCCAGTCGTGGATCTCCTTCTATCTAGGTCACCCGCTTAGTCAGAATCTACATAACCCTCTAACACACCCGCAACATCACTCTTCCTGAAGAGTAATCCGACGTTGGGTGTCCCGTTCAGATATCGCAAAATCCATTTGACAGCTTCCCAATGTTGTCACCTTGGATTTGCCATATATCTGCTCACGACGCTCACTGCCTGAGCGATGTCTGGTCTAGTGCAGATCGTCGCATACATCAGGCACCCTACCACATTCGCATATGGTACACTCAGCATCTCTTGTCGTCCCTTATCAGTGGTAGGGCACTGAATGAACGATAACCGAAAATGCTGTCCCAAGGGGGTTGAGACAGCCTTGGAGTCACTCATACTGAATTTCTCCAATACCTTCTTAATATACCCAGTTTGAGATAGCCAGAGCATGTCGCGCTCTCTGTCTCGACGAATCTCCATCCCAAGGATCTTCTACGCATGTCCGAGATCTGTCATCTCGAACTCCGAGCGCAGCTTCTCCTTTAATAAGGAGATCTCCCGGGCTGATTTGTACGTGAGTAACATGTCATCGACGTACAACATCAGAATTAAGATATCCTCATTCGCCAGGAATCTAAAATACACACAAGTATCGTACTGACTCCTGGTGAACCCCAATGAAGCCATGAGGACATCGAATCTCCGATTCCACATCCTCGGGGATTGCTTCAAGCCATAGAGAGATGCTCTAAGCTTGCACACCTTCTTTTCATTGTCAGGTTTCACAAACCCCTCAGGCTGCAATATATAGATCACCTCTTCTAGAATCCCGTGAAGAAATGTAGTCTTCACGTCCAATTGCTCCAACTCCATATCGTGGAGTACCACTAAGGCGAGCAATAACCTAATGGAGCAATGCTTTACGACAGGCGAAAAAATTTCATCGAAATCTATGCCTTTCTTTTGCGCAAAGCCTTTCACGACGAACCTGGCCTTGTATCTCCAGGGGTCCTTCCCGGAAGTAGACTCCTTCTTCTGGAATATCCATTTGGAGCTAATCGCCTTAGCTCCTTTCGGGAGATACACCAGCTCCCAAGTTTTATTCTTATGGAGAGACTGAATCTCTTCCTCCATGGCCGTCATCCACTGAGAATTTTCCTTGCTCTCGATGGCTTCCTTGTAGGATATGGGATCAGAGGAGATCATCTGGAAAGCGTATGCTACAGAATCATGTAGCCTGAAAGGCACTCTGACCTCTCGCCTAGCCCTTCCCCTAGTAATCGCATACGGCTCCTCCTGAGCGGGTTGTACAGTGTCTGATCCATCAGATTCCGATGATTCATCCTGATGATCGGTCCTGCTAATACCATCATGCTCTACTTCCCGATCTGTAGCTCTACTACTACTCTCGAGCTCCACCTCCACTGGTGGTCTTGGAGTCTTCTCCACCTCCTTCGCTTGGGGCTGAGACTTCTTCAATATAAAAGCCTCATCAAACACCACATCGCGCCTCACCTCAGTCTTTTTGTTCTCGGGATTCCACAACTTGAATACTTTAGTGTCGGTCTTTCGACCCAAGTAAATACACTTCCTGGACTTAGCATCAAGCTTCATTCACTCTGTGTCCGGAATTAGGGTATATACAGGACATCCGAAGATATATATGTCAAAATACGTGACTGGCGTACCTGACCATACTTCCTATGTGCACTTTAAATCTAGTGACATCGATGGGGATAGATTCACTAAATACCGTGCAGTGCTCACCGCCTCAGCCCAGAAGGGCTTGGGAAGGTCTGCCTATAGATGCATGCACCTGGCCCTCTCTAGAAGCGTCCTATTCATCCTTTCGGCGACACTGTTCTGCTGCGGCGTGCCAGGGATGGTGAAGTGTCTAGTGATACCCTCCTGATCACAATATCCCTGAAACTCCGACGATGTGTATTCGCCACCGTTGTCGGATCTCAGATACTTCACCCTCTTCCCCATCTAGTTCTCCACCTGAGTCTTTCAGATCTTGAACTTTTCAAACACTTCAGATTTTTGTTTGAGGAAGTAGATCCAAACCTTCTTAGAGTAATCGTCGATGAATGTCACGAAATAACTCGTGCCTCCAAGTGACGACACCGGGGCTGGCCGCCATACATCTGAGTGAATATACACCATTACGGCCTTACTGCGCCGACTCGATGTCATAAACTTGATCTTGTGCTGCTTTCCTAGAACGCATGTCTCACAAAGTCAAGTCTGCATGTTTTGACTCCCTTCAGGAGTCCTTTCCTATGCAGCTCTACGAGACCTCTTTCACACATGTGGCCAAGCCTAACATGCCACAATGCAGAGGTATCCTCATCAGACATCGCGACAATGACCGCATCACCAACTATCGTGGTGCCTACCAACCTATAAAGTGTATTAGTACGCTCCCCCTTCATGACGACTAGTGCACCTCTCTTCACCCTGATAAATCCTCCCTCGCCGGTATAGGAATACCCGGCTGCCTCTAAGGTACCTAAGGAGATCAAGCTCTTCCTTAGGTCAGACATATACCTCACATCGGCGAGTGTCTGAATCGCTCCATCAAACATTCTGATCCGGATAGTCCCGATCCCCATAGACCTGCACTCAAAGTTGTTTCCCATCAGGACTCGACCGCCATCACACTCCCTGAAAGTGGTAAACCACTCTCTACGTGGGCACATGTGGTATGAACACCCAGTGTCCATGATCCTCTCGTTCGCGATCTCATGACTCTGTGATACGTGCAAGACATCCGCATCGCTATCATACCCAGCCTTGAGATCAAACTCATCCCACTCATCATCATCTTTCACCTTGGCCTTCTCCTTTCCAAGGAGTGTCTTGTGAAGTCCTTGCTGCACGAGTACGACTTTTATGCGCTTTTGCCAAAGGCCGAAATCAATCTTGCCATCGTATTTTGGAATCTCGAATTTGGCCGCCATTGAATTTGCTCACTAGTCCGAAAGACGAACCTGACTTTGATACCAATTATTGTGCAATTGACACCGGCCCGCGAGTACGGAACTCGTCGCGGACAATAACAACAGAAGCAAATTTTTGAGCAAATAGTGGCGCGCACCATACAATCAATAGTACGGGATTCCAAAACACAGAAAACACAAGAGATTTACGTGGTTCAGAATTAAGCTCCTACATCCACGGGGAAAGCGCGTTGGATCTGCTAATCAAAATATATTCGATTACAACACAGACATTCAACGATCCTCAACGAATCGACACTAACCTAGAATAGGAAATAAAGAACAATAAGGAAAAAGAGGGAAGAAAACTCCCCTATGCACTGCTGCCCTCTCCCTCTGATCGGTGTCGCAGCCCCCCTTTTTCTCCCCTAGACGTTGTCGGAGAGAGACCGCCGCAGCCTGATGTCGCCGGAGCAGAAGGAACCCTCTGCCAATCTGAATCGCCGCAAGAACGCAAGCCTTGATGCCTCCCTTTTCTCCCCAAGATGCTGCCAGCGAGAGACCGCCGCAGCCTTGATGTCGTCGGAGAAGAAGGAACAACTCTGCCTGCCCTTGCCGCCGTCAGATCTCCAAGATCGCCGGAGAAAAGAGCCTCGATCTGGTATAGATCCTCGTCGAAGTCGCTGGAGGAGAACCACCCGCCGATCTAGGTTGCTGCACGTCGCCGGAGGAGAAGGAAGCCTAGATCGAGTATTCCCGATCTTGCCGGAGAAGAATCGCAGACTTGTCGATGCACCACTGTCGCCGGAGAAGAAGCACCGACTTGCCGCTGCGTCGTTGTCACCGGAGAAGAAGCACCTGCTTGCCGCTGCGCCGCTGTCGTCGGAGAAGAAGCACCCGCTGCCCAAGATCGGGCCCTTGCCGCCGCTCCTCTGTCTCGTTTCTCCCGATTAGGTTTGATTAGGTTAGATTGAAAAAATCCTGTACAAAACACACACATATATAGCATATATAGGCCATAACAATGAGTTCAGCCCCCGTTCTCGAAGGCCAAACCAAGAACAAACCGAACCGGCCCAAATCCAGCTAGACCGGTCCAGTTGGAGCCATCAAAAAACTAACATCTGCGGTCCGACGCCACAATTCAAATGGTCATCGCGCGAGAGAGAAAGACTATATGTTATATAATAAAATATATATATATATATATATATATATATATAAATATATATATAGAATATATTAGATATATATATATATAATATATAAATATATATATATAATATATATATAGATAGAGCCATATAAGCACAGCTCAAGTCCAGCTCCAGTCGGGAGGTCCCACATGTTGGATCCCACATGTTGGACGACGCCCTTAGAGGGGGTGAATAAAGATTTTATGGAATTTTAATTCTTAAATAAAAATATTAGAGTTAATTAACGAAGTTATGAAATATTTTATAGAAAATTATATTTTTCTTTATATTTAATCAAAAATATTATATTAAAGATTAATTTTAGGAAATTGGGAAATTCAATATTACTTTACTACTGTTAGCGATATCACTATTTAAAATATTTTATGATATGAAAATAAAATTAAGATAATGAGAAAATAAATGACATGATTTATTTCATAAGAAATTGATTACAAAATACAATGTATCTCTATAAAGTTAGAAATCAAAGCTATGAAAAATATAAACTTCTTTTGATTTCACCGGTCCTCCTACCAAGAACCGGCTGACTATAACGTATATCTCCTTAGATCATGCTACTAGTCTCTCTCCTAGATCTCACAACGATCTAGTCGCTGCACACAAGGCAACAAAAACTCCCTAAGTCACACAAGGACCTAGACGCGCACCGGCGACGATTTTCTCCTAAGCCACAGATGGACCTAGACGTCACGTACAAAGCGGCGATTTCTCTACCGATTATAAAGATGATAAATAAGTTACAAAATGGAAATTCAGAATAAAAATTCTCTCAAAATGAAGCCCTGAGGACTACGTCGAATCCTTGCAAAGATTGCCTAAGATGTTGCACACAAATCGTCTCTTATTCGCTCTTGAACGTTCTTGGGAAATTGAGAGTTTTCTGAAAGCTAAAGCTCTATGGATGGAATGCATGGGAAATAATATTCCAGTAATGAAATTTGTCATCTCCACAGAAAAATGAGCCAAATTTGTACTTTGGAGTTATCGGCGGCAATACTGGTTATCACTTGCCAGCGATATCATATTCGGCTGCCACGTGTCCCATGATTCTGAGGATTTCGCGAGATGATTCGATTGTGGGGCTATCGTCGGCGATAACTGATATTGCTTTGCGATACCTCCAAATAGTGCATTTTGTGGCTGGATCGTGCGGAACATGACCTTCGTCACTGTCACAACCCGCACTTTCTCAGTATTAAAGTACTATCAGAGTGCGAGAAAATATGCGATCGTGATGCCACGCCGTGTAGGGGACAACTGCAAACGTTCAGACAACCCTGTCCCTTCATTTACCTTAATGGAAGAGTGTTGAAACCGAAAACCGTCCTCTTGTGGAGTTCGACCCTTGGGGAAGGGGTGGTCTCGCGCCTACTTTGCTCCTGCAAGAAAAACAACGAAAGAGACAAGAAAGAACAGACTCAAGGGCTCGGCAGGGAGGTCCCACCACAAACCCGGAAGATCTCTGAGCGCTTCCCCTCCTTAGCCAGAAGCCGAGCTAAGCTACTCTCAGAGAACACTGGAGAATGAGAGTAAGGAGGCACTGAAAACGTGTCCTCTGAGGTACCCCTTGGGTTTATTTATAGCTTTTTGGAACCTGAACTGCCAATAACCAAAATAACTGACCTGAAAATACCAAAAGGCCCTTAGCTGGGTCTACCAACAGCCAAACTCCGCTGTTCTGATGGGCTATGCGCAGTCCAACCTGGTCTGGCAACAACGAGACTCCGCTGTCCTGAGGGGCTATCCGCAGTCCTGGGGAGTCAACTCGCCTCCAACCCTTCTTCGCGGGAGGCGGGCGCGACCTGACTTCAGCTGCCCGCCCATGCTCCCTGGGCGAGCGCGAGCCGGTGGTCGCGATCTGCCTTGCTTCTGCCGGGGCGGACCGGAGGCCAGGTCGAGTGACGAGGCGGACCGGCGGCCACTGCGACTCTCGATCGGCTCGCGGTCGCGGGTCGCCAAACTCGTCTGCTTTGGCCAAGGACTCTTCGCGCGACCCGCTTTGAAATGGGCGGGAGCGGGCCAGCCCTTCTATCGCATATCTGTTTGCCGCTCGGATGCGGCCGTGGGGCAAGGTCTGCTCGCCTCCCTGGTGGGACCCGCTCGGCGAACACGGGGTTGTACAAAAAGACTTATGTTTTAAGTTTAAAAAATACTTTTAAGTTCTCGAGTTTACTGATCGTGTCCTCGGTCGGGTGGATCACTAGTGCATAAGTGAGAAAATATATAAGTTTACGCAGCGAAAAATACTAAGTTTATTTCATTTGTTATCTTATATGAGAATGTATACCTAGCAAATAATGTAATGAGTATGACTTCTAAATTTAGCATAACTATATAAGTAAATAAAAATGAGCTTTTATAACGCTTAAAAGTAGTATGTTTTTATGGTTTAAAAAAATTATGTCATGCCAACATTTCATAATGCAGTTTTGTATATTTAAAAGTAACTACATGCATCATAACATAAAACCTTTCTAGAGAGCAAGTGAGTAAATTTTAAATAGGTAACAACAGTAAAAGTAGCAAGCAATCTAATACACAAAATCTATGACTATGGGCGTCAGCAACTGACATAAACCCATAGAGAACGGTCATGGCTAACAAAACAATTACCTCAACACTCCGAGGTGGAAACAAACGGACGCAGCAACTTGCAGCCCGGAAGCACAACTCTGTCAGCTAAACTTGCTACTGCTCTGAACCTGAGGCATTTAAAGAAGAACACCTCAAAAAGCAAGTTACAAGTGGTGCAGAATGTAAAGGTAAACCAAACAAAGCTCAAGGTGAACGAAAACCAACAAGACGGCAGTAACAAAAGGTCAGTAGCATAACAACAAAAACAAAACAGTAAATCTAGCGTGAAGGAAGGTATGAAAGATACCACCCTGGTTAGATTGTTTAACTCTAGAGGGGGGTGTGAATATAGTATTTTAAATCTTTTTAAATTTTATTACATAAGTAAAATAGTGATACTTATAAATGTAATCAGAGAGTGCAGAAATAAAATTAAGATATTCAACAATAAGCACACGGAAAGAAATAAGATAGTAAAGACGACAACAAGAATTTTATAGTGGTTCCCCTAAAACTTTGGTACATCCACTCTTCTACCACCTTGGTAGGAATCCACTCAGGTTTTTGATCAGGTGTCCTGCCACCAATCAGGTTTTGCTCAGGTGTCTGTCACCATAAGATATGCTTCAGGTACATCAGGAAACCCTTCAGGCTTTTGATCAGGTGCCTAAAAACCAAATCAAGTCTTTTGATCAGGAGACTTGCAACCAAACGTTTAACTTTGAAGGGAGCTAGAACCCTGTGTACAGTGAGGTAAAACAAAAAAACTAGATGTTATCTTCTCTTTTCTCAAAGCAACAGAGAAGACTTGTGGATCCTTGATGATGTCAAAGCTCCCCCTGAGATGAAGTTCTGTTCAGGAAGAATGAGAGCTTTGCAGGGTGAGTAGGTTTTCTTCTTGAAAAGTTCTCCAGAAAGTTGTAGACAGATAGAAATTGTTTGTCTCTTGAAAGCTTGCTGGAGGAAGATCACTTAATGAAGACAGAAGTAGAATTCTTTTTCTTGAATGATTTCTTGTGTTCTATCTCTCTACTTGTTATCACTGGTCGACTGAAAAAAAATCTCTTTTTGTATTTCTCTGTTTAATTCTCCTTTGAATTTTGAAATCATATTTTTGCATTGAATGCTGACTGCCTGAAGAATGTAATGCGGCTGAAGAGAATATCTGCATTAATGAATTTCCCCAACTGTCCTATTAAAAACAACAAGTAATATTCCTGATGAAGACCATAATCAATACTATAACTAACGGATATAATCAGAGAATATAAGCATTAATTATTCAGGAATTACTGCTATAGAATGAGGACAAAATGAAGGAAAATTCCAAGTCTGGAACTGCACAACAATCGTCGACCAGAGAACAGATTTTGTCGACCTAAGATCAAAGATCGTCGACCAGAGAAATCGTGTTCGTCGACCTGGGAATTCGTTGTTCGTCGACCTGAGAACCAAGTTCGTCGACCTGAGATCAGCTTACTGCTTTCTGTGAAAAACTTTCCAATTCTGTACTCCAAGTTCGTCGAGATGATAATATAACTTCGTCGACTTGAGTTCAGAGAAAGTATTCTGGACTAAATGAGTTCAAGTGAACTTCCAGAATTCGTCAACCTGAGCTCGAATATCGTCGAGCTAAACTCAGAGAATTGATTCTGAGCTCATCGAGCGGAGCACGACTTTTATCGAGCTGAGTTTGACGAACGTCGAACTCACTTTCTGAACTGATTTTCTTCTAAGTCTATGAGTCTTTTGCGTCTTCTATTGGTTGGTGCATGTGTGGTTGATTCTAAGGACTTAACCTAAACTCTAGGACACAGACATGACCCTGGCTATGCATGGTGGGTCAAAGATCCTAGTTAATGAACCTACCCCAAATCAAACTAGGGATCCAACATAGCGGAGCAAGAAAGGCTAATCACAACAACTGGACAGAACAGAGTGTCAAACACCAGAAGTTCATATATTCATCTTTCTTTATTATTCATGGTATTCATCATTTTAAATGAGACTGATCTGCTCAACAGAAAAGAGTACTGTGCCGGGGAAAAGGGTCCACAAGGCGCACAACTCAGCCAAAAGGCACCATGCCGAGGGAGAAACCCCAACGCGCACAAACCAACGACTAAGGTAATGTGCCAGGATGAAGGTCCACAATGCGCACAGACTCAACCATAAGACACTGTGCCGAGGGGAGAAACCGCAAAGCGCACAAACCATCAGAGTTGTTTTAGTTACATATTTATCTATGCAGAGTTTCTTTTATTCAACATAGGCTAACGATCAACAGACTATAAATCGACTCGTAATGAAACGACACATCAAAAGGACACTTATCAACTAAGACTTACCCGACGAGATTTCAAAGTGGGTCAACAACATCTTGGATTGCATAAGGACATTGCAACAGTTAAGCAAAGTGAGGTACGATCAAAATTAATAACGGGACGCACAAGGTGTCGCAACGATCAAAATGACTCGATAGTTAAAGTAACACGACAAATACATTGTTTACCAAATTTACGAGATAAAATTTGGGAGAAATGATTATAGAAATTTAAACATGACAAATCTCAAGAAATATAGCTAAAATTTGGAAGAAAAGAGCAAGGGGGAGAGCAAGAACACCACTTGCCTCGATTTCTATTCTCCAATCGGTCCTCCAATTTACTCCACGTCACAGATTTACACAAAAGAAGGCGCGGGGAACAGAATCTACAAGGATTTGGCAAAAAGAGCGGTTAGGGCCGAAAACCCTAATGAAAAACTTTCACGAAACGAGAAATACTTACCACGATCGTGAAGATCTCGACGAGAGCTTTCCGGATCTATGCTCGTTTGCGATTCCGAGCATCGTAGCTCCGATGGTGGTCGCCAGAAGGTTTACAGAAATCGTCTCACCGTCGCTCTCTGATTTCGGCCCGAGCAAGAAGACCAACCGGGAGAGGGTGAAGTGATTGCCTAATTATATAAGTATATATATAATATTGATAATAACTATTATAATAATATTAGTAATAATAACAGAGACTAATAATAAAAAGATAGAAATCAGAGAGGGATTTCGCGGGAGAGATTTCGCGAGAGGGAAGAATTTCACGAGAGAAATTGTTGCGAGAGAAAGCATGCAAAGCATTCGTCGAACGGATTGGGGCTGCATTCGTCGAACGGATTGGGGCTGCGTTCGACTAATCAACGTTCGACTAATGGCTGCGTCGACTAATCTGCATTCGACTAATGGTTAGGCATGCGTTCAACTAATGACTGCGTTCGACTAATCTACGTTCGGCTAATGGCTGGGGCTGCATTTAACTAATGACTTGATATTCATTGAGTATCTGTAGTGTTATGGATGATATTCATTGAGTAACTCTTTTGTTTATTCATTCAATATGACGTGGGGTCCCTGCCGGACCCCTTGTTATGTTCCTTAGAATGAGCAGGGGTGTTACATAATGTTCGTTCCACGTGAAAGCAATATGATCTGAGCTTCAATCTACAAACGAAAAGAAAGAAGTTAGTACAGAGCAATAAAATTAAAAGCCAAAACAAGCAAGCTCATTTATCACATTGCTCATTGCCTTCAAAGAAGAAGACACTCGCGGAGCAGAAGCCTCTGAAGGGGGGAGCCCATGGGGTAGAGCATCCAACACCTCCACATCAGTATCAGTAGGAGTGGTCTTGCCTCATAAACCAGAAGGAACTTCCTCATCCTGAGAAGATTTTCGCTTCAAAGAAGATGGAGGCTCCATACCCTCATCACTACAACTAGCCATAATAACCTTCCTTTTGTGATCATGAACCGAAGACGCCCTGGCTACCCGCTTAGGATCGGCATATATCTTGCACTACAACAGACGTTTCTCCTCCACGAACTAGGAGATGCTAACTAAACGATTGGCCAACTCCCGAGGCTCAGTAAATGGAAGCATTGGGGAGAACTACCACTCTTTCCCTTCTGGTGATGACAACACTCAAGCAACGCATTCCACAGTTCCGGCAAGCCCCAAGAGTTCCTGACATAACCAAAAAGGGTGTTCCCGTGACGACGATCCGTCCGGGTCTCGATGTTAAGCCAAATTTTTTGTTGAAGATTTCGACACGACCTCCACCATCAACACAGACTTCGCACCAATCTCTGAACCAGTTCAAGGAGAATTTGAACCACGCTCTCTAAAAAATATAACCAATCTCAGGCGCACCATCCCAAGCGGTGTGAACTGGGACATCGGAACACCGCAGAACTTCAGGATATTAATCACCTCCTTGCATGGTGGAAAACAAAAGCCCGGTCTCGCAAACCGTCAACCAGCCTCTCGATGGATTTTGGACTCTCTCCTCAACACGTGGTATCCTCACCTCAAGATCGGCAGGTAACCCACATCTCTTCCTCCAAATCGCAATTTGATCATTGGAAAGTGACGAGCGCAGACGCATAGGTCTCGTGGGACATTTTGAAGCCTGGAATAAAAGGAAAACAAAAGTTAATTAAAATTCAACAATCAAAACAAAGCGTTCAATTGAACGATCACCCCATCTCCACAAGGTTAAGCCGCACACACCATTAAATGCGCGTCCGCGTGCAAAGATCCTGCACACCTTTAGATGCACACACACACAGACCACGCGCACCTTCAGGTGCGCGCGCATGCACAATCACACACCTTCAGGTGCTCACGCCCGCTCGGCCGCACCCACCTATAAGTGTGCGTGCAACTGCGTACACCATCATGCGCATGTGCGCCTGGCCGCGTGCACCGCAAGGTGCGTGGTCGGGCCGGGGAGGGCATTCCGGCTCGCCGGCACGACGCACGGGACATGTGGTGGGGGGGGGGGGGAGTTCCCCCTTCCGCGCTAATAATACGATTCCACCCTTCTAGTGGCATACTTGGGCATGAAAAGCACCACCATCTGCCTTCTCCAGCACTTCTATGTTCGCCATCACCGTTACCAGCACCAAAAAACTCTCTTGTGGAAAAGAAAAAATCGTCGCTCTTCTCCCACTCTGGTTTCTAACACCGAGGATTTCAGAGGGCAATTGATAAGAATGAGATTCCTTTTATAGAATTTTGGGGTGCGAATAGCCCTCTCGTCATGATCCCCACTATCTTAGTGGGGGCATGAGTTTGACCGTGCTCGGGGGATCCCACTCTCGTCGTTCGACCGAGGCTGGCTAGACGGCCGGCCCTCCCCCTCTTCCTCTCCCTCTTCTCTGGACGGCCAGCTCAAGCGGCCCGATTTTCGACCGATGAGGAGGTCGCGCCTCGCGACCGCACTTTTGCGGTTGTATGGCGCGGCCACCCACCGGTCTCCCCGACCGGCAGGAGCGCACCCCCTGCCACAGTCGTCGTTGCGATAGTTGGAGGCCGCTGGTGGCGGCGGACCACGCCGGGTCCTCCGACCGGGTGCGCTTGGCTAGCCTCACCCCAGTTCCGACTGGCCGCACCTTGGGGCCACCCAATACCGGCATCTCGGCCAACGCCGACTGCGGGGCTGGTGGCCGACGTCGGGGTCTCACCCGACGCATCGATCGAGTACGCCCGATCAGCCGGTGAGGAGGTCGCGGCTCGCGACCGCTCTTTTGCGGTCGCATGGCGCGACCACCCCGTCGGTCTCCCCGACTGGTAGGAGCGCACCCGTCCCATGGTCGCTGTTGCGACCGCGGGAGGCCGCGGGAGGCGGCTAGCCGCGCTCGGTCCTTCGATCGGGCGTGCTTGGCCTGTCGCGCCCCGCGTGCACCGGCTTCTCGGCCAGCGCTGATCACACAGCTGGCAACCTATGAGGCCCCCATTTTGGACTCCACATAATTCTGTATCAAAGCTACTTCCAAGACAATTATCTCAGGATGAAGTAAGGCTACTATTAAATGGCATATTAAAATGACAACATTGAACACATAAGAATCAAATTGTTACTTGGAACAACACGATGTAACCTGTAACCATACAAACTTGTAACTGTAATTAGTGGATTCTCTCCCTTTTTATGCAATTCTGATGTAATCTCAGCATCCATTGCAATTACATCGCCAACTGCCTGCGGCACAAACATTAACAGAAAAATGAATTATGTGGGAATAACTTCCCACGTAGCTTATTGTTTAGCTAAAAATAGTATTTATTTTATATGAAAACACAAAATGAATAGAAGATAAAGTTACTTCTTAAAATCCTGGTTTGCAAAATTAACAAAATACTGAACAGAAGGTAACAAGCGACATATCATAACATCTATGTTAAATAAATCAAAGTTCAAAATGTTATGATACAAGCTCATATAGAAGAAAGAGAACCTCCATCTTCTTGAATAACAGTGATGCCAAAGGTAGTGAATTAAAATTTAAAGTATCTAAAGATTATCAAAATGCGAATCCTCGACTTCGTCATCATTAAATATTAATTACTCATCCTATGAATCTATTATGGCTTCATCTTCTTCACTATAATATTCTTTTTCTTCATTGTACTCAGCTTCTTCATCCTCAACATCATTTGTAAGGAGTGCTGGAGTAGGAGCCCTCATCCTAGATGTGCTCCACTTATCAATGTCTTTGTACATGTTTTGATCACATTCTTCCTTTGGATAAACATGTCCGGTAGATGTTGTTTTCTATTCCAGTGGTCTAGCAACTGCACCCCAAGTAAATAAATCGTCATCAAAAACTAATTCTTCATCCGATCAGCCTCATCATCTTCCTCCATTTTGCCCATCAACCATTCGTTGATGTCATCAATATCTTTCAGCGAGATTGGATCAATACGATCACGTGAATCATATCGCCGACGCAACGCTCGATTGTATTTCACAAATACCAATTCATTTAAACGTTGTTGAGCTAGCCAATTTTTTTTTGCTATGAACATGCAACACAAACAAATAAACAATTAACCATATAATGATATAAATTAATCAAGAAAGACAGTCAATAGATTACATATTGACATCAATATATTAATCTATGAAAATAAATTAAATACATACATATTCAAAAAACTCCAATTAGGCTCACATCCAGATGCATTGCATGTAAGGCTAAATATTTTATGGCCAAATCTTCTTAGGTTAGGAGTTGAAGCACCATATGCTTGCCACCATTCACCTGTTAAGATAATAAACATTTAAAATTGTAAAATCAAAACAAAACTTGTGTGAATATTGTCTAATTTACTTGAGATTTTATTTTCTGATGTCTATTTGCAAATTCTATTCCAAATAGGCCTTCAACATTTCTATATAGAGTTAATTGGTCAATGATTTTATCTTGCTCTCCATGACTTGTAATCAGTATTTGCATTGTCTTGTATAAATCCTCCAAACTTCTCTATCTTCTGCAATAGTGGGGTTGAGTAGAAAAATTCTAGATTTAAATAATGTGCCGCGACATGAAGAGGTTGATGAAGTTGACTTTCCTATCTTTTATCAATAATTTTTAGGACATCCGTATATTCGTCTTCTTTCTCATTAAAAGACTTGATGCTCATCTCTGTAGTTCTTTTCAGTTCTTCATAAATATAACTCATGACTGTATTTTCTCACCATCCACCAATCTTAAAACGGGAACTAAAGGCTCAAATATCTTCAAAATATCCACAATACTTCTCCAAAAAGTGATCATTAGTATAATGTCATACATTTATTTATCTCCGCTTTCCTTTGCCCACTTGTTTGAAGACCACTCAGGTGAGGTGAATATTCTTAGATTGTTTATCTGCGTGAATGCGCGATTGTTAGAAAAAAGTTGCAAAGCTCATCACAAAAGGCCAACAAGCTCAGTTGCCCTGTAAAGCTCCTTAGCATGTTCACAAGCCCAGGCCGAACATAATCTAACCATTTATGGTCATTACCCTCTTAAGTGTGTGATTAATATGGGCATTTTTCAATATCCTACAACATTAAATCAACAGAATGCACGACACATGATGTCTAATATAAATTTGGGTTTCGCTTCAATAATTTTCCTGTTAGAGTATTAGCATGTTAGGTATGAAACTATGAAAGTATCATACTATGAAACGATCATGTAAACAATAAATTGGAATTGAATAAGATGAGATTAATAATGAATAAGTATTGGCTTTTTACATTTACATGCGAGCACATTGTTGATGGCACTGTCCGTAACAATCTGAACAACAGTCTCCTCTCCAACCCTTTCCACACTCTTTCTAGCAATTCAAACATCTTTCTCCGTCTTCGAGTAGTTGGATGCATCGACAAATTCTAGAAAAAGGTATCTTTAAGTGAATTCACTAAAAAATATTAGGGTCCTTTGTTTTTGATCAGTCCAGCCATCAACCATGATAGAACAACCAAATATCTTTCACTCATTCTCATATGTCTTCATCATGTCTTTCATTCAGTGACTTCATTATTCAGCAAAGAGACACAAATCTCATGTTAACTTGGTGACTTCAATCCAACTCCAAATTGTCCATGGACTCCACCATTACCGCAAAACTAGGATGCGTTTACAACATTGAATGAGATGGCTGCATCGTACATCCATTGAGCGATATGTTACAAGCCGCTATCTCAGCTACTTCTTGCAAGCTTCATTAATAAATATTTGTTTCATTTTTTGTTCAACTCCTTTTTTTGGCTCTATGCGCAGGACGGGACTGTAACACCCGACTTTATTTGGCCACCAGAGCCTATTGGGCCCAATAAAAGTAACCTGAACCCTACCCATGACCCGGTAGGAGATAAACCCTAGACGGGAAATAGAGTTAGAGAACTCCGAATTGAGTTCTGTCAGTTCAT
>CM077164.1:15863079-15909313 GCA_039583875.1 Platanthera guangdongensis
CACAATTCTTGGGTTGATCTTGTTGGAATTCCGGGAGCTCTACCCGGACTACCACCTTGGGGACAAGTTGGTTCTTGATGGGAAGTGGAATGTTACGCCCCCGAACATGACACAGTTCTTTGGGCGCACTTACGCTCGTTGGCGGAAGAAGACGACGAGCGGCAACGGGGCTGAACCATACTGTTCAGCCCCCTCCATCTAAAAGGCGGCGGTGGGGGCTGAACCGATTCGGTTCAGCCCCATTGGGGGGCCGGCCGGCCCCCTCTTGGGCCCGAGTATATTTATACCCGGGGCTCCCTCTCTCGGGTTATGCACATCATTATCAAGGTATTTCTCTTTCTCCTCCTCTCTAACCCTAATTTCTCCCAAGTCTTCTCTTAGTTTTCTCTCCTCCCTCTTCTTCCTATCACTTGGATAGAAACTGATGATATAATGATCGTGATAAT
The DNA here is from genome assembly GCA_039583875.1 of Platanthera guangdongensis. NCBI lineage: Eukaryota > Viridiplantae > Streptophyta > Magnoliopsida > Asparagales > Orchidaceae > Platanthera > Platanthera guangdongensis. The sequence continues at coordinate 15,863,526 of CM077164.1, forward strand.
GCTTTGGTGAGAATGTCAGTAACTTGCCCAGACGCAGGTACATGTTCCAATTCTAATTTCTTCAACTAAACCTTTTTCCAAACGAAGTGACAGACAACTTAAATGTGTTTTGTTCGCTCATGGAACACTGAATTCTTGGCAATATGTATGGCCGTCTGATTATCACAGAACAGAATTGCTGGTGAGGATAGTTTAACTCTCAAATCATCAAGAAGACTCTCAGGCAGGTAAGTTCTGACACAACAACCGCCATATCACGATACTCGGTTTCAGCAGAAAAACGTGCACAACAAATTGCTTCTTGCTACGCCAGATGATAAGATTACCTCCAAAGTAGGTACAAAAACCAGTAGTAGAGTGTCGATCATTCAGAGAGCCCGCATAGTCAGTATCTAAATACACAATCAGAGATAGAGAGGAGGATGACTTACACTAGCCCTTGTCCAAGAGTAGTCTTCAAATACCCGAGGATGCGTTCGACTACCTTGAGGTGAGAGACCCGTGGATTATGCATAAAACGACTGACTATTCCAACAAAAAAGGAGATATCAGGTCTCGTAACAGTCAAATATATCAGTTTTCCCATAAGATGACGATGATATTCTGGATTCAAGAGCAGTGAATCAGAATCAGATCCATGAGCACACAACTTGTGATATCGGAGTTTCCGCAGGTTTACTCCCTAAGAGATCAACATCTTGAAGAAGATCAAAACAATACTTCCGTTGTGACAGGACAAGACTATTAAGTCGTCTTGCTACCTCAAGCCCAAAGAAATACCAAAGATTTCCCAGATCCTTAGTTTGAAAAACAGAGTTTAAATGTTGCTTAATTTGCTGTATCCCTACAGAGTCATCACCATTAATCAAAATATCATCCACATAGATCAAGAGAATGACTGTCCCGGTCGATTGGTGACGAGTAAAAAGTGAGAAGTCTGCCGAGCTTCTCTTGAAGCCAACCTCACGAACAACCTTACTAAATTTTTCAAACCACGCCCGAGGAGACTGTTTGAGACCATATATTGATTTTCTGAGCAGACATACATGAGACTCCCCCGTGGTCTCAAACCCGGGCGGTTGATGCATGTATACAGTTTCAAAAGGTCGTCATTCAGAAAAGCATTTTTGATATCAAGCTGATGCATGTGCAACTAGCAGTGAACTGCTAAGGTGATCAGAATCCGAACAGAGTTTAACCTTGCAACTGCGGAGAAAGTCTCATCATAATCAAGTCCTTGTTGTTGAGCGAACCCCCGAGCCACAAGCCGTGATATGAGGCAGTCAACAGTGCCATTCGTAGCATGTTTGATCACAAAACCCCACTTGCAACTAACGCAACTCTGTCCAGGAGAGAGAGAGACAAGATCCCAAGTGTGATTGACCCAAAGAGCAAACATTTCTTCATCCATGGCTGCACGACACCACGAATGCTGACAAGCTTCCTGTAAAGAGTTAGGAATAAAAATGGAGGAGAGAGAATGCAAATATAAGAAGAGGTGGGGAGAGGCGATGTAAGGAGACGTTATTTGCCATAACATGAACCGTGGATGTGGATGCCAGATCGACGGGCCGCGAGAGCACACCGTTAGAAGGAGGCTGTTGCAGGGCATTAAATTTGGGAGGGCGACGAGTGTAAGCTCGAAGGAGAGGCGGTTTAGATTAGACGGGCGTTGGTGTAGGTGTCGGAAGGAGAGGTGGAAGGGAAGACGTGATTGGAACCGCGGGCCGAGGTAGAGGAGGTAGAAGAGGATCCGTAGGAATGGTGTGAAACAGTTGGTCTTCCCGAAAGTGACATCAGCGGAAATGACCATGTTACCGTCTGTAGGAGAGTAGCAAACATACCCCTTCTGGGTGCGAGAGTAGCCAACAAACATGAATTTGGTAGCACGTGGAGTAAACTTATCAGTGGGTGAATCGAGGTTATGGACATAACACGTACATCCAAACACACGAGACGAAAGAGAGAACAAATGCGTTGAAGGGAAAAGGAGAGTGAATGGAGCCATACATTTGAGAATGGACGACGACATGCGATTGATGAGATGACAGGCTGTAAAAACGACAAAGTTTCAATATAATGGTGGTACCTGCATTTGAAACATAAGCGATCTAACAACATCGAGAAGATGCCGATTTTTTCGTTCGACCACGCCGTTCTGTTGAGTAGTATACTGGGAATCTTATAGGCTCCCCAAATATCAGAATGTAGTAATGAAAATGGAGCATTACTCTGAGTAAAAGAAGAAGGGAAGATACACAGTGTTATTTGCCAAAGATACAAGATTCACAAGTAAACTCATGAAGAGATACATCTGAAAGAGCTTTCTTGAGAATCTGGAGAGGAGCATGTCGAAGATGACAATGCCAATCAACCGTCGAGACAGTGGAGAGAGCAGTAGGTGGAACATCAAGAAGATACAACCCATTAGACAGTCACCCTCTATCAAGTATATTTTGCGTTTGTCGATCCTGCACAACAAAGGGGGGAGCGTGAGAATGTTATAGAACAATCAAGATCATGAGTCAAACGGCTAACAAAAAGAAGGTTAAAGAGGGATTCCGAAACATGAAGAACCGAGGATAGAGAGTGAGTTGGAGTAAGAGGCATGTGAGCAGCGCCAGAAACTGGGGTGGTGTCACCATTGGCCACTGTGATAAACTTGGGGTAAACAAAATCCAAGTATTGAGGTGGTTGCTGCGAAGAGATGTGATGCGTGACACCCGAGTCCACAATCCAGTGAGAGCTTTGTGAGAGACAAGATATACCTTTGTTGGAGATCGATGCCACAAATCCAGAGGAGCGACTAACCACCCCTTGTAACTGTTGCAGTTGAGCACGCAGAGCAGCGATGTCATCACTGGTGGTGGAGGGAGAAGTTGTAGTAACAGATGCAGTAAGATGAGGAGGCAGATCATGCTTACGATAGCAAGTGGTCTCAAGGTGACCATCGCGACAACAGTGAGAGCATTTAAAGAGCGTACGACCACCACAACCCCGTCCTTGAGAATGAAGACCTCCACGAGCCGGTGGACCACGAGCAGGTACGAGCTGCTGGAGGAGAGCCAGAGTTAGATGTGTAGGAGCATCCGGGGGAGGAGTCATTTTTAGAAGCATCAAGCAAACGTCCGAGAGGGACGAAGTAACGGTAGAAGACAAAATATGAGCTCAAACACTATGAAGATAAGGAGGAACACGAGTCATCATCATGACAATTCCAACTGCTTTCTTTTGTGCTCGTTGTGCAACCATATCCTTGTTGGAAGGCTGATGCTATATCAATGCCTCAACAAGAGTTTTGGCCCGAGCAACAAAGGAGGTCAAGTTACCAGTAGCTCCAGGGTCAATGGATTGAAGATCACTGATTATATCGAACAAATGCTGAAGACTATCCTTCCTAGAATAAAGAGAGTGAAGATCCTCCCACATGGCATAGGCCGTCTCATGATACATGGCCATTTGATACGGCTCAGTGTCCAGGGAATTGAGAATCTAGGATTGGACACGACCATCATCGTGCATCCACTCCTTAGTAGGTGCAGTGAGAGAAGTCAGTGTCAGGTGATGAAGAAAGCCTTTAGTCTGCAGAACACGACAAACGAAGTGAACCCATTCAACAAAGTTCTGTTTTCCACGAAGAGAGATGGTAGTGATCCAAAGCTCATCACAAAGCTTATAGGGAGCAACATCAGCACGTCCAGGAAGTGAGGAAGCAACAATCGAATCCATGATAACAACAGTACCAGGGCCGATTAGATAGGGAGCAAGCAGAAAGAAGAACCGATTAACGGCGAACTGCGAGGCGGGGACAAGACAGAGCAGCTAGTCGCACAACGAGAAGAATCCACACAGTGATCTGGTAAAAAAAAACAAGCCGCAGACAGCATCAGCAGCAAGCGACAAGCAACACACGACAAGCGTCAAGCGACAACAAGAAGTCGCAAGGAGAGGCTGCAAGCGGCACACAACAAGCGACAAGGGCAAACAACAAGCGACAAACAACAAGCGGGAGTAAATACCGCAACGAACACGCAACCAAGAACCATCGGGTCGGCGGCAAGGTCAAACCGCAACCAGGAGACTAGAAACGAAAAACGGCTACTCGCGCGAGGGTAGGAGGCCGCAAATCAAGGAAACCGCGCGAAGCACTCCGGCATGAAGAACAAGAGAGCAGCAAACAGGAGGCAAGCACCAGCAACAGGAAAGCAGCTAGGTGACCTAAAGTATCAGCGGGAAGGCGACAAGACAAAGGCGACTAACATGCACGAGCAGCGAGAAAGGCCGCACAAGAACACTAGCCGAGCGAGTAGCGAGAAGAAGAGAACTAGCCGCAGCGGGAAGAAGATAACTAGCCACAACGAAAAGAAGAGAAGTAGACACATCGGTTGGCAGGATGGTGGGACCCCGCGATGAAGATTATATAAAGGGAAGAAAGACACTGAAAGAGGAGACCAGCTCGCCAAGAGAGAGGAAACAGAGGATGCGGTTAGACAATGTCTAACCACCCAAAGAGAAGACACATGGAGAAGAGGCGGTTAGAAAAGAACTAGCCCCCCAGAGGGATCGTTGCCTCTGATACCATGTATAAAAACCATGAATTTTTTTATTAATGCCAAAAAATTACTTTACAACAAGAGAGAATACATATATATAGGAAGAGAGAGAAGAGAGATCACAATCCAAGATGTGGGATTAATCTAAGAGAGCAATGAACTACACTATGGGCCAAAGTAGTGAGCCTATTTACATGTCTTCTTCTAACATTTCTAACACAAATGAAAGACACGACAAACAGAGAATGGAAGATTTTTATCATGGAAAACTCTCCTCAACTGAGAGTAAAAAACCATGGGACTCAAAACCACTTAACTTTCCACTATTCAATAATAGGATCACCAAGTTCTTATCTAATCAAAGATTAGATGTTACAACACAAACCCTTTCACTGAGCAAATCACAAGGACAAAATAAAAGAGTTCGTTCTTGCCAAAGACTCTTTGAGCAAGGGATTACACGAGAGAGAGATTAGGAGAATACCCGAACGCTAACCAAGCCTTCTTGGTCTTCTTCGCACTACTCCGTTCGCCGAAAACAGCGAGCTATGCACGCCTAAATGTATTGAGTATTTCAAGCCGGAACAATGGCTTCTTTTTTCTCATCTGTTGATGAAAATTAGAGAAAAACAATTTTCTCTCTCTTAAAACAGTTTGCCAACTTTGTATTGGGGAGGGAGAAAAACCATTTTCTCTCTCTCCTGAAAACCAAAAGATGCCACCTCTTGATTAAAAAAATTAAGTGCTGCTATTGAATTGAAAAACAGCGGCAATAGTTAGGAAACTTCCAATCCTAGTTGGAGAATTGGGGCCCCACAACTTATTGATGTGGACCCAACAAACTCTCCCTCCACATCAACTTGTGTGTTCGAGTAAACCCGCTTTTAGCTTGCATACCGGAAGCTTGGCTTTTGGCAAGGTCTTTGTCAACATATCTGAGCCATTCTCATCGGTGTGGACTTTCTCCAAGCACACATATTTTGTTTCAAGCACGTCTCAGGTCCAATGATACCAAATATCAATTTGCTTGGATCTTGAATGTAATGATAAATTCTTCGAGCGATGGATAACACTTTTGACTATCACTATAGACAATACACTGTTCTTGCCACATCCCCAATTCTTCAAGAATTTTTTTCATTCACAAAGCTTTTTTACAAGCAACACACTTTTGCAACTTGGACTGCCATGACACTGCTCCTCCTGCAAGTCATCTTGAAGCCCGAGATGGATTTGCTCGAATCAACATCTTCCGCCTTGTTCGAATCTGTGTACCCATCAAGAATAGGCCACCCTTTTCCGAAGCATAGACATACTATGGAAGTACCTCTTAGATATCATAATATCCCCTTCATTGCTTCCTAGTGCTCCTTTTCAGGATTCGACAGATATCGGCTGACAACTCCAACCGCGTGAGCGATACCCGACCTTGTGCACACCATGACGTACATCAAACTACCAACTGCGGATTGTTTAAAATGACCCGCAAGTGGAGAACCAACCTCTTTGGTCTTACTCATGTTGAACCTTTTAAAAATCTTCTCTATGTAGCGTTTTTGAGATTACCATAACAATCCGTTCCTCCTATCACGAGTGATCTTCATGCCAAGCATTTGTTTTACCGGTTCTAAGTCTTTCATTGCAAAAGACTTCCTCAATTGCTTCTTTAATTTTTCAATCTTGTTGGTATCATGACCAACGACCAACGTGTCATCGACATAAATAAGAAGAATAATGAAGTCATCATTTAAGTGTTTCTTCACAAAAACACATGGATCAGACGATGTTCTTGTGTCTCCTTGACTCATCATGAATGAGTCGAACTTCTTGTATCACTGTCTTGAAGCTTGCTCAAGTCCGTACAAGCTAGCCTTCAACTTGCACACAAATGCTCCCTGCCTTTGACTTTGAACCCTTCTGGTTGCTTCATGTATATTTTTTCTTTCAAATCACCATGAAGGAACGCTTCATATCAAGTTGTTCCACCTCAAGATTCAGGCGAGCCGCTAATCCAAGGACAACTTTGATGGATGACATCCTCACCACTAGAGAAAATATTTCTTCTAAGTCCATGCCTTTCTTCTGACTGAAATCTTTCATAACCAATCTCGCCTTGAAGCGTTGCCGTGAGCCATCACTTTCAGTTTTCAATTGATAAACTCATTTGTTCTTAAAAGCTCTCTTGCCTTTTGACAATTCCACCAAGTCATAAGTATGGTTCTCATGCAAGGAATTTATCTCTTCTTGCATGGCTTTAGCCAATTTTTGCTTCTTCTCGTGTTCGGTAACTTCTTGGTAAGTTTCAAGTTCTCCCCCATCACATAACATCACATACTCATTAATATTGAGATGTCTGGGGCGGCTTTGCTCTTGAGGCGATCTTTTCACCAAAATTTCAACCGTTGGTGCTTCTTGATCAACTTCGTCAGTCGAGCGATTTTCATCATCATGGTCACCACCCTTTTCTTGACCATTCCCTCGTGATCAGATGTCTCTAAAGGTTGATAAATCAGATCCAAACTGTCAGGAATCTCTGTAAAGAAATCATGGTCACCACTGATATCTTCAAGAAACATAACATCTCTACTCCTGGCAATCTTTTTGTTCACTGGATCCCATAGCCTGTAGCCGAAATCTTCATGATCGTATCCTATAAAATGCATGGCTTTGTCTTGTCATCAGGCTTTGTTCTTTCATCTTTATATGAACAAAATTCCTGCAAGCAAACACTTTAAAATGATTATAAGATACCACTTTCCCAGTCCAAACTCTATTTGACACATGGTCCTCCAAGGAGGTTGTTGGCGAAAGATTTATCAAATCTACTGTAATCCTCGTCACTTCCCACTGTCATTAAAGGCACGCTTGAGGTGCGACTCAGACGCCAGGCGCACAACCCCCACCTCTGCCAGGCAGTGGCGGGCGAGGTGCCTCAGGCGCACCTCAGGTGCGCCTAGACGCCCAATTCACTGAACACTGAATTTCAGTGAATTTTGCCCCCACTTCCCTGAATTCCAGCGAATTGGGCGCCCAATTCACCGAATTTCAGCGAATTGGGCGCCCAATTCACCAAATTTCAGCGAATTAGGCGCCCAATTCACTGCCAGTCGCGAGAGGCGCAAAAATAAAACAAATCAGCAAATTGACTGCCAAATTCACCGAATTTCAGCGAATTGAGCGCCCAATTCACTGATTTGTTTTATTTTTGCGCCTCACGTGACTGGCGTGCGCCTGCGCCTTTTGCTTAGCCTCCTGAACCCCTTTGTGGCTCGGTACGCCTTGCGCCCTTAATTTCATTGCTTCCCCCAAAAGGATTTAACAAGTTTTGCATGTGATCAGATGTCTCTAAAGGTTGAGAAATCAGATCCAAACTGTCAGGAGTCTCTGTAAAGAAATCATGGTCACCACTGATATCTTCAAAAAACATAACATCTCTACTCCTGGCAATATTTTTGTTCACTGGATCCCATAACCTGTAGCCGAAATCTTCATGACCGTATCCTATAAAATGCATTGCTTTGTCTTGTCATCAGGCTTTGTTCTTTCAGCTTTATATGAACAAAATTCCTGCAAGCAAACACTTTAAATTGATTATAAGATACCACTTTCCCAGTCCAAACTCTATTTGACACATGGTCCTCCAAGGCGGTTGTTGGCGAAAGATTTATCAAATCTACTGTAATCCTCGTCACTTTCCACTGTCATTAAAGGCACGCTTGAGGTGCGACTCAGACGCCAGGAGCACAGCCCCCCACCTCTGCCAGGCAGTGGCGGGCGAGGTGCCTCAGGCGCACCTCTTGTGCGCCTAGGCGCCCAATTCACTGAACACTGAATTTCAGTGAATTTTGCGCCCAATTCCCTGAATTTCAGCGAATTGGGCGCCCAATTCCCTGAATTTCAGCGAATTGGGCGCCCAATTCACCGAATTTCAGCGAATTGGGCGCCCAATTCACCGAATTTCAGCGAATTGGGCGCCCAATTTACTGCCAGTCGCGAGAGGCGCAAAAATAAAACAAATCAGCGAATTGACCGCCCAATTCACCGAATTTCAGCGAATTGAGCGCCCAATTCACTGGTTTGTTTTATTTTTGCGCCTCACGTGACTGGCACGAGCCTGCGCCTTTTGCTTAGCCTCCTGAACCCCTTTGTGGCTCGGTACGCCTTGCGCCCTTAATTTCATTGCTTCCCCCAAAAGGATTTAACAAGTTTTGCATGTGGAAGCTTGCACCTGATCTTCTCCTCAATCGTTCTGTTCGTTCTCTCCGCTATGCTGTTAAGCTGTGGTGTCTTTGCTGGAGTTTCTCAATTCTGATACCATGGAGTTTGCAATAAGTCTCGAACGAACTTTTGTATTCACCTTTATTATCTGCTCGAACAGCTTTCAAGCGCTTCCCTGTTTCTCTTTCAACTTTGACATGAAACTCTTTAAAGTTATCCAACACCCGGTCTTTGGTTTTCAAATCAATAACCCAAACCTTTCTTGAGTGGTCGTCAATGAAAGTGACGAAATACAACGCACCACCAAGAGAGTTCACTTGCATAGAGCATACGCCGATATGAACCAAATCAAGGATATTAGGATTCCTTGATGGTGGGTGGGAATGGAAATAAACTCGGCGTGCTTTTCTCGCCAGGAAATCATCACAAGATTTTAAAGTACTTCGCATATTCGTCAAGAATTGCTTCCTGGCAAGCGTTTGTAATCCTTTCTCACTGATATGACCAAGCCTTTTGTGCTACAGATCAATATGTGCAACCTTCTGAATTGCATTTACCTCTCCTTCGTGAAACTTTGCTTACAAGACAGAGTGAACTTCTCTTCTTTCCCCCTGCAACAATTAGAGAACCTCTAGTGATCTTCTTACTTTCTCCACCAAAGTAACCACCAAAACCTTCATCATCTAGTTTTCCCGTGGATATCAAGTTTAGGCGAATGCCCGGAACACGTCTAACATCTTTGAGAACTAGCTTGCTCCCAATATCAGTCTCCAAATACACATCTCCAATTCCTACAATTTTGGCCAATCAGCTGTTGCCCATTTTGACGTTGCCAAAGTCACCCGTAGAATAGGAGGTAAAGGAATCAGCGTGAGAAATAATATGAAATGATGCACCGTAATCGATCACCCAATCACATCCCTCATTTACCAGATTGACACATGCCTCATCCCATACGACCGTAACCTGATTTTCAGTGGTGGTTACAATGTTTGTCTTTCCCTCTTTATTTTCTTCATTTTGCTCTCTTTTTCGTGCTCTACATTCACGCTTCATGTGACTCTGCTTGTTGTAGAAGAAACACTTGGGTTGCGTTTGGCGTAGCTTATCGCGACTTATTTGCTCCGCAGAGATTGGACAAAAATGTCATGGTCATACCAAAATTTTATACCTCAAACTAGTTTCTTTTTTGTAACATTTGTAATACAAAACATAAATGTTATGGCAATGACGTTTTTATCCAACCTCACCGTAGCAAGTAAGTTACGATAAGCCACGCAAAACGCAGCCTTAATTTCTTTTCTGTTCTAGAATCTTCCCCTGGAATGATCTTTCTTCTTATGTCAGTGGAGTTGTTGGCTTTTGCTTTTTCTACGCCTCTTGATTTTTTAGTGCCTCAAAAGAAGATTCTCCCTTTTCTTTTCTTCTAGTTTCTTCACTGAGCAAAGATTCTTTAACCATCTCCATAGTTTTCCTTCTGGAGTGGAAGTGCCTAGTGAAACAACTAATGTCTCCCCACTATCAGGCAAACGAACTTATAAGCAATAGGGCTTGCAATTCATCTTCAACTGTCATCTTCATTGTAGTCAGTTGGTTCACCAACCCTTGAAAATCGCTTGTATGCTCATTCATATTCTTTCCATCCTTGTATTTTAGATTTACAAGTCTTCGAATGATCATCGCTTTATTCCCGGGCATACCTTTCTCATACATGACGGATAATGTTGCCCATAACTTACCTGCATGTTCCTCTTCAAAGATGTGATGAAAAATACTCATGTCGACCCATTGCCGAATGGCGGCAACGACTTTCATGTGCAGTGTTTCTCAATCACCTTCACTTATTTTCTCCGGCCTTGCTTTGCTGACAACGAGACTACAGATATCTGACAATTGATAGGTCTTGCATCTTGTGCTTCCAAATCGAATAATTCGACGGAGTCAACTTGATCCGGCGATGTTGTGGGCTGCATCTGCAAGGCAGGAAAGGTCGGGATCTTCACTGGATTACCTTCCAAATGGCGGGCTGACCTAGATTGACGGGCGGTGGGATTATTTCTGCGAGCAGCGATAGGACCGAGATCCTATTCCAGGAAACGGTGCATGGGATCTGGAGGCTTCCTCCCTCCTTGGGCAGCAGAGAAAAACGCCACAGATCAACAATGGCGGGATCTCCCCTCAATTGGCAGAGGACTTTTCTTTTCCACGCCGAACGACTCTGCTCTTCTGATCGGCAGAGAAGATGGCACAGTGATCGACTAGGAACAAGGTACTTAGATTGGCGGAAGCGAGATCAGCGCATAAAACAGAGAACCCTATCTGCGTTACTCATCTTCCTTTGGAGCGTCATCAACGACAGTTGCGGCCGGACGGGCTTGCGACACGATCGAGAACGGGAGTCCTCTTGGCAGCGGCGGTTTCATTTTCGATCCAGGCGTGGCGACCAAAAACTGCTCCACACAGAAAACGAGAGAGCTATGCAGGAAGATAACGTGAGAGAATACTTCCTTCCTGTACTTGATCAACCGAGAGATGGGATCGTAATTTCTCCTTTCTGACATCTGCACGCGAAGGAATCACAGTTTGAAAACTTTGCTTCATCAAGTAGAAGTTTGGGTGCTTTGTGCTTCTCTTTTAATCACAATTTGCATATGTAGTATTGATGTGTGTCGTGGGTCACTCAAAGCGCTCGTAAACCGTTCGAAGCCAACCGTCCTAGCTCAGAAGCGGGTCGAGCGTGCAAACAGTCATAGAAAGTACCAACGGATGACCAACAAGTTTTTACGTGAAAAAACCTCGGAAAGGAGAAAAAACCATGGGTCCGGTACTGTGCCGGCCAAATTCCACTCTCTTCTTGAGAGTTACAAAAATATTCTTTTGAGGGTGACATGTCACCGCTCGTTATAATAGTTTTTCCTGACCGCTAAGGTTGTTTGGAATTTGATGAAAGCGGATGCGCTTGGAAGCGATCTGGATTGATGGATGCGTCAACAGGGGCTTTGGTCTTGGGCGGCGGAGCCGAATGAAGTCTTCGAGCTGTCTTCTGGGAGACCTTCGAGGTGCGATGGAGATTTTCGAGTCTCTAAAGGGAGCTTCGGGAGCTGAAGAAGATCTTCGAACTGTATCCGAGGAATCTTCGAACTCTGGTGGCGTTCTTCAAGTGCTGATGGGAATTCTCCAAAAGTTCTTCGAGTTCCAAAGGAGATCTTCAAGCAATCTTCGAAGCTGAAGGAGGTTTTCGAAGGAATCTTCAAGCGCGCAAGGAGAACTCAGGGAGATCTTCGAAAGAATTCTAAGCTCTCTCGGGCGTAGAAGACGAGGTCCGTCCAAATGAGTCTTAAAGTCCTATAGATTTTGAGGATGACATTTCAGTAATTAAGTTGCTAGAGAGTCTGACTATCCGCACACCCGTAACTATATATTTTGTTATACGCACCCTCAGGATGGGTATTTTACTATGCGCACACCCGTGACCATATGTTTGGCTATATGCACACCTGCAATCATATGTTTGGCTTTGCGCACACTCATGATGAGATATTTTGTTATACACACCCAAACCATATATTTTAGGCAACAATAATTTAAAATACCTAAAATCTTTTCATTTTTAAAAAAAAAAACCATTTTTTTATCTCCTCGGAAAACCGTAGCCTAAATCCTGTCTCTTTTCATCCCAGCAGCTGTCCACTGTGAAATCGAAAGCGCAAGCATCACCCTTCCCTCTCAACGGAAGCTTCCTCCCAGGACCGGAAAGCATCTCCTCTGGGGCGAAAGCATCTCCTCGGCGAATCAGTATTGAAAATACACAAAAGTAATAACATGGTCTTAAGGTCTTACAAGGTTTACTCAAGAGTTAATGTTTTACAAACATCGGAACGCAGGCCGGCCACACATGATCTGTAAAGTAACCGCTAGCTTTTAGCACTGGCCTATGTTGCTTGTGGGAATTCATCTGGATTTTTGTATTATTCTTTAAAATTTCCTCCTCGGCTTTAGCATCTTCTTACGGAAGCATTAGGAATATGGCAGCTATGGGTAATGGTTTGTGATTTTTTCTACCCAGTTTGCTATTTTTTAAAAAATGTATGATGTTTTAATATATTGTAACATTGATGTCATAAAAGAAGATTATTTTTTAAAAAAGTATTTTGACTTTTTAATCTGAGACATTTAATGGAAAAAGAAAGGGGAGACTGAAATCTAAAAAGTTTTAAAGTATGGGGACTAAAATAGGGGTTTGGCCTATATTTTATATAGGCAGGCCCGTTTTGAGAATTATGGCTATAAATACTTTCATGTTGGTGTATCTTGATATATGTACACTGTATTTATGTATTCACACTCGTTAACAGAATTTGTTTATATACATCCATAATGTGTGGTTTTGCTGGTGATGGAAGTTACCGGTTGGGAGGCCGTGCGTGGAGTGCAACCGAGTGGTCGGGCAATGGTGGCTGGCCGGTGGAGGCTGGCCGGGTGGTGGCATACGGGTGGGATACCGCGCGGCCTGGGTGTTGCGCGATCGGGAGGTGGCAGTGCGGCTGTGCGGTTGGCCGGGCGGTGGCGGTGGCCGCCCGTCCGGGGTGGCAGGGCGAAGGCGGTTGTCGCCGTTCGTGCTTGCATCTTGTTGGCCTGCTGTCATGGGGTTAGTGAGTGGTTTCTTTTGGTCAAACCCTCTCTCCCCACTAAGGCTCTATTTGTGGGCGTTTAGTAGCTCCGTTTTGGGCAAACGCTGCTGGGAGGGTAAACAAATGAACTTCCGGCGGCGTTTGCTCCGTTTCCACCAGCCCGTCTTGAGAAATGCCCCCAAAAAGTTCAGTTTGGAGCAGCCACCTCCCCCCTCCGGTTCGAACTCTCCGTTTCCCCCCGTCGGATCGACCCGCCACCGCCGAACCAAATGAAGCCTAATCACAAATGACATCCATTTGGATATTTGCAGCCCATTTTATTTATAAATTCAAGGTAATCCTATGGATGTGTTTAATCACAATTTGCATATTTAGTATTGAAAATAAGTTATTATTTTGCATATATCTTTTTTTTAATTTTTAATCCTATGGATGTGTTTAAGCACAACTTGCATATTTAGTCTTGAATGACGGTTTAACCCATGCATTTGCGACCGCCAATGCTATGCCGAAGGAAGCTTATAATCCGTAACAATATCTATTATATTTTATTAGTTTTATTCCAATTTTGTCTTTCACAATAAGAAACTTTACCCCACAGGGAAGAAGATCGTGCACTAATCATGAGAAAGGACCGTGCAGAGAAGAGTTTTCAAATGACATTATTTTGTGCGGGTATTCCACTAGCTGACAAGCATAGCGTGATAACAAAGACCGTTTCAAGTGAAACTTTGGATCCGGATCCCTGGAGTTCCTGCGGGAATTTTAGGGGGTGGAGTTTTCATTTTGCGTATTAACAGAGCAGAATCATAAAAAATGGTTAACACGAAAGTTGTAGATATCCCCGAGACGAACAACTTTTATGTTGAATATTTTTTGATTTGAAGTCGTTTAGAGCCCCGATTTGAGTTCCGAAAAAATACAGGCCGCAAAATATTAATTTAATATTTTGCGTACTGTATTTTTTCGGAGCCCAAATCAGGAGTCTAAACGACTTCAAATCAAAAAATGTTCATCATGAAAGTTGTTCGTCTCGGGGATATCTACAACTTTCGTGTTAATCATTTTTTGTGATTCCGCTCCGTTAAATCGCAAAATGGGAACTCCACCCCCTGAAGTTCCCGCAGGAACTCCAAGGGATCCGGATCCTGAAACTTTGGGTCCGTTAGGGCAAGGTGTCAGCGGTTGTGAATTCCACTGTTTTGAATCGATTTCACCTAAGAATTTCTATCCATTTTTTATGTTCAAAATTAATTTTGACGATTGTTAATCACAACAACTCGTATTTGGCTGGCCGCACCCCAATGTTAACCGCAATCCGATTTTTTTGCTTTCTGCAACCCAATATTTGTGCTTTTCCCCCGCAATCCCTAAGCCCCCCTTGTCATGGCGCAAAGCCGTTGAGGTTGTGGTGACACGGCAACGCCAGTATCGAATTCATTGCGCAAACCACGAAGGTTGTGGTGAAGGAGGAGCTGAGCTAGCTTGGGTTTGATTTGTCTTATGGACGAAAAGGTTGCATCAGTTAAGCTCGGAGTGTTCCACAAGTTATGTTATGGATGAGAATTGTATGCTTCAGCTACCGATCAATTCAGTCGCAAAGCATAAGAAGATGGGTGTTTAGAAGGCTGGGTGCCGAGCAACCATGTTGGAGTGTGGTTTCCATCAAGCAAGGGAAGTATTTTCTGGCCTCAGAATCAATGACAGTAGTTTTCAAAATATGGCTTCAGCCGAGGAAGAAGAGGCGGCCGACCACGATTCATCGAGAGGAGCCTTCTCCTTCAGCTTGCTATTGCCTCGAGGTCCTCTGGAGGAGTTGAAGAAAAAGTAGTTTGATTCAGGAGAAGATTGGGAGAATAGAGGGAGTGAAGTTGATCTGGATGTGGAAGTCGGCAGCTGCGTCAACAGTCTCGGCTGCACTCACCTATGAGAGGTAAGGAAGGTGAGAGGTAGGGAGAGGCGGGCGGCTTGAGCGGGGGAAGGAGGCGGGTGATTTCAGTAGGAGGGAGGAGCGCCTGGTTGCGGTTAACCATTGAAAAAAATGTGTTTTTTGAAATTCTAGTGTTATGAAATCAGTCTCAATAAGATATTTTTAGATCCAATTAATAATCTAACAGCAAAAATCAGAACGGTTACGAAGGGCGATATGAAGAAGCCACAAACAGAAAAAGTTGAAAAAACTACAATCAAAGAACACAAATTTACATTAGTTCTCTGAATTTTGAGTACGTCTACTGCGCAGACAAAAAAATTCATCTTTACTGATAAATACACGGCTACAAGGAGAGTTAGAAACTGGGAGATCAGTATTGCCCTACGAGCAAGACAAAAATAAAATGCCACAACCCTTCCTCAACTCTGTCGACAATGTCCCCTTCATCAAAGACGTTGGCAATCTCACTCCTCCAGGATTCAGCCGAGAGTGGCAACAACAAATAAGAAGACGGACGAGCGCCGCTGTGGCCGAGGAAGAAAAAACTGCGTGAATAGAGACCTGTGCTTCCCTTGGATTTTCTGGGAGACCTTCGGCCGAAGTGCACCACTGTAACGGGAAGAAAACGTGCGACCGACACCTACTTCTCCCAAACGACACGCGATATGACACGACACTGTTGAACCCAAAACTGGCCTCAACGAGCGTTCAGACCTTGGGGTGTAGCCAACACCTACTTCTCCCAAACTCAGCCCCCTGACTAGCAACAAAGAACTAGAAACTGACCCTATGCCTCAGCTGGGAGGTCCCTCCACTAGCCCGGAAATTCTCTGAGCGCTTCCCCTCCAAAGTCAATTGCTGTGCTAGGAGTACCTCAGAAAGCTCTAGAAGGAAGAATGAGGGTATGAGAAGATCTCGCCTTCTGAGGTATCTTGTGAGTCTATTTGTAGATTTTCAATATCTGGTCTGCAAAAAACATAATTCTGCTGCCCTAAAATTACTAAAATGCCCATAAACTGGTCTGCCAATAGCCAAACTCTGCTGTTATGAGGAGCTAAATGCAGACCCAGGGGTATTTAGGTAATTTCAGGTCTGTGTTGAGCGGGAGCGTTGAGTGGAGAAGCATCACTCAACGCCAAGAGCTGATGGGAGCATTGAGTGGAGAAGTATCACCCAACGCCGAGGGCTGGCAGGAGCATCGAGTGGAGAAGTATCACTCAATGCCAAGGGCTGGCGGGAGCGTTGAGTGGTGAAACATCACTCAACATCAAGGGCTGGCGGGTGTGTCGAGTGGAGAATCATCACTTAACGCCAAGAGCTGGCAGGAGCGTCGAGTGGAGAAACATCACTTAACGCCAAGATTTGGCGGGGGCGTCGAGTGGAGAAGCATCACTCAACGCCAAGGGCTGGCGGGAGCGTCGAGTGGAGAAGCATCACTCAACGCCAAGGGCTGGCGGGAGCGTCGAGTGGAGAAGCATCAGTCAACGCAAAGGGCTGACAAGAGCGTCAAGTGGAGAAGCATCACTCAACGTCAAGAGCTGGCGGGACCGTCGAGTGGAGAAGCATCACTCAACGCCAAGGGCTGGCGGGAGCGTCGAGTGGAGAAGCATCACTCAACGCCAAGAGCTGGCGAGAGTGTCGAGTGGAGAAGCATCACTTAACGCCAAGGGCTGACGAGAGCGTTGAGTGGAGAAGCATCACTCAACGCCAAGGGCTTCCGCCGGCCCGAGGCGCGAGCCCTTTCGCCTGCCCAGGTTCAGCTATGGCCTAAACCTAAACCCGCTCAACGAAAATAACTTAAGCCGAAGGCTCAGTTCGACGAATAACGTTCGACGAATGGTGTTCAATGAATGACGTTCGACGAATTAATGTTACTCGACCCCTGGGCGAGAACCTTCCCGCCCACTTTCTTATCTGGTCCAATTTGGAGCCCAAAGTTAGCCCAATTCGGGTTTTTGGGGGGTCTTGGTCCCATCCAGCGAATATGAGGTTGTACACAATCCCCGCTCTTTGAGAGCTAGCCTTGCGCTCGAAATGATACGTCCAACCCCTAATATTCGGTGGGTACTTGCTGACCTGGCAGGGAATCTTTCTGCTGACCCCACCCTTGTCTTATAAATACACCGCTGAGTTTGTCTCTCAGGCCATCCCTATCATCATTACTCTCTGCTTGAGTCTCTACAAGTCCATGAAAATGCATACCAAAAATGTTGAAAAACCGCTCTCGGAAGAACTTCAGGCCCGCCTTGCTGCGGCCCAGGCGTGAGCTCGCTCCAACTGCGCCAAAGTTGCCCCTTGGCTGATGGACAAGAGGCCAGCTGGAGAGAAGCCAGCGGGCGAGTGCTCCCGCCCAAAGAAGAATAAAAAGGACAAGTTAGTTAGGCGAGACCTTTCAAATGAGAACCAAGCATCGCCTACCCCAACTCCTAACCGTGATGAGATCCCTTCTTCTCTGCTGGAGGTACTTTTCTCGCTATAGCCATTAGCGTGAACTGTTAAAGAGTTAGAACGTGGTTGCGTATTGATGTACCACTCTTCTCGCAGGGGATGGTGCCAAAAGATGTCGCCGATTTTCTACTGGCGGATACGGAGGCGACCTGCCTTTTGAATGAGGATCCGCCGTCAGACTCGGGGGCAGCACCGCCAGTCTCGGGAGCCGCCCCTCCGATTACCCCGACCGATCCCCCAAGCTCTCCTGGTATTTATCCCTTTCGCTGACTTGGCTTCCTCTTTAAATGATCTGTTTCTCCTTTTCCCTGACCTGACCTCTCGCAACACCTATTCGACAAAGCCCGAATCCCATTGGTCAGGGGCACAGGATTTCCCCTCGCAAAGATCTTACTAATCTAGCGCCCGATCCAGCCCTCCCCGCTGGAGGGGTCATCGAGCCTTCTGCAGCTGCGCCGGGATCCCATCCCTCGGCGAGAGAGGGCGTCTCTGTTCCCCCACTGGGCGAGACCGTGACCCAGGAGCACGAGACGTTTCGTCCGGGCCGGGGCAAGCCGCTCCATCTGCTCTTTGGAAAACGTTTAGAGAGCCAGCCCGACCCTTCTCGCTAGCCATCGGGGGAGAGTGATGAGTCCCGTTTAGATAGGGCTTTGCGGACTCATCTTGGCTGGTTTTCATGACTTTGCACTTCACTTTTCGGTTGTTTTCATTGAAATTTCGTTTCTACTGCGTTTCAAGTTTAGTGCTCTTTTATAGCCCGTGGGTGCGCAATTGCTCATTCGTTTGCTGGGGGTATGTACTTGGTGCTCCCCAGGGCTCGTTCAAGTAGTTTTTATTGCATTTTGTTGATTGCTGGAGGGTCCTCCTTCGTGAATTTTTATTTTGTGCAGGTGGTGCGTTTTCCCCCAAGGCAGGAATTCTGTCTCAAGGAAAATGCACGGTCGTGCGTTTCTTTCCCGCACGGTTTGCGTGAAATCGTGCGTTGTAGTCGGCTGGAAGAACGTCGAGTTGAGCTCGACGAATTTCTCTCGCACGGTTGACACACGGTTTCTTCGAAACCGTGCCCGAAGGAAACGCATGGATTTCTTGTAGCTTCCCAGTTTATTCCGTTCTGTGGCTAATCGTGCGTGTTGTTCATGCACGGGCGGCTGTGCCCGTGTGCGAGTAAAAGACACGGTTTTCCTGTATGTTTCTATTTTCCAGCACTCTGTCGCTACCCGTGCGATGTCGTTCACGCACGGGCAGAACCGCCCGTGCCCAAAGGAAACACACAGGTCAACACTTCTTCTTCCTCATGCGTTTTCTGGATATTAATATCGCACGGTTCACGCACGGTCATGCGCCAGACCGTGCGTGACCATTTTTTCTGACTTTTACTACTTAAGCCGCAGATTTCTTCTGGACCGAGATATCTCCGTTTCCCCCGCCATTTCCGCCCCTTTGAGCTGGAACTCGTCCCTCCAGCCGTCATTTTCTCTCTCCTCCTTGGAGGGTTGATCCGACCACCCATTCTGCTCCAAAGAGCTTGCTAAAGCTTTGTCTCCGATCGCCATCGCCATTGCTGACCTCCAAGCTACTGTTTGAGTTCTTTGTTGCAGAACCTGTGAAGCATTTCGCTCTGATCCGAATCAACGACCACAACACGAAGAAGACTGGTGTGAAGAAGGAAGTGGCAGCCCTTCGGGATCCCGGATACCTTCCAAAGACCGAGCTAGGATGAGGCTCGACAACCCTCGCTTCCGGCCGGGAATCTTTGAGAGCCTTCGAGTGCTTAGTTGTGTTTCTCCCCCTCTTTTCTTGGATTTGCTTTAACCTAAACTTGTGCTAGTATGCGTGAAGTTTAATAACCATGTTTTGCTCGAGGTCTTGTTATGGTTTTGTGTGGTAATTTCTTGATCATGATGTGTGTTGACGAGCTTCATATTTGTTAGAGAAAGTTGTGTTTGAGTCGTTCTAGCGACTGCTAGAAGCGCGCGATGGGAAGAGGTGTTTACGACCCTCGATAGTTTGTTCGTCTCCGCTATTACTCTTTGAAGTAATTCACCCTGGCGATGCGGTGACGGCGACCCGCACTAGATTATTGCTGCTTAGTGTAGGAAACCAAAAATCAAACCCCTTGTTTTTACTTAGCACTTTCATTCATTTCTCTGAAAGCGGAATCCATGCTCCCTACTTGCACTACACATGAGATCGATACTTGGGAAAGCTACTCCTCTCTTTTATTACTTGGCCATGAACGGTAATCTTACCGCCAGCGCATCAAGTTTTTGGCGCCGTTACCGGGGAGTGCAACTGTTGCGTAGATTTTGTTTCTTTTGGGAAAATTTTGAGAGTGTTTTGGTGTTTTTAGTGTTTTCTTTTTGTGAGTGTTGTATGACAGATCTGAACCCTGGTGGAAGGGGCAAAGATTTGGGTGTTGATCCTGAGACTACACGAGCAAGGAGAGCTCGCTTGCGTGCTACTGCAGCTGAGGGAAGGATGAATGACTTGGGCCATTTGGGAAATGGCCAAGGGGAACAAATCGTTGAGAACCAGGATGTGGCCCAGCCTTGCATTAGGACAATGCGGGATTTCACTACCCCTACATTGGGGAGTGTTTATCCAGGGTTCAGGCCAACCACAGCCAATAATCATTTTGAGATCAAGCCTGCGATTTTGAATATGATTAGGAACAATACACAGTACTCGGGTCTGCCGAGCGAGCATCCTCAGTTATATTTGGCTGAGTTTTCTGAGATATGCAGTACTTTCTGCTATGCGGGCATTGCGGATGAAGTTGTGAAACTAAAGTTGTTCCCTTTTTCACTAAGGGATAGGGCCAAGACGTGGCTGCATACAATCGCGCCTGGTACCGCTGCCACCTGGGAAGCTTTATCTTCCATGTTTTTGGCTAAGTTTCATCCTGTTGATAAAATTGTTAATGCTCGCAGGGAAATAGCCACGTTTAGACAGCTGGATCAAGAAACTCTTTCAGTGGCATGTGAGAGATTTGCCGACCTGCAGCGCCGTTGTCCTCAACACGGCTGTTAGCCTTGGAATTTGGTGGAGATATTTTATTTCGCCATTGAGCCAAATTTCAGGGCAATGATCGATGTGGCGGAGGGTGGCACGATCATGAACTTATCTCCTGAGGAAGCGTTGAGACTCCTTAAAGACACGGCCTCCCACAACACGTACTTGACAGCAGACAAGAATGCTCCTAGAGGGGTGAGAAATTTGTTTGATGTAAATGCGGTGGGGCTGCATGCCGAATCGAGCCATCCTGCCTTGGATGGGAAGATGATGTTGACCCGATCGACCCCACCGCCTACCCCTGTGATGAGCATATTGTGCCAGGATTGTGGTAACTCTGGCCACCACGCTTATGAGTGCCCCGCGGGTGAGCTGTTTGCTGACCAGGCAGGTATGGCTTGTGAAGAAAATGTTAATTTTATAAATAATCAAAATCGTGTTGTGCTTTACAATAATACTTATAACCCTAACGCGAGAAACCATCCTAATTTCTCATGGAACCAAAACGCGCCCGTTCAAAGATGGCATGAGGGCCAACATCAATTCGATGCTCAGGCTTCCGGTAGCTAGCCGTGACCGTCTCAACCGGGTTATAATCAGAATTTGCAAGGGACGCGCAAGAGCGCGTTAGAGGAGATGATGGAAAAGTTTATTGAAATGGCCCAGTCGAATATGGCTACTCAGACTGCTTCCATGAGGAATTTGGAAACGCAATTGGGACAATTGACCCTCGTATTTTCTGAGCGCACCCGCGACACTCTTCCTAGCGACACGGAGAAGAATCCCCATGAGCAGGGGAAGAGTGTTGAGGATGTGGGGGAATGTAATGCCCGTGAAACGACTGTTAAATGTGAGATTAATGCCATAGAAACTCTAGCGCTATGTGATTCCGGTTCATCTTGCAACATTCTTGTTTTGCAAGATGCTGAAAAGATGAATTTGAATGTCGAATCCGATGGAAGGAAATCCTTAATGCTAGCTGATGGATCTGTGGTTGAGACCAATGAAGAGGTGAAGGGTGTAGAAGTGGTTTTGAATGGGGCGGCTGTCTTCACAGACTTTCAGGTGCTTGGACCCAGGGGTAACACATCAAAACCCATCCTTAGCGTCCCCTTCCTTAAAGCCAGTGAGGCGACGTTGCATTTTGATGCTAGTGGTGTCACTGTTGCGCCCAAAGTTAATGCACCTTTACCACCTTCGCCTCCTCAATTAATTTTGGTTGACCTCGTAAAACCAGTGAACTTAACTATCGTGTCATCTAATGATGTTTCTAGTGGTGTTAAGACAGATTTTCAATCGACGGGACAAGAACAGGTTGGGAAAGTTTTTGAAACACCAATGACAACTAAAGGGAAAGAAGTGACACAAGTCTTTGATGTGATGCATGATGCTGCTGCAAAGATGGATGTGTTGTGCACGCCGGATGTGGGCATGCAGAATTTCGATTTAAAAACTGCAATTTGTTTAGCCAAAGTCTGTAAAACTATGAAACAGGTAACATGAGCTGATCTTTCACCCTCAGCGGGTGAAGAAAGGATGCCCCCGGTTTTGGATATTAATCTAGCTGCTGAAGAGCCGGGTGTGACCTTACCGCCCTGGCGATCCTCTTCTGTGGAATTAAAACGAAAGGAGTTGCTTTTGCGCAAAGCGCAGAGTTTTGCCCGCAGGCGCGAGATGGAGGAGGGTAGGGGCAGGGGAGACTTGACTTCCTTGGGCCATAAAGCTCTCCTCTCTTCCTCATCTCGCTTGTCTGGGGGGATCTATCACAAATCGGCATTTAGCTAAAAAGTGAGGGATCTCCGGGGCCGTCTCCTTTTGTCATGTTGTTGCTAGCGTTTTATTTGCTTAATGCTGTGTGTGACTTTGAATTGTCTTTCTCTGCGTATTAAACTTTTGCTACCTGAACATTGTATAAAACTGTTAATACAAGTATTTGGTCCACCTTAAGGACGGTAAAAAAAAGGGCTTCTGGGAGACAACCCAGTTTAGCTGCGTTTAATTTGTTTGTTTAGCTTTTTGAGTGTGCATGCCTATTATTTGCTTGGTTGGAGATGTGCTTCTTGCAGGTGATTTTGTTTGGGTCGTGAGCTTATTGATCAAGTTTAAAGCCACTCTTCTGGTATGCTCATCTTCTGAGCATTGGGTAACTTCTCCCCTTTTCTTATTTTGATTTTAACTTCAACATATTTTGTTGTGCTTTTTAGCTTAAGTCTGGAGGAGTGCTTGTCGATGTTACATTTGTACGTGCACTTCATTTGCATACCAGTAGCTGTTTTATATTTATTTGTTTGGTTCATTGCATTGCGCATCGTTGCACCCACATGAGCGCGTACTTAACTTTTTGCGTACGACGAGTCAAACTTGTTTCTTTCGTTAGATTTAGGAAAATTACCTTGCTAACATAGGATTGTGAGACGAGGTAAAATGTTGACCTTGCTGTGCTCCTAGTCGACTGCTCCCGTCTCGTGTAGAAATTAGAGTAGAATTAATTTTTCTGCATGCTTTTAGTTTTATATTTTTCTAATTGCGTAAATTATTTTTATTATACTAAAAAATTGCTGAATCCGGTGTGAATTCAACGGTAGCTTAGGGATGTGTGTAAACAACTGTTAGATTCGTATTGCTCGAGTCGGGAGGATGGATAGTCTTTCTCGTTGGCTAAGAACTTGCCCCAAGCTACTCTCGAAGCATTGGTGCATGGTTAGTTAAGCGTGAGCATGATGTAGGCCATCATTTTGTCCAGGTTGAGCTTTGTACCCGTTCCTAACATCTTATCCTCGCTAGCCCCGTTTTGCCTACCCTCCTTTGATTCAGCTCAACTTTTATTTCACCAAAGCCTAGTAACCGACCCTAGTCGTACACCCAAGTCTAGCTTTACTGTTTTCTAATTTCAGGATGGGGGTGTTGATGCGGTGTTGTTCTTTGTGAAATTTGTGGTTGTGCTCCCATGAATTTATTTGCTGGAATTGTGTAAAAGAAAAAGAAGAATTAAGAAGAAAATGTATAAAAAGAAAATTTGAAAGAGAAAGAAAAGAGAAAGGAAAAGTATAACTAAAAATTTGATTTGAGTTGATTTATTTTTTGGAGTAGGCGGTACGCACACCCGTATTTTAAAAATTAAGTCTGGGGGTGTGGTGTACCCACGTGTTTTGTGGGTAGCGGATATCCTCTTTTTGTGCTAGCTCAGTTGGGTTTTGTGCGTAGCCTTCATTTTTATCCTTGATTACCACGCCTTAACCCAAGCCCCATTACTACCCGAAGTCCTACGGATTCACGGTTAAAGCAAACTAGTGTCGTGGAGAGAGTGCGAACGGGCAAACATATGGTCACCGACATTGGTGGATTCCTTTGAAGGTGGTCCCGAATCCCGATCTTTGGCAATACTCGCCTTAGCGGTAAGTCTATTTTCTCCCTACGCGTGATCAGAGGATTCACCGCGATTCTGTTTTTGAGTAGTCATAGAGTTTTTGTTACGCAGGCTGAAAAGTATAAATTATTTTGTATGCTTAGAAATTTTCTCTACTATATTTTTATGCCCGCGAGCGTGCGACTTCGCATGGTACTCCGGATCATAATTACTGTGTTAGTTAGTTCTTTTTCTAGTCTGCAAGGATCTTCTTTGCTCGGGACACGCAAATAGGTAAGTCTGAGGATGTGATGAGTCTCGTTTAGATAGTGCTTTGCGGACTCATCTGTGCCGGTTTTCATGACTTTGCACTTCACTTTTCGGTTGTTTTCATTGATATTTCGTTCCTACTGCGTTTCAAGTTTAGTGCTCTTTTCTAGCCCGTGGGTGCGCAATTGCACATTTGTTTGCTGGGGTATGTACTTGGTGCTCCCCAGGGCTCGTTCTAGTAATTTTTATTGCATTTTGTTGATTGTTGGAGGGTCTTCCTTTGTGAGTTTTTATTTTGTGCAGGTGGTGCGTTTTCCCCCAAGATAGGAATTCTGTCTCAAGGAAAATGCACGGTCGTGCGTTTCTTTCCCGCACGGTTTGCGTGAAATCGTGCGTTGTTGTCGGCTGGAAGAACGTCGAGCTGAGCTCGACGAATTTCCTCTCGCACGGTTGACGCACGGTTTCTTCGAAACCGTGCGAGAAGGAAACACACAGATTTCCTGTAACTTCTCAGTTTATTCCGTTCTGTGGCTAATGGTGCGTGTTGTTCATGCACGGGCGGCTGCGCCCGTGCGCGAGTAAAACGCATGATTTTCCTGTATGTTTCTATTTTCCAGCACTCTGTCGCTACCCATGCGATGTCGTTCACGCACGGGCGGAACCGCCCGTGCGCGAAGGAAACACACGGGTCAACGCTTCTTCTTCCTCAGGCGTATTTCTGGATATTAATATCACACGGTTCACGCACGACCGTGCGCCAGACCGTGCGTGACCATTTTTTTTCTGACTTTTACTATTTAAGCCGCAGATTTCTTCTGGACCGAGATATCTCCGTTTTCCCCCGCCATTTTCGTCCCTTTGAGCGGGAACTCATCCCTCCAGCCGTCATTTTCTCTCTCCTCCTTGAAGGGTTGATCCAGCCACGCATTCTCCTCCAAAGAGCTTGCTAAAGCTTTGTCTCCGACCGCCATCGCCATTGCCGACCTCCAAGCTACTGTTTGAGTTCTTAGTTGCAGAACTTGTGAAGCATTTCGCTCTGATCCGAATCAGCGGCCACAACACGAAGAAGACGGGTGTGAAGAAGGAAGTGACAGCCCTTCGGGATCCCGGATACCTTCCAAAGACCGAGCTAGGATGAGGCTCGACAACCCTCGCTTCCGACCATGAATCTTGGAGAGACTTCGAGTGCTTGGTTGTGTTTCTCCCCCTCTTTTCTTGGATTTGCTTTAACCTGAACGTGTGCTAGTATGTTTGAGGTTTAATAGCCATGTTTTGCTACAGGTCTTGCTATGGTTTTGTGTGGTGATTTTTTGATCATGATGTGTGTTGATGAGCTACATATTTGTTAGAGAAAGTTGTGCTTGAGCCGTTCTAGCGACTGCTAGAAGCGCGCGATGCGAAGAGATGTTTACGACCCTCGATAGTTTGTTCGTCTCCGCTATTACTCTTTGGAGTAATTCACCCTGGCGACGTGGTGACGACGACCCACACTAGATTATTGTTGCTTAGTGTAGGAAACCCAAAATCAAATCCATCGTTTTTTACTTAGCACTTTCATTCATTTCTCTGAAAGTGGAATCCATGCTCCCTACTTGCACTACACGTGAGATCGACACTTGGGGAAGCTACTCCTCCCTTTTATTACTTGGACATGAACGATAATCTTACCGCCAGCGCATCAGAGGGTATCCATCGCTCTTCAGGTGTGCGATCTCAGCCTACCCTTCCCATTATGACTAAAATCCGCCCTCTAGGTCCGAAGGAGCAGGAGGCGGAAGGGGAAGGAGATGAAGATGATGAAGAAGAAGATGATGGGGAAGAATCGTCCCTCCCCTCCTCTGACGAGATGGAGGACTTTCTCGATCCCTCCGGGAGTGGCAAGGCGCGGAAACAGAGGATTATTGCAGTCCTGTCGAAGCTCGTACGGCGGCAGCGTGCCAACTAAACAGCGGTGAGGAGAATCCACGAGATGATGGAGCGGCGGTTGGCGATCGTCGAACGGGACTGCGCCTACCTCATTGGCGGGGCAGAATCCCATGACATGCTTTCCGCCGAAACCTCCCCAGGAAGATACATCGCGCGGGTTCGAGATCAGCTCCGCCTGGCCAACCCGGGGCTGACTGCCCTGACGGCCTTCTTCGATCCGCGAGTGCCTCCGAGGTCTGGCAGGCAAGGACTGGGTCATTGGCGGGGGGAGCCGTACTGAGCCCCGTGGGGCTAGCTTCTTCTTTACTCACCTCCTCAGCCTACCCTTCCCGCTTTGTACCACTTGCGCCTTATGGCAACAAACAATTATTATTTTTTATCATCGCTGTTTCGTGACTCGCCCCGCGAGAGCCCCTTTATATCTGTGTCTTTTCCGTCTGTGTTTTATGCTCTCTTTGATGCTTTGCGAATGCCTGACTCATACGCCTTACTCAACACCTCTCGCACGCTGCGACCGTTTGCCTTTTCCCTTGCCTCCTTGGAGGATCTCGCTTCCTGCAGGTCCAAGGAGAGCCGACGAGGCAGGACGGAAATCGAGGAGTCAGAACATCAAGATTTGTTGACTTGTTGACCGTTCCCCGATCGTATTTTAGGAAAAAACTCATAATTACCGTATCTTCTATAAATAGGCCGATCCACCTACCACATTTACTTATCTACATTTATTTCTTTCATTCGAAGTCTTTGTCCCCCTTCTGACTGCTCTCGCCGATCTCTGAAGCGCAAAGGCTCCCGCCTCTCTGATTTTTTCTCCCCTCTCGCCTTCTCTTCAAAATGCCTGGCGAGGGCGATGGCCGCTCCAAGTGCGCGCAATCCTTCCTCGAACACAATTTACCTCCTTGTAGGCTGTCCCTAGAGGAGTTCAACATGATAGTCGCCAACTTCATCCCCACCGGGTTCACTGCGCGGAACCCTGGGAACGATGATAGAGTTAACCTCGCGCCGGCCGGGGAGCTCGCCATTCCCCTGGAGCACTTTGTGGCGGGCTTCCGCCTCCCCCTCTGGCCAGAAGTGAGCCAGGCCCTCCGGTATTATGGCGTGGTGCCGACACAGCTCAACCCAAAATCCGTCGCGATTCTGGTGGCGTTTATTTGCTATATGTGAGCGGAAAGGATCGAATTTAGCCTGCCCATTTTCCGGAAGCTGTTCAACTTCCGCGCGAAAGGCGGGGTGGTCTTCTTCTCGGGAAAATTGGTGAAGACAAGCGGTCTCGCCAACAAGAACCATAACTGGGAAAATAGATTCGGCTGTCTCCGGTGATTCTGGAAACATTCCGCTTGCGCCAGTTTAATATGATGACGCGACCTACAAGCCTCCCGCACTAGGGGGGGGGGGGGGGGGGGGGGCGAGGGCGATCTCGTCGAATTCTTCAGGACCAAGGTTTTCGACGCTCCCTTCCTGCAACGACACCTGGATTCCCTCCCTCTAGTTCCTCCCAGCGAAGGTAATATTTCAGTTTATTCTCTCAATCTTTTGTTTTGAGGAGCAGGGTAATTTAGTTATGGATCTCGCAGGTGAACGAGAAATCCCCCTCCACCAACCTTTTAACGAGACCAGGGCGCTCGACGACCCCTTGGATCTCGCCAAGTCTGCCGCCGCCGCATGCCGGGAGGAGCCGAGACCCTCTTCCGCACCAAGTGTTCAGAAGCGGAAGCAGAGCTCCCTCTCTACCCCCACTCAAAAAATCAAAACTTCCAGCATCGGACAAGGGAAAATCCATTGCGTCAGCTTCTGCCGAGATCCCCGCCGAGACCCCTGCAGTTGCAAGCGAGACGGGTGTCGCTCGTCCTACGCAGAAACCCCTGCTGAGAACTCTCTCAAGCCGGTTTCAAAATGGCACCGGAATTTCGGCTTCGGCGAGAAGTACAAGGATGCGGAGGGCCAGCCCTTGATCCAGTAGGACCATACCACCAACCGCATCGCGGTTTCCACACTTCTCCCCTCCTGGAGGGAGCGGGACTCAAGCTCCGGCGATGCCTTCACGCTAGGATATGGCCTCTACAGTCGGGAGGACACCGACACGTTTGACCGGACGACAACCCGGGACCTCGTCCTCGACGCCGCCTAGGCCCAGCTTCGCGTGGTCTAGCTCTCGCACATGGCTGGGCGTCGCACCCTCACCATCGAGCGCAACCTTGTCGACATGCTCAAGGTGAGGGATGCCGCTGCAACCGAAGTGGTCACTTTAAAAGACGACTTGGCAGCTTCCCAACAACTTCTCTCCTCTCGCCCGGCCGCCAAGGTAAGCTGGTCCCCTTCAATATTTTTCGTCCGCTTAATATATATATATTTCGCTTAACCGGACCGTCTCACAGGATTACACGCAAGCCGAGCTGTCTCGCACGAGGGTGGCCGGCGTCGAGTGCGAGAACCAGCTGCTGCAGACTGAGGTGAAGCTCTTGGAGGAGGCCTTGTCCCAGGCCCGACCGTCATTGGAGGAGAGGATCGAGCGGCGTCATTATTCCGTGTACGAGATTGACGCGATAGTTTAGGAGAACGCGCAAGCCACCGCCAAGATGGTCATCGAGGTGCTGCTGGAGTCGGAGCTTTTGAACAAAGGAGGCGAGACCCTCACGGCGTGAGGGATCTTTCCTTGATTGTTCGATCCCATCCCCAAGCCTACGGGAGAGGACGACTCTCTGATCAATGATGCGGCGGGGCTTGTACTAAACGAGGAATCTGGCGGCAGCTCACATGGCGAGTCATTCGGCTACACCCCTAGCGGAACCTCCAGCGGAACCTCTAGCAGGACCTCCGGCGGGACCTCCAACAGGCCTGGCCAATAA
This sequence comes from Platanthera guangdongensis, assembly GCA_039583875.1. Taxonomy (NCBI): domain Eukaryota; kingdom Viridiplantae; phylum Streptophyta; class Magnoliopsida; order Asparagales; family Orchidaceae; genus Platanthera; species Platanthera guangdongensis. The sequence goes on from CM077164.1 coordinate 15,892,709, forward strand.
CCTCCATATTTTGCTTTTTTCATTGCAATCTTACCCTTGTTTTTGTAAAATGTTTTTTGTAAACTTATTTTTGTAACTTTTTGCAAGGGGCGAGATTCCCCAACTGATGCTACCACTTTTACATTGTATTGAAAGATCTGCCTTTTCACTGGAATGTTCATTACTTTTGCGCGAACCCTAGGATCTTAGGTGATGAGCGCCACTCGTTTGAGGAGTTGTCTAAGCAAAACCTGCTGGAATGGGCCTGTCAAAAGCCTTGCCAAAAGGGCCGTGCCAGGAACCCTGCCGAGAAGCGCTTACTGGGATCCCCAACGAGATGGCTATGACGAGAGCACTGCCAAGAGGGTCATGCCGAGAGCCCTGCCGAGTGGGGTCTGAGTCATCTCATCCTTACTTAGGACTGGTGTTAGCCGTTTGTAAACCTGTTATCAAGAGCTTCGTGACTCTATCATGATTTCAACAGCCCTGTTTGCTTGGTGTGAGCCTGGTCATCGGGTCCTCCTGGGACGTAAACAAAAAATCCCCTTTTTCCTTCATTCCCCCCTCAAGAGATCCCACGGCCCTATTAGCTAGTGAGAGCTTGACAATGAGTATACTTGAGGCCTTGCAAGATATTATCACAATCCTTCTTTTCCCCCAGGCGAGCCTACAGACCTGTCAGCTATTGAGAGCCTGGACAGCGGGTCTACCCAGCGCCGAGTGCGCCTTCCAGCCCTGCCAGCTAATGAGAGCTTGAGCAACAGGATCCTCTCGGGGTATTGCCATACCCACCAGGCGAGCCTACAAACCCGCCAGCTAGTAAGATCCTGTACAGCGGGTCTACCCGAGGCTGAGTGCACCTTCTAGCTCTGCCAGCTAATGAGAGCCTAAACAGCGGGATCCTCTTGGAGTCTTGCAAATTTCCATCTCCCTTTTCTTCCCCCCCTAGGCGAGCCTACGGACCTGTCAGGTAGTGAGAGCCTGGACAGCGGGTCTACCCGGGGCCGAGTGCGTCTTCCAGCCCTGCCAGCTAATGAGAGACTGAGCACCAGGATCCTCTCGGAGTCTTGCAAATTTACATCTCCCTTTCATTTCCCCCCAGGCGAGCCTACGGACCTGCCAGCTAGTGAGAGCCTGGACAGTGGGTCTACCCAGGGTCGAGTGCGCCTTCCAGCCCTGCCAGCTAATGAGAGCCTGAGCAGCGGGATCCTCTCGGGGTATTCCCTTACAACCCAGGCGAGCCTACAGACCTACTAGCTAGTGAGAGCCTGAACAACATGTCTACTTGGGGCCGAGTGTGCCTTCCAGCCCTACCAGCTAATGAGAGCTTGAGCAGTGGGATCCTCTCGGGGTATTCCCTTACCCCCTAGGCGAGCCTACGTATCTGCCAGCTAGTGAGAGCCTGGATTGCGGGTCTACCCGGGGCCGAGTGCGTCTTCCAGACCTGCCAGCTAATGAGAGCCTGAGCAGCGGGATCCTCTCAGGGTCTTGCAAATTTCCATCTCCCTTTCCTTTCCCCCAGGCGAGCCTACAAACCTGCCAGCTAGTGAGAGTCTGCACAATGGGTCTACCCGTGGCCGAGTGTGCCTTCCAGCCCTGCCAACTAATGAAAGCCTGAGTAGCGGGATTCTTTCGGGGTATTCCCTTACCCCCCAGGCGAGCCTACAGACCTACCAGCTAGTGAGAGCCTAGACAACGGGTCTATCCGGGGCCAAGTGCGTCTTCCAGCCCTGCCAACTAATGAGAGTCTGAGTAGCGGGACCCACTCGGGTTCTTGCAAATTTCCATCTCCCTTTCCTCGGCCACCGAGCGAGCCTACAGACCTGCCAGCTTGATGAGAGCCTGGACAGCGAGTCTACTCGGTGCCACCCAAAATCACAAATACTTCGAAAAGGAAAAACCGTTAGAATAACTATCATAATAAAACATACAATCTTACCCATGCTAAGGATAAAAATGCTTTAGGTCATCGCCACTCCATGCGTGACTCATGGATACCCTTTCCACATTCTAGAGGTGGTATCCCCTTGAACCCATGACTTTTTCCACAATGTAAGGCCCTTCCCAATTGGGGTTGAGTTTACCCACAGGGGCCGATCTTCCAGCAACATCAACTTTCTTTAGGACTAGATCCCCTTCGGCAAATTGCTTGATCCATACGTGCTTGTCAAAGTACTTTGCCATCGCCGCTTGACCTCCTTTTGCCTGACGGCGGCCACGTCACGAATTTCCTCCACAATGTCCAATGAGATCCGTAGCTCCTCTTAATTTCCTTCCCTGCATGCCTCGCCTCTTTTGTCTGCGGCCCCAACCCGTGGATATTGGACCTCGAACTCCACGGGTAGGATCACCTCACACCCATGCGAGAGTTTGAAGGGGGTTTCGCCAGTGTCCGTGTTTGGGGTTGTTCGCAAAGCCCACAACACCGAGTGGAGCTACTCCACCTAACTCCCCCTCAAGTTCTCCACCTTCTTCTTGAGCAGGTTCACTATGATTTTGTTTGTCGCCTCTACATGGTCGTTTCTCCTGGGGTGGTGGACGGAGGCAAACCCGAGGTCGATAGCCATCTGACTGCAGAAGCTAATGAACTCCTCGCTTGCGAACTGTGGTCCATTGTATGTTACAATGGCCCGAGGAAACCCGTGCCTATAGATGATCTCTCCCCAAACAAAGTTCCTGATGACCTGGGAGGTTACCTTGGCCAATGCCTTGACCTCCAGCAACTTTGAGAAGTAGTCGATCATAACCAAGAGCAACCTTCTCTGACCGCTCTCCGAAGGAAACGACCCGACTAGGTCCATCCCCCAAATGGCGAAAGGCCATGGTGCCGTGATGCTTCGAAGCTGTTGAGCGGGCATGAGTTGGAGGGGGGCGTCGAGTTGGCACTTTTGGCACCTCCTCACAATCTCTGTCGCATCCTTTCTCAGGGTGGGCCAGAAGTATCCCTGCCTGACCACCCTTGCTTCCAACGTTCTACCCCCCGAATGGCCACTACATTCTCCGGAGTGCACTTCTTCCAAAATTCTTGGGATCTCTTCCTCTGCCACACATCGTGCCAAAAGGCCTGATAGCATTTTCCTTTGTAATCCCCCTTTATGCATAAGATAGTGAGGCGCTTTGTGTCGAAAGCCCTTTGCTTCCTTGACCCCTTCGGGGAGGCTGTCTATACTCTATAGTGAAGAAGGTCACGAAGGGATCCACCCATGAGGGTCGTTGATCCACTTCCATCAGCTCCCCCTCCTCGATTGCTGGATGAAATAGCTCGGTCAAGGTCCTCCCCCCGGGTCCAAACTTGGTCAATCGGTCCGCTGCTTCATTCTCTTCCCTAGGGACGTGCTGAATTGAGAACGCTCAGAACCCACCAATGATCACCCTCGCCTTGGACAAGTACTTTTGGAGGGTGGGCTCCCGAGCTTCATATTCTCCCCTGATCTGCGATGCCACCACCAGTGAATCTGTGAGCACTTCTACGTCGTGAACCCCGAGCTCCTTATCCAACCGCAACTCGGCTATGACAGCCTCATACTCCGACTGATTGTTTGTGACCGGGAAGTACAGCGCCACTGCTTTCTCTATGGTGACCTCTTGATGACTTACCAACACTACCCCTCCCCCAAGGGAGTGCTTCCCCGAGGCTCCGTCAACGAACATCTTCCATGCTTCCCTTGGCAGTGCTTCCTCCCCCTCCAGCTCTATGACGTAGTCGGCCAAGAAGTCAGCCACCGCCTGCACCTTGATGAAGAGCCTTGGCACAAAGGAGACGTCGAACACGCTGAGCTCAATGGACCACTTGTCCAACCGCCCTGAGTGTTCCACCCCTTCAAAGATCTTGCGCAGTGGGTGGCCGGTCACCACCTTGATTGAGTGGGCTTGAAAGTATGGCTTGAGCTTCCTGTCTTAGATGATCAGAGAGAAAGCCAACTTCTCCAAGATGGGGTAGCGCAGCTAAGCCTTCTTTAAGATCCTACTGACATAGTAGATCGGTAACTATCTCTTCCCTTCTTCCCTTACCAACACAGAACTCACATCCTCAGCCCCTACCCCAAGGTACAAGGCCAAGTACTCCCCCTCCTTCGGGCTCTGTAGGAGCGGCGCTTGTGATAGTTGAGCCTTCAATGCCCGGAAAGCCTCCTTACATTCCTTCGTCCACTCAAATTGTTTGTTCCCCCGAAGCATTTTGAAGAAGGGTGAGAATTTCTCCCCGGTACGAGAGAAACCGACTCAACCCGACCAGCTTACCCGTCAAGCGCTGAACCTCCTTGGCGTTACAAGGCGATTCCAATTCCACGATGGCCTTCACCTTATTCGGGTTAGGCTCGACCCTCGCTTGGGTTAGAAGGTGTCCGAGGAACTTGCCTCGACTTGCCCAAAGACACACTTCTGGGGGTTTAGCCTCATCTTGAACCTTCGTAGGGTCGTGAATGTCTCCTCCAAGTCAAGTTGGTGTGAACCTACATCCCTGCTCTTTACCATGAGGTCATCGACATAGACCTCCAGGTTCCTACCCCTCTGGTTTTTAAACACCCGATCCATCATTCGCTGGTACGTAGCCCCCGCGTTCTTTAGCCCGAAGGGAATCATTTTATAGCTGATGCATCCCTCCCTTGTGATGAAGGAGACATCCTTGACGTCAGGGGGATGCATACAGATCTGTTGATAACCTGAAAAAGCATCCAAAAAACTCATAATAGAAAAACCGACGGCTAAATCAACCAGTGCGTCGATTCGAGATAGGGGGTTGATAACTTCTTACAAAGAAGTTATCTAGCTCAATTTTTAGACTTATTATACATTCTAAGTGCTTAAAACAAGTTTAAATGGATTACAAATAAAAGTAAATTCATATTTATTTGATTTGTGGCTAATCCGGTCTTTTTCCTATATATTAGCGCAATAAATGCCGAAGAAATCTGCTTGGAGAATCAAAATCTACCCAAATATCATTTGCTGGAAAAAAGGTTGCAACCAATGAAAATAAGGTTGCAACGTCTGGACGAATTTCAAATTTTAAAATTCGAAAATTGCGTCATTTGCAAAAATGGAAAGAGGCATCCCTTGGGGAAAGGGCTGGACGTTTTTTGGGAGGATTATTCAGAAGTTGAAAAAGGAGGCATTCAATTATTATCATTCATTGTGGGTTGGAGAAGAAAAAAAAGAAGAAGAGTTCTTCCTCTAGGGCTAGTTCCGGGCAAGGAAGACGGACGGATTTCGGCCGAATCAGAGAGCGAAACACTGCAAGTTTTTAATTTCTATCATCATGTGCTGTAAGATCGACTCATACTTGTGGTTTCCTTCCGCCGTCATGAACTAATTCTCTCGATCTTGTGTTGTGAAAGTACTATGTCTTGTGTGATGAATGATCTTTAGTTTTATCTTTGTAATTGTATGGTGGATTTACTTTTATTGAATTCATAATCTATATTTTGAAGCCTTTGATCACGGTTTCATCTTTCTACTGCGCTTCATAAATCGAGAGAGGAGTTGCGTAAGTGCGTTATGGATTCCATATAGCACTTAAAGGAGAAGAAGAGATTTCCCTTAGTGTTAGCAACTCGGGTTTTCAATCTCTAATCGGTTTTCTATTTCACCCGAGGGGAAATAAAGGACTAGGGACATCCAATATCGAGAGATACGGTTGTCTACTTTAAAATCGTTGCAAGGTTTTCCACCGGTCATTTTCACAAAGCATCATTTATAAATTCATTGCAGTAGACATAGGAAATCACCGCACAAGATTACTTCTCCAATCTGAATCTGAAAGTTTTCTCCTAAGGCACTATAGTTTATTTCAACTTATTTTATAAATTTGTCACCATTTAGTTCTAAATCAAACTCATCATCTTGTTTCACTTGGATTTAGAGAAAAGGTCTAACTAGTAATTGCAAGCACCGAATTCATCACCTCTCCGTGGAAACGATCTTTATTCACTCTTTATTACTTGAACCGGCACGTGCACTTGCGTGTAATACGCACACCTGTTTCGGGCGTATCAAGTTTTTGGCGCCGTGTGGAAACCACCCGTCACCACGCATCTTCCCAAAACCCCGAGGTGATGGTAAGGGGGGACGGGGGTACATAAACACCAAGGACCACCCGCTGCAGGCAATGTGGGACTAATCCAACCACGGGATGGCGGGGATATTCCGCCACACGGGGGGCCCACCGGGGTCAACACCCAGACCTGGAACGCGATGGGGAAGCCCAAATATGCGGTCCCACACACACCCAATCCCGCTGGACCTTAGTTCTCAACACACCCCCGCAGCGGATGACTCTGATACCATGTGGAAACCACCGTCACCACGCATCTCCCAAAAACCCGAGGTGATGGTAAGGGGGGACGGGGGTACATAAACACCAAGGACCACCCGCTGCAGGCAATGTGGGACTAATCCAACCACGGGATGGCGGGGATATTCCGCCACACGGGGGGCCCACCGGGGTCAACACCCAGACCTGGAACGCGATGGGGAAGCCCAGATATGCGGTCCCACACACACCCAATCCCGCTGGACCTTAGTTCTCAACACGCCGTTGCCGGGGAGGTGCAAATAATTTAGTATTTCTTTCTTGCAATATTAGTAAATCCTGAGTATTTAGAGCTCAAGTTTCTAATTTAGTGTTTTTTTAAATATTTTTTTTTGTTTTATTTTGTCATAATCTATTTTTAAAAATTTATAGAGCAGGTTATCCGTTTATGAAATAATTTTTGTGTGTAGTTTATTTTTTTTAAAGAAGAGTTAATTTTATTTTATTCACATCCGTTAGAAAAATGTATACACATGTGAGATGTGAGTGGTGTGGTTCGTTTAGTCATGCTACTGATGTGTGTTACATGGGAAGTGCTGGGTATCATTCGTGGCTCGCAAAACATAGAGAATATTTAGGTCCCCAATATTGTGCGGCAAATCATTATAATTTTATGTCCCCACGTCAAATAGTTCCTCGACCTGATGACTCGACTCCTTGGTTATCGAGTAGTAATGTTAGGGAGTGTTTATGACATGAACCACGTTTTGAAGGATTGTGTCGCTTATAAAAGAGAGAGGGAGAAAAATTATGAATCAGGCATCGAGACCATATCTACTATTGCAGTACCACAATTTTTGCGTGGGACTATTGCAGATAAGCCCCTTATAATTGTGAGTCCGTATATTAATAATGATGCATCACCTCCCCATCCACATTCATCACCAAGTTTTGATCCACCCGCAAAGGAACCCGAGCATACATATTCTGAATTAGATACTAATAGTGTTCCACCATTTTCTTTGCAAAACTTTTCTACATCTATTTTTGTCGATCCCGTCGAAGATATTGCGCAAGGTGATGAACTAGAACCTAAGGCCGCGCCAAAGTGAGATGAAGATATTGTTCTCTTCGATGGAGGGAATGATTCTTTGGAGCACGATGACGCACCAACGTGCGATGAAGTTGATTTTCTTTCTGATGAGAAGGTTTTCACTTCTTCATTGGAGGAGCAGGTCCAACTCACCACTAAAAACCTTGAGTTCCCAGATCCCCCTTGTTATGATGCTTACGATACCGACATTGATCAATTCTTAGAACCTGTTGGGAGTGAATTTGGGATCACTCCTATGATTAGAAATCATTTATGTCTTTCTTCTATTTTATTTCCTAATCTCCTTTCATTATCTGAACCCAAGCAAGTTGATGTGTCACAAATGCTTCAGGAGGTTATTGTGCACTTTCCTCAAGTTGATGAGATGAGTATCCCCTTATGTGAGGAGTTTGAGTCATCCTCCATAGTGGAAGCCCCTTTAATTCTTTTTCTTCCTTGCATCCTTCCTGTTGATGAATATACCTTATTGGGCAAGGAAACATATTTTGGTGAGGTAAGTGAGGAGCATTCCTCCTCTTCTTCTTACTTTTTGTTTCATCTACCTGCAATGAAAATGTATTATTATTTAGGTAAAGGGGTGATTGTTCTATCGTTGCATTGGTACCCGCTACTGACCCGAATATTAGAACAATTATGTGTTCATTTTTCTTTTCACCGTCCAATAATTTAGAATTTTAAAATTTCTGAATAAGTCGTGCTGGGGTGACAATAAACTCAGTAGTTATCTTTCGTTTATTGCATATTATGTTCTAATTTTCATGTCTGTTTTTGCAGTCCCAAGGTAAATTAGGCTTTAAATGGGAATCAACTCATCATTTATTTTATATTTATCTATTTTAATAATAATCTAAAAAATGAGTAAAATTATTTTTTTATTTAGTGTTTTATATTAATCTTGATCGGAGGAAGCCTAATGTGAGGAGGATATATATATATATGTATATATATATATATGTATATATATATATATTAAAAAAAGAAGTTCGGTTGTTGCAACCTCAAAAAAAGGAGGTTGCAACCTTTAAGTTGCTATTTTTTCTATATATCGCACAGTGCTGACAGAAATTTGATTGTTGCAACCCCCAAAAAGGAGGTTGTGACCTTTTTTTGCTGTTTGTGTTTCTTTACTGCATGGTGTTGACAGAAGTTTAAATATTGCAACCTCAAAAAAGAAGGTTGCAACCTTTTTTGCTGATTTTTTTTCCATTTTTTTTCTGCTCCTTCCTGAAGAACTGCACCACAAGTCTTTGGTAGGACGGTTTAACTGAACCGGCGCGCATAATTATGTTCTCAAACCATCTTTGCATGATATAAACCTTCCAATTGCCGATTCAATTTTAATTTCTTCTCTTAATCATTCTGATTAGCGGTCCGGTTCAGCCTTTTTGTCTAAATCTCGATACTTTCCCAAATCGTGTGGGGTGGAGTGCTCTCGACAAGAATCAGAGAGAGTGTAGTGTGACGGGCTTCGTGAGAGCAACGATGAATATTATTATCTTCTTTTCAATTCTATTTTGTATTCGTTATATGTGTTATGAGTGGATTATCTGGTGATGATATTTTTATCCTTTTTGGACATTATTTTTTGTGATTTATTATATATGGTGATAGTCTGTCACGCTGCTCAAAAACTTCTTGATTTTTTTTTATCATGGTATTACACTGCGCGCTCATGATTTCATCTCACGATTATCTTGCCCCGTATGATTATTACTTTGAATGACATTCTGATCTTCTATGATTGTTTAGTACATATAATAAATTGAAATTAATACGTCGGCTCGTTGTGATGGTGAGCTTTTATGACTTATCATATGATGATATTTGAACATAATTTATTGAGGTGTATTATTTGTATTGTACTTTGTGATATGTTTTTATGACATGTTGATGTTCTGTATGTTGGTTATTGCGAGACACTGTTATTTTGCCCACCTTTAAGCTAATCTAAAAAAATAAAATTATTTTTTTAGTACGCTTATTGTGTTATGTTATGTTGTTGCATGATGTTATGAGTTGTGTTGTTTATTTAATGATTTCTACAATGACGTAAACTTAATACTCTGGAGTATTATTAGTATGAAAAAAAATAAAAGTGTCTTACCTTACATGATCCTGATATGCTTGTGTCACTTGTGATGATTTTTGTTAATACACATAAAATTTGACAAAACTCCATTTCGTGTTTTAACCTTCGTATATGTCCAAGATTTGAGTTTACATGCTACAACACGTGGCTAGGATTGCTGATAAACATTCTATAAAAGAGTAAATGGGGTACATCATCGAGAAAGTAATAGACAGCCATACAGACACTCCAATCTTCAGGGAAGTATTTAAATTTCAAGACTCATTTTGTCATTTTCTTTATGTGTTGATTAGTAAAAAAATATTTTTTAAAAAAATGAAATTTCTTGGGTATTGAAGTCACTTTATTAGGGACTAACAAAGGCAAAAAGTGTGAAGGTGGGAGTAGTATACTCCTACCAATTGAGTGAGAGTTGAGTATTTTTAACATTAATAGTTAATTCCACTTCTCAATATAATTAACGAGTAGGTTAGTCAGGAGTTTTTGATGATTATTATTTAGTAGGATAGTCCATCTTAACGGTTCAAATCTTCGATTGAAAATTTAGTGAGATGGGTAAAAGCTCTTTTAAATATTTCTCTTATCCACACAATTTTTTAAAAGAATTTTTATTCCTAAAAATTGACCCTCACCGACTTCTAAAAGTAATGATGAAAGAGTTAGCATGAACCAAGCCGGGGATGTAAACCAAAATATTGCGATTTCTAGTTGATTTGAAAGAATGATTAGGACTTATCTTTGATCAATTCATGCCTCACTACCGATATTTGATTTGATCGTCCACTTTCCTTTGAGCTTGAACTTTGAATTCTCACGTACCATTTTCTTATATTTCTAATAGTTATTTCTTAGTAAGTTCTTCAACTATGGGGAATTGTTAAAAAAATAAAAAGTTTTGTGATTCGTAGTGATATGTGGTCCGAGTGTGTGTACACCTACTTGGAACGATCCCTACTACGACTTTATAAAAAGAAAAAAAAAAGAAAAGAGAACGTGTCATAGTGATATGCGACCTAGGTATGTATATTCATACTTGGAATGATCCCAACTATGATTACAGAAGAAAAAAAAATTACAACGTGTTAGTTGTAGTGATATGTGGTCCGAGTGTGTGTACAGTTACTTGGAATGATCCCTACTACGATCTAAGTAGTTGAAAATTAAAGAGGAACCCTATAGTTTGGAGAGTTATTGAGAATATTAACTAGGGAAATACTTTCTACTATCGCATTTGATTCATTACCAAGTAAAGGTCATTTCCACCACAAGTCCTCATCTTTTCTTTTCAAATCAAATCATGAATTCAAGTGGAGGTTAAGTCAAAGACTTGGTTTCATCTTATTCTTTCTTAGTTACTAAGGATGTTCGATGGAAAAGTTTATGAGAGAAAAATGATTTTAGAGGATGACATACACCACACTAGAATGTTTAATTGAGCTTTATATTTCATCAAACTAGTTAAAATTTGTTTATTTCGAACCATTAAGGTGTGACAAGTTCTCATTTGGTTAAATTTGAAATTTTTGAGTAAGCTTTCTTTAATTATATTTGAGAAGATGGATCTTGTGAGTTTGTATTATGACTATTTCCTCTCACTCAATTTCGATGGTAATTATTGTCTTTGCTAGGGACTAGCAAAGGTTTAAGTGTGGAGGTGTGATAACTTCTTACAAAGAAGTTATCTAGCTCAATTTTTAGACTTATTATACATTCTAAGTGCTTAAAACAAGTTTAAATGGATTACAAATAAAAGTAAATTCATATTTATTTGATTTGTGGCTAATCCGGTCTTTTTCCTATATATTAGCGCAATAAATACCGAAGAAATCTGCTTGGAGAATCAAAATCTGCCCAAATATCATTTGCTGGAAAAAAGGTTGCAACCAATGAAAATAAGGTTGCAACGTCTGGACGAATTTCAAATTTTAAAATTCGAAAATTGCGTCATTTGCAAAAATGGAAAGAGGCATCCCTTGGGGAAAGGGCTGGACGTTTTTTGGGAGGATTATTCAGAAGTTGAAAAAGGAGGCATTCAATTATTATCATTCATTATGGGTTGGAGAAAAAAAGAAGAAGAAGAGTTCTTCCTCTAGGGCTAGTTCCGGGCAAAGAAGACGGACGGATTTCGGCCGAATCAGAGAGCGAAACACTGCAAGTTTTTAATTTCTATCATCATGTGCTGTAAGATCGACTCATACTTGTGGTTTCCTTCCGCCGTCATGAACTAATTCTCTCGATCTTGTGTTGTGAAAGTACTATGTCTTGTGTGATGAATGATCTTTAGTTTTATCTTTGTAATTGTATGGTGGATTTACTTTTATTGAATTCATAATCTATATTTTGAAGCCTTTGATCACAGTTTCATCTTTCTACTGCGCTTCATAAATCGAGAGAGGAGTTGCGCAAGTGCGTTATGGATTCCATATAGCACTTAAAGGGAGAAAGAGATTTCCCCTTAGTGTTAGCAACTCGGGTTTTCAATCTCTAATCAGTTTTCTATTTCACCCGAGGGGAAATAGAGGACTAGGGACATCCGATATCGAGAGATACGGTTGTCTACTTTAAAATCGTTGCAAGGTTTTCCACCGGTCATTTTCACAAAGCATCATTTATAAATTCATTGCAGTAGACATAAGAAATCACCGCACAAGATTACTTCTCCAATCTGAATCTGAAAGTTTTCTCCTAAGGCACTATAGTTTATTTCAACTTATTTTATAAATTTGTCACCATTTAGTTCTAAATCAAACTCATCATCTTGTTTCACTTGGATTTAGAGAAAATGTCTAACTAGTAATTGCAAGCACCGAATTCACCACCTCTCCGTGGAAATGATCTTTATTCACTCTTTATTACTTGAACCGGCACGTGCACTTGCGTGTAATACGCACACCTGTTTCGGGCGTATTAGGGGTAGCAATCCTTAGGGCATGATTTATTCAACAAAGAGAAATCTACACACATGCGCCACCTTCCATCACCCTTTTTTACCATTACCATATTTGAGACCCAGCCTGGGTACTGGATCTCCGAGATGAAGCCTGCATCGAGAAGCTTCTTGACCTCCTCGCGGATGGGCTCCTCCAGCTTGGTGGCAGTGGTCCTCATCTTCTAGCGAATGGGACACGTCTTGGGATCCAGGTTCAGACGGTGGCAAGCCACATCCGCGTCGATACCTACCATGTCCGCAACGCTCCAGGAAAATATGTCAAGATTCTTTTGGATGCACTCTCGTATCCTTGTCTGGTCTTCTGGGCCCAAGCCTCTGCTGATCCTTACCTTCTCTACCTTCCCTGCCCTGCTGATAACCTCCATCTACACGAGTTTCTTCGCCGGCTCCATCCGAGATTGCTCCCTGCCAACTCTATCCTCCTCTTCTCCCAACTCCTCCTCACCTTCTACCCTCTCAACCTCCATCGCCTCCAACAGGCCTTCCCCAGACAACTCCACTGCTTCACCCCTTTGGGTCTCTCCTCCAGCTTCTCCCTCTACCCCTTGCTCCCCTGCAGTATTCTATCCAGCCTCACCTAGGCTCACCACTCCTCTCTCCACAACCTCCTCTTCAGTCTTCTTTACAGCCTCATCTAGGCTCACCTCTCCTTCCCCCACAGCTTCCTCATCCATTGCCATATCCCTCTCCAGCTCCTCCGCCTCCGCCATCCAAGAAATGGTATTGACGGCAGTCACGTAGCACTGTCTCGCCACCTTCGGATCCCCCCTGATCCTGACATGCACTCTTTCACTGCTGAACTTTAGGCACTGATGAAACGATGAGGGAACGCAGTGAAAGACGCTGATAAGCGGCTACCCAAAGATTGCGTTATAGCTGCTCGGAGCGTCAAAAATGACGAACCGACAGTTCCTTGATACCCCCCAATGTCACATGCAACCCTACCCCCCCCCCCTTCAACTTTCTTCCGCTCCCCCGAGAACCCAAACAACGGTCCATCTGAGGCCAGAACCCTCTGAGCTTCCACCTTCATCTCGTCGAAGGCTTTCTTGAATATTACATTCACGGAGTTCCTGTTGTCAACCTGAATCTTGGAGACCGTGAAGTTCTCTACCACCGTCTGGATCACCAAGGCGTCGCAGAACGGATCTTCGTAGTCAAGCATGTATTTCACCGAGAAAATGATTTTTTCCTCCTGGGGGGGGGGGGGGGTCTGGGACGTCGAGGCGACGCTCCTTCGATACATGGTTTAAAAGCTCCCATTACGGGTGGCTTCGATCCCTACAACCCCATGGATCACCCCGATCCCTCCTCGGGCTCCCACGTCCACCCAGTCTTAAATCTATCCTCTTCTCTCCTTGCAGAACTTCCTCGATCCTCACGGGCTGCTGCTGCAGGACTTGTCCCCTGAACGCTCTCATCTCCAGAAACTTCGGGCAGGTGGTCGTTGCATGACCCACCTCCTGGTGAAAGTCACAGAAGGGTAACGCCACCCTGCCCTCTCTCCTCCTCGCTCCTCCCCTTCCTCCTCTTCCCTCACTATCTCCATCTCTTCCTACTGCGGCGGGAGGGGGGCCCTCTGTCCCTGCCTCCAGGCCGGCTGGTTGAATCTCTTTTGCTCGCGATGGTTGTCCCTTTCTTGGAAACAACCACCCTATCCCTGAGTGTGAACTTCCTGGGGCCTCCATCCCAACCTATTGTTCGGCTCTCACAGCCCCCAACCTTGCTGCTGTCCCTACTCTCGGGGTTACTCTCTCCATCTCTCCTCTCTCTGCACTCTCTGCCTCCCTGCTCCCGATTCCTTCCCATCATCCTCCGCCAACTTGGCCAACTTCTTGGCAAACGCCGGATTGGCCGCCTTGATCTCGATTTCCTTCACCGCCCTCTCCATCAGCTCCTCGAAGGAGAGGGGGGAACTCTCTCCAGCTCCATACTAAAGAAGCTGGACCTCAGCCCAAGGGTGAGGGCAAGTATCACCGTGTATCCCGACATCTCCTGAACCTGTAGAATCTCCTCCTGGAACCTATCGACATAATGTCTCAGCATCTCCTTCGGCCTTTGCTTGATGGCAAACAAGCACTCTGCTCCCTTCTTCCTCTTTTTAGACATTGATAACCTCAGTAAGAACCCGCATCGCAGATCCTCGAAGCAGTAGATTGAACTCTCAGGTAACTGGTGGAACCAGTCCCTGGCCTTCTCCTTCAGAGTGATGATGAAGAGCCTACACTTGAAGGCATCTGACATTTGACTTATGGAGAGGGTATCATCAAACCATTGCACATGCTGCGTGGGTTCATCCCTCCCCGTATAGTAGGTCATGTCTGGCTCCCGGAACACCTCCAGAACCGGATTTGAGATGATGAGATCGGTGAAGGGGCTTCCGACCCCTGCCTGCCGAGAGGGTTCATCGCGCGACTTCGACTTGCTTGCCCTGTCCGCACTGGTCTTTCCCGGGAACAGATCCTGCCTGGGGACATCCCTTTCCCCAGCCTCTGCCGAAACCTCCTTCCCGGGGCACTGCCCGGGAGCATTCTCGACCAATGACGGAGCAGCCGCCACCGGGACCTGAGGAGTCTCCCACTCGCCTCTTGCCGAGAAGGCCAAGTGGATAGTCTACAATACTTCTCGCCTGAAGTCCTCCAATATCCCCAACGTCACCCCACTTCCCCGAGAGGGAGAACCTCCTGAGTCAGCTCCTTCTCCTTCACCTCATGTCATGAGAGTTGGCTTGATATTTTCCTGTATCGGCTACGGTCCATGCTCACTGCACCAGAAATGTTGAAGCCAAAAACTGGGCTCAATGAGAGTTCGGACCTTGGGGTGTAGCCAACACCTACTTCTCCCAAACTCAGCCCCCTGACTAGCAACAAAGAACTAGAAAATGACCATAAGCCTCAGCTGGGAGGTCCCTCCACTAACCCGAAAGTTCTCTGAGCGCTTCTCATCCAAAGCCAGTTGCTGGGCTAGAAGTACCTCAGAAAGCTCTAGAAGGAAGAATGAGAGTATGAGAAAATCCTGTCATCTAAGATATCATGTGAGTCTATTTATAGATTTTCAATATCTGGTTTACAAAACGCGTAAATCAGTTGTCCTAAAATTGATAAAATGCTCCTAAATGCAAACCCAAGGGTATTTAGGTAATTTCAGGTCTGGTTAAGAGATGGCAGGAGCGTCGAGTGGAGAAGCTTCACTCAACGCCAAGGGATGGCGGGAGCGCCGAGTGGAGAAACATCAATCAACACCAAGAGATGGCGGGAGCGTCGAGTGGTGAAGCATCCTCAACGCCAAGGGCTGGCGTCAGCGTCGAGTGGAGAAGCATCACTCTACGCCAAGGGCTGACGGGAGCGTCGAGTGGAGAAGCATCACTCAACGCCAAGGACTGGCGGGAGCGTCGAGTGGAGAAGCATCACTCAACACCAAGAGCTGGCGGGAGCGTCGAGTGGAGAAGCATCACTCAACGCTAAGGGCTGGTGGGAGCGTCGAGTGGAGAAGCATCACTCAACTCCAAGGGCTGGCGGGAGCGTCGAGTGGAGAAGCATCACTCAACGCCAAGGGCTGGCGGGAGCGTCGAGTGGAGAAACATCACTCAACGCCAAGAGCTGGCGGGAGCATCGAGTGGAGATGCATCACTTAACGTCAAGGGCCAGCAGGGGCATTGAGCGGAGAAACATCACTCAATGCCAAGGGCTTCCGCCGACCTGAGGCGCGAGCCCTTTCGCCTGCCCAGGTTCAGCTATGGCCTAAACCTAAACCCGCTCGACGAAAATAACTTAAGTCGAAGGCTCAGTTCGACGAATAACGTTCGACGAATTGCGTTCGACGAATTAATGTTACTCGACCCCTGGGCGAGAGCCTTCCCACCCACTTACGGCGAGAGCCTTCCCGCCCACTTACGATGAGAGCCTTCTCAGCCGCTTTCTTATCTGGTCCAATTTGGAGCCCAAAGTTAGCCCAATCCGGGTCTTTGGGGTGTCTTGGTCTCACCCAACGAATATGGGGTTGCACAGACACGACTCGTAAATTCTCAAAAAATATCATATTTCGACAATCTGAGACATGTATTTTAAATATTTATTATTTTATAATTATGAAAATCCTAAAATATTTAAAAAAATTAAAAATGAACAAATATTCAAAAAACTAAGATAGTTTAAATATTATTTTTAAATATTTAAATGCAAAACTTAATCGAAGGTCAAAAAAAATGAATACTCACATTAGCA
>CM077164.1:16655427-16743934 GCA_039583875.1 Platanthera guangdongensis
GGTTGATTGCTGAGGTATTCTTTTCTTGAATGCCTCAGGTGCAGGTTGTAGCCGTTGAGCGGCTAGGTTGGTTGGTGGCGTTTCCTGGGAACTAGCCGAGCATTCATCGCGAGGTAGTTTCTTCTTTTTGGTTGTACAGACATACATGTGCCCCAATGGGTTCGTGTCAGCTTTTGGCGCTCATTGGTGGTTTTCTTTGTGTAAATATGAACTAGACTGCTAATGTAATTCTTTTGGATGGAATGATATGTACTTTCTTTTGGGATGGTTTTCTAGTAGGTTGCATTAGTTATTTTTGACTAATGATATGTACTATTGTATATCATGCATACAGTTTTGGTTAACTAACACATATTTCCAAATAACGTAAACAAAGAGGAGTTCTTATAGTAGTATCACTCTAGACTGCATATAGGAGCTCATCATAAATAAACAAGTATTTCCGCCGCGTACAAAGACAATTTTACTATCTAAGGCCGAGGGATACGACCATTTAATCCAAAAGTTTTCCTGCATGTAACTATTGAATTTCAACTGTATAAATCAGCGTCAAGAGTTGCCTGAACGTGTGCAGTTATCCCCTGCACGACGTGGCATCATAACCCGTAGTTCCTCTTGCTCTGATACGATATGCTCGTTGAGGAAATGCGGGTTGTGAGAGTTGGTATCAGAGGGAGGTTTGCTTGACATTTGGTCGGGCAAACTTTTCCTTGTCTTTAGTGTTTGTAAGCATCATCTCATACACACACCGAGGTGCCCTCAGTATGTCTTGGCCGAAGCACGTACACTACACTCATGCATGACAGAAGTATACGGGGCATATTATGTAGTATGAGATGCATAATATGTGGCTGTATATGATCCACCATAGGGGAAAACATGTGAGGGTTATGTAGTATGGGATGCATAACCTCACCACATGGATGCGACTAGCACGTTTTCTTTTTATATCGTTGTCATGCAATGCTATGTAGTATGGGATGCATAGCATTGGGATGCGTACGACCGCTCATGGCATGCATTACGGCCTTTTCTAGATTGCATAGCACACACTCATAACATAACATTGCATGAGCACAACGTGCCAAGCTAAGACGTACATGATGACACCTGTACACACATAGTTTTGGTCAAAGAAAGTCATGCATTCATGGTTTAGGCACAAGTTAGTGGGATGACGGTGAGTCATCTTAGGTTAGACATACCATCATTCTCAAACTCCCAAAGCAAGTTAGCAGTTGATGTTCATATTTCTTTATGTATGGTCTGTACATAGCCTTGTGTGTTTTTGTTGGGTTTGAGCTTGATAAGAGTGAACGTGTTATAGGATGTCGAAGCTCCAGTGACAAGGCAAACCCCCAACCGAGGGCGAGTCTTCGGGCGCGCAGAATAATGCGCTGGGATAGTCTTCGCCAAAGTAATGAGGCTTTGACGAGGCAGGTGCAGGAGGTCCAGTCCCAGCTCCAAGCTATGTCATCCGCGATGTCTGGGCTGGTACCAAGAGGACAAGAGGTGTTAGAGGCCCCACTAGTTCGACTCCTTCAGTGGCAGTGCCACCCCCAGTGTGGTTCCTCCTGCGATGACTTTCATCTCGCAGTTTCAGCGACTTGGACCACCGACGTATGATGGAAAAGCAGACTTCGTGATCTTGGATGATTGAGTGATTACGTTGGAAGAAATGTTTGTGTGTATGCTGGTGTGACCGAGGACAAAGGTGATGCTTGCTGCCTATCAACTTAAAGGGTTGGCGAAAGGATGGTGGTTACGAGAAAAGAAGGCCTAGGGGCGGGCTGTTCGTGGGAAGTGTTCAAAGAACTGGTACACGGCACAAGTTTCTACCGGCATTGGAAAGGGGACCGCCTGATGAATGACTTCCTGTACTTGAAGCAGAAGAAAACTCACAGTGAGTGAGTATGAAATCGAGTTTAGCAGTTAAGTCGGTTCGCTCCGAGCTTGGTGACTACGGAAGCTGATCGAGTCAAGAGATTTTTGGGCGGACTCCGCAGCGACGTGCAACAGTTCGCAAGTGCTTATGGAGCGACAAGTTACACTATAGTGGTTGAGGCGGCGTTGAAGGTAGAAGCTATCGAAAATGCCAAACAAAGAGGGCAGCAGATGAGGCAGGGCAAGAGACAGCTGGTGGGAGAGAAAATGTCCCACGAGTCAGACGTAAAGAAGAAGAAAGATGGGTCGATGCGGCTTTGCATCGATTACCGGGAGTTGAACAAGGTGACAATTAAAATAATACCCACTGCCAAGAATCGATGATTTGTTTGATCAACTGCGTGGCAGTTCTGTATTTTCGAAGATTGATCTCCGCTCCCGGCTATCATCAGCTCAAGGTCTGGGAAGTCGGATATTCCGCGGACTGCATTTCGCTCACGACATGGTCATTTTGAATTTCTGGTGATGTCGTTTGGTTTGACCAACGCGTCATCAGCCTTCATTGATATGATGAATAGAGTGTTCGGACTACTTGGATAATTTGTGGTGGTTTTTATTGATGATGTTCTTGTCTACTCCCGCAGTGCTGAGGAGCATGAACAGCACTTGCGATTAGTATTGCCACTTTACGAGATCAACGTTATTCGCCAAGCGAAGGCAAATGCGAGTTTTGGTTGCCGCAAGTTGCCTTTATGGGTCATGTCATTATCAACAAGGAATTTCAGTGGATCCCGATAAGATTGCGGCAGTTATGGAATGGAGAAGACCGGAAACACCCAAGAAATTCGAAGCTTCTTGGGCTTGGCCGGCTATTATGCAGATTTGTCGAAGGTTTTGCGATGTGGTCGCACCTTTGACTCGATTAACCCAGAGAATGTGGGCTTTTGAGTGGAATGACAAGTGTGAGACCTCATTCCTGGACTCAAACATAGGTTATGTACCGCTCCTGTGTTGGTCTTGCCGACAGAAGGAAAAGATTATGAAGTGTTCGTGGATGCGTCGCACGTTGGACTTGGATGTGTGTTATGCAAGACAAAAGGTGATTGCGTATGGGTCTCGGCAGTTGAAAATTCATGAAAAGAATTACCCAACGCATGATTTGGAGTTTGCAGCGGTGATATTTGCATTGAAGTTGTGGAGACACTTGCTATATGGTGCACAATGTAAAAATTTTACAGATCATAAAGCTTGAAGTATGTCTTCACGCAGAAAGAACTTAATTTGCGCCAACGGCGATGGCTTGAGTATGTAGCTGATTATGATGTGGACATTCGTATCACCGGGGAAAGCAAATGTTGTAGCCGATGCTTGAGTCGGAAGACGGGAAATTATTTCATCTTTCCGTCGACCGTCTTGTAGAGGAATTTCTATTGATGGATATTGCGGTGGGCAAATATGATCCGCAAAGTCTTTCGGCAATAGAAGAACCGTCATGGCTGGTGCTTGCAAGACAACATCAAAAAGATGATCCTGATCTTGTCACATTATTTCTTCGGACTGAAAAGGATGAATTACCAGAGTTTGCGATTGATGGTGCAGGCACGTTAAAGTATCGTGGACGATTTTGTATTCCCGCGGTTGGGATATTCGCGAGATGGTGTGTAAGGAAGCACACAGCGCAAGTATGGCCTACCATCCAGGCTCAACCAATGTACCGTGATCTGAAACAAATTGTCTGGTGTATGGAATGAAAATAGATATAGCGCAATTGTGTATCGGAATGTCATACGTGCAAGCGGTGAAAGCTGATCATGGGAGGCCTGGTGGGAAGTTGACACCATTGGAGATTCCAACCTGGAAGTGGGAAAGTATCTCAATGGATTTTATTACCGTTTACCAAGATCCCCACGAGGACATGACTCCGTGTGGGTGATCGTGGACAGGTTGACCAAGTGTGCTCATTTCATACCCTTTAAGGTCAACTACCCGATGAAAGACCATAGCGGAGCTCTATTTGAACGAGATCATCCGACTGCATGGTGTACCTATGAATATTATTTCAGACCGAGATTCCCGCTTTACCCTCGTTTTTTTGGCGCAGTTTACAAGAGAGTTGGGGACAGATTTGCGATACTCCACGGCTTATCATCCTCAGACGAATGGCCAAACCGAAAGAGTAAATCAAATTGTAGAAGATATGATTCGATGTTACATTCTTGAGTATGGCGGAGCATGGGATGAACGTTTGCGGCTTATGGAGTTTCGCGTATAATAATAGCTATCAAGAAAGCTTGCAAATGGCTCCGTTCGAAGCGTTATATGGACGACGATGTCGGACCCCACTCTTTTGGACTGAGGTTGGCGAGCGACCTTTGTTGGGTCCAGAGCGCTCGAGGATATGGAAGTTGCAGTACGACTTATTCGGGAGAAGCTCCGAATCGCCCAAGAGCGCTATGAAAAGTATGCCAACCGACGAAGGTCGGAATTAGAATTTGCGGTGGGGGTTCTTTTTTGCTTGAAAGTCTCCCCAATGGTTGGGATTAAACGGTTTGGGAAGAGCGCAAATTAGACCCAAGATTTGTGGGTCCCTTCACGATTCTTGCGCGAGTTGGAGCATCCGCCTACAAACTGAATTACCCGTGAACTTTCCTGGTGTTCACAATGTGTTCATGTTAGCCAACTTCGCAAGTGTGTGCGGAATGACAAACAAGTGTTTGACTTGTTGTGCGCAATTAGCGCCCAACCTTTCTTATGAGGAGATGCCCATCCGGATATTGGACTCCCCAGATCGCGTGTTGCGGCAAAAGAAGATTCCTATGGTAAAGGTGCTATGGAAAAATCAGGATGTGGAAAGCGCGACGTGGGAACTCGAATCAATAATGAGGTGGCTCATCCTCATTTGTTCCCGTAGATAAGCTGGTTATGTGACTTGGTGTTTGATTGCATTCATGTTTTTTTAATTGGTTTGTGTTGTGAAAGTTTCGAGGCGAAACTTTTTGTTATGGGGAGTGATTGTAACGCCCCGGATTTTTGATTACATACGCATGATGGGCGTTACGTTGGTTTTGACTGTAGTTTGAGCATGGTTTTTTCCCGCGGGCTTGCGAGTGGATGTTTTGTTTGCCGAGTTGCACGATTCCCCAGCAAACCGGAGTCCATATGAGGGACTCGGTGAGGCCTCTTAGGGAATGCTTGCACTTTTTTCGCGCCCGGGTACTGTAGCTCAAAATAAGTTGCTGGTTCAGGAAGCAAAAAAGGGTAAAAAGTGCTTGAGGCAAAAAATGGTCTAGGACGTCTCAGAAACATTTTTCACAAAAGTGAAAAATGGTCGTTTTTGTGCTAGACACGCCCCCTGACACGGGCGTGACCCAGGCCGTGACCTGGGCGTGACCTCCTTGACTCGACGATTTTTCTTTGCGTCGAGTTGAGCTCGACGAATGGGGTACACGCCCCGTGACACGGGCGTATCACGGGCCGTGTCCCGCTTCGTCGAGTGTCGAGTGTCGAGTGTCGATCGTCGAGTATCGAGCGTCGAGTATCGAGTGTCGAGTCGTCGAGAGAGGAGACACGGCCTGTGACACGGGCGTGTCACAGGGCGTGTCAAGCTGGGTCGAGTGTCGACACTTTCTGTCGACGAGGTGTCGAGACACGGGCTACACCGCCCTAGGTCACGGGCGTGACCGCCCGTCACGGGCGTGTACCCGGCCGTGTACCGTGTGGATAAACGTGGAATTGCCGCCTTTCGGCGCCGCTTATGTACACGCCCTGTGTCACGGGCGTGACACAGGGCGTGACCGCCCGAAAATCGACTTTTTCCAGTTTTTTGTGCTGTTCATTTCCTTGATCCTGCATCGAACGGTTCAGCTCTGTTCTGGATGAACATAAGTCCGAAACAGAGATTTTTTTCATCTCTCTTCATCTTCATCTTCTTCTTTTTCATCCCAAAGAGAAAGCAAGGGAGCAAGGGAGCAAGGGAGCAAGCAAGGCAAGGAAAGAGGAGAGCAGCCGTCGCGGCATCGTTTCGGTTCAGGCAAGTGGTGTTCTCCACCCTTGTCAATCTTCGTTCTTGATTCAATTTTCCATTTTCCTAGCTTTAGATCTTGTGTTGAATTCTTCCATAAATTGCTCTTTCAATTCCCTTATGCTTAGTTTGTTTCTTCTTGATTCAAGTAATGATGCATCCTCTTGTTTGTTCTATGTTAAATTCCCTAGGCTAAATTCAAATTAGCTAAGTCCTATGCTAAAATTCCTTATGCAAAATTCAAAGTAGCTAATTCCTTATGCTAATTATGCTAAAATTCCTTATGCTAATTATGCTCATTATGCTAGCTTAATTCATGTAGCTAATTTGTCATATTCATGTAACCTATCAAGAGAGGTGATTTTTCCTTTCAAAACATATGATTGTGTTCCAAATATGTGGTTTATGTACTCATGTTAATCAAATCCGATCATGTGATTCTCTATTGATACAAAGCGTGTGATTCTTTTTATGTGATGAAGTTCATCCTACGATACGTTGGCAATTGGCCGTCATGTGTGAGGACGATGAAAAGAACGTGTTACCTTGTTATGGGGCGTTTTGCGAGGCGAAGTTGTGAACCATGGCAGGAGCGTTTGTGTGAGAATTTTGCAAGGGGTGGTGTGGTTTCAGCCTGTGGCCACCGGTTTTTGTGTTTTTTTGTGGTTAGAGAGACCACTTTGGCCCCGATTTGGGCTGGTTTTGTTTGGTGCGTTCCACTTTAGGGCCGCCACCGAAGACCCTTGCGAAATTGAACTTAACCGCTGCTTATGCTTCACTAGTATCGTAATTTCTTGTCTTATGAATGATGGAATGGGCATATGTTTTGCCTTTTGCTCCTGCGGTTTGAGCAGACATGATGAACTTGTACGCACTTGGTGCGTTTGGCATGGATTGTGGTGCGTTTTTCCACTTGTTTTGTTCACTCATGTAACTTGATGAAACATCTCTGTGGGGTCGGTAAGCCCCTTCGTTATCATTATGACATTTATGCTCTCTTTTGTCTAGCTTGGTTGATTGCTGAGGTATTCTTTCTTGAATGCCTCAGGTGCAGGTTGTAGCCGTTGAGCGCTAGGTTGGTTGGTGGCGTTTCCTGGGAACTAGCCGAGCATTCATCGCGAGGTAGTTCTTCTTTTTGGTTGTACAGACATACATGTGCCCCAATGGGTTCGTGTCAGCTTGTTGGCGCCCATTGGTGGTTTTCTTTTTGTGTAAATATGAACTAGACTGCTAATGTAATTCTTTTGGATGGAATGATATGTACTTGCTTTTGAGATGGTTTTCTAGTAGGTTGCATTAGTTATTTTGACTAATGATATGTACTATTGTATATCATGCATACATGTTTTGGTTAACTAACACATATTTTTCAAATAACGTAAACAAAGAGGAGTTCTTATAGTAGTATCACTCTACACTGCATATAGGAGCTCATCATAAATAAACAAAGTATTTCCGCCGCGTACAAAGACAATTTTACTATCTAAGGCCGAGGGATACGGCCATTTAATCCAAAAGTTTTCCTGCATGTAACTATTGAATTTCAACTTGTAAAGTCAGCGTCAAGAGTTGCCTGAACGTGTGCAGTTATCCCCTGCACAACGTGGCATCATAACCCGTAGTTCCTCTTGCTCTGATACGATATGCTCGTTGAGGAAATGCGGGTTGTGACACGACTCCCCCTATCCCTCCCGCTCACTCGGAGGATCGTCGGCCAGAGCGGGGAATGCCATTCGTCGAACCGGTACTAGCGGATGGGCTCGACGACCCGCGATCTACGAGCCGTTCTGAGGGTCATAATGGCCGCCAGCCCGCCCCCTATGCGCGACCTGGTCACCTATCCGCCTCGGCAGGGGACCGGCGGGTCGCGGCGGTCCGGCTCGCGTTCGCCCGAGTAGAATAGGCGAGTCGCTAAAGCCAGGTCGCGTCCGCCTCCCGCGGAAAGGGATTGATGGCGAGCTGACCCCCCCCCCCCCCCCCCCCCGCATGGGTGCGAATAGCTGTTCAGAACAGCGGAGCCACGCTGTTGGCAGACCAGGTTGGACTGCACATAGCCGTTCGGGACAGCGGAGTTTGGCTGTTGGCAGACCCAACCAAGGGCTTTTTGGTACTTTCAGGTCAGTTCTTCTGGTTATTGCTAGTTCAGATTCCAAAAACTATAAATAGGACCCAAGGGGTACCCCAGAAGGCACGCTTTCAGTGCCTCTCTGCTCGAGTTTTCAAGTGCTTTCTGAGGGTACCTTAGCTCGGCTTTTGGGTAAGGAGGGGAAGCGCTCTGAGATCTTCCGGGTTTGTGGTGGGACCTCCCTGCCGAGCCCTTGGGTCTGTCTCTCCTTACATTCTTTGTTGTTTTTCTTGCAGGAGCGAAGTAGGCGCGAGATCACCCCTTCTCCAAGGGTCGAACTCCACAGGAGACCGGATTCCGGTTTCAACACCATAGACCCTGCGGTTCCGGTTCACTAAGAATCAAAACCAAATTATTTACTGGCGGTTCGGTCCGGCTCTTTGCGGTTCCGATTTGGTCATATTTTTTTATTAATGTTTATTTATTTTTCCATGATAATTTTTTTATTATTATTACTATTAATATTTGACATACATGTATATCATAGGATTACTAGCTCTGATTTCTATATTTTGTGTTAACAATCAACACACTTGTATGAGTTAGGATTGTTAGCCCTCATCTCTATATTGTAGGTATTATTATTAATATAAATAGATTTTTTTAATATTATAACAATCAATCGCACATAGTGATTTTTTAAAAAACTATAGACATGATGTACTTAGGCATTCATGAGATTATGACAAAAGATAGGACACAATGACGACAAAGGATCCATATAGTCGACCCCGCTATAGTGGGATAAAGGCTTGAGTATTGTTGTTGTCATCACACACAGTGATTTTAAATAAAGCTGTAAAGTGTACTATCTTTTTGAATAAAGCTATAAAAATGTCTTTTTGACCACAAGACATTCAAAACCAAAGTTGTCAGTATCGTGATCCAGATCATAGAATTTTACGATCCCACGATCCATATTTTATAAATTGATCCTGATTTTGTAAAGCGATTCTCGATTCAACTCTAATATCAGATCCGATCCTACCTCGAAACGATCTCATATAGGATCTCGATCCGGACAACCGTGTTCAAAACATGACAAAAATTTCATGATTGACTAGCAAGAAACACAAACAAGTTTAGCACTTTAACTACCTCATTTTCCTAGGTATGTAACAACTACCAAGTGTCCCATAGTGAACCATTTTGATTCGAGAATCGAACAGTTAAGTTTGGATTTTGTATATGAAGGAAGAAACTCAAGATATAGTGGCTACCTATGAGTTGTGTAACTTGGGGAAGGGGATGAGGGGAAAAAAATTCTCCCACTTCATAATTTTTTGTACCTGAATAATTAATTACGTAAATGAAGTACGCTTGAGTTTGATAGCTTATTTATTAGATTCATCCAAAATAATTTTGTCATAGACGTGAAACTGTGAACCATAGCAAGTTTTAAAAACAGGTTAATCAAATATATGTGATCAATTCATAAATGCAGAGATTATGTAGAAATGGATTTGCGTGAATGAATCAGACGAAAACCTTCCATTCAAAATCTCATGCAATAATGTCGTTCATACCAATAATGTAATTTGCGCCATCAAAACCTTAGCCCGCTAGCCTCCGACCAGACGACAGCCCGACGAGGAGACGACAACCCTATATTGGGCTCAGCACTGGTTGTAGTACAAGAAAATGCCTTCACCGCTGCAGTACCGGAGAACGCCTTCACCCCTCCAGGCGGACCAGGCTCCAGTACCCTAGAACGTCTTCTTTTTCCCCTTGAGTAAAGCGTAAAAAGAAGCTGCCGTGTCGGTGCGTCTCGTGCCCTCTATCATCCAAACAAGAGCCAAGAAGCAGGAAGCAGGTCATGGCCATCAGGCCATTATGTTGATATGCTCGATGACAGGTTGACAGAATGTGAAGATAAAGACTTTTGACTTTTTATTTTTTTATTCTAATTTTTAAAATATTAAATAAATACAAATTATTTTTATTTTAGAGATAAATATACATTTTTAGATTAAAAAAAAAATAATAATAATAATAGACGGGTTGCGGTTCGGTTCTATGACGGTTTGGTGTGGATCGAGTCTTAAAATTTTGAAAACGTTTGAGACTTATATGTTACGGTTCCGATTGCAATTCCAGTCCGGATAAAAAAATAAAGGAATCGCACCCGAAAAAATATTGTTTTCGGTTCCAAAATTCAAACCGGAAACGAAATAATTCGGTCTGATTTTAAGTGCCAGCTCTAGGTGTGATAATGCAATCATTAAAATTTAATTTTTAAAAATATAAAATAATTTGAAAAGTTAAAACTTAAAAGAGCTATAATATTTTCTAAAAGATTTGATCCAAAAATGTGGCTGCTGGGATTCGAGCCCAGGTCTCCACGGCCACAACGTGGAATTCTCACCACTAAACTACAGCCACTGTTATTCGTAATTTGTCAAAATATAATCTATAATACATAAATGCTAACATATAAAATGTCCACATCTCTATGTTCTCGAACTCCATAAGTAAAATGAATAAAAAATATATTTATATTTTAAAAATCATAATATTCCTATTTTAAACCAACATAATTTAATTTCTCAAACCTCTTTGAATTAGGGTGGAATCATGGGCGGATCGGAAGAGGACCAAAGGCCCTGACACCTTTATTTTTTTACGATTTGTTACAAATAGATCAAAATTTAAATATTTGCCGACCAAATGCAACATTAAATGCTCAACTATCAGGGATGCACAAGGAGACCAGTAGCAGGCAAAGAAGATGAGGTTGCACACACACATATTGTAACAGTGTGGACCTTTGCTAGCAAAAAGGTAGAGGGTGCTAGGTGGATTCTAAATCGTATCCTCCCCGGCTTCTCCAATTTGGATGCTGCTTAGGATTGGAATGAGCGAGCGGGTATTTGCCAAATAACAGTGCATGCCCTTTCCGAGGAGGGGGAAAGAGCGGCCACTAAGTAACCGCCCATCCCGCTGAGTGTCTGCCAAAAGCCTTGGAGCTGGATTGAACTGACGCTAGCAATGGCCGTAGTGCGGTTTGCTTAATGCTCTAAGTAGATTGGGCAAAATCTGGCCGTCTTAGTCCTCAGAGCGATCAAGCGCACACACAGTCACAAAATGTTATAAGTAGAAAACACTATATTTTTGATGCGGAAAAACCCCTCCACCGGGTAAAAAACCACATAACTGGATTTGTGCCGATTAAACTCCACTATACGCTTCGTGTTACCAGTCAACTTGAGAATTGAGGGCAACATGTCGCTCCTTGTTACACTTGGTGGAGAGAGAGTACATCGGGCTTCAGTGGGCGACAGACCGCCCCACCTGAAGTTTGAAGTTAAAATTCGTTCGAGATGATGAACGCTTGTCAGCACCGCACTGATGATGGTCACGGTTGTCGGGCGCGCGGAACTTTGTTGGTTCCAACTTGAAGGGTGCTGCGAGCTTGGACACTTCAACAGGCGCTCACAGGAATTGCCCTTTTCGCAGTGGACTTAGCCAAATTTTCTGGTGGAGTGGCAGTAGCTCGTAGGAGGAATCCGACAGAACTCTGGCCTGAGCAAGAAGAAAGTAGGGAGAAGAAAAAATGAGAAATGAAGAGGCATGTGACTCCTTTTATAGTCTTTAGGAGGTAGTTACGGTGGTTATGCAGCTATCCGCACATTGTAACCACCAACATCATAATTTTAAGTATGGTTTAAGGGAATATTGTTTGCATAATATTATTTCCCAATTATCTAATTAAGTAAACCTCCCAGTAATCATGGTGGTTAGTG
This sequence comes from Platanthera guangdongensis, assembly GCA_039583875.1. Lineage (NCBI taxonomy): Eukaryota > Viridiplantae > Streptophyta > Magnoliopsida > Asparagales > Orchidaceae > Platanthera > Platanthera guangdongensis. The sequence continues at coordinate 16,667,201 of CM077164.1, forward strand.
GGTGGTTATTCCCAAAATTAACGGCGGCGATCGAGGCAGAGAAATTGAACGACGAGGAAAGGTCAACAAGGACGGGCGACCGACCATAATGGCGGACAACCGCCAACGAAGGAGGACCGCGGTCGCTGGAAGGGGAGGTTGCGGGGAGGGGTGGCCGCGGGGAGGGGTAGCCAAGGAACGGCCGCCCCATGCGGTTGGCGCCCCGCTGCCGGGAGGCGGCCGCTCCTAGCGAGCGGCGCCCCTCGGCCGGGAGGTGTTGTGGAGCGGCCGCCCCTTGCGGGCGGCACTCCAGGACCGGGAGGCGGTCCTGGAGCAGTCGGTCGGGCGTAGGCCGCCTGACGCCGGCGAAGGCGGCGCCGGCGGTCCTAGCACGACGACGGCTTGGACGGTGCGGGTAATGGGATGATCGCGTGAGGGATTGCGTGCGATGATCACGAGTGCGGCGGTTAAACCCAAGATCCCACTAATTTGACGGGGATCACGGGGTGTGAGCTATCCGCATCCCGAATTGCTATAAATTAAGACGTCTCCATCAATTATCATATTTTTTTAAAATTATACACCCTCATTTCTAATTTTCTGGATTAGTAGATTGATTAAAAGTAACTACAAAATCTTTTAATGCTCTTATAAAGAGTATCATAAATATTTTTTGTCACCATAAATACTAAAGTCATAACCAAGTCATAACCAATAAACTGTGATTCATAAAATATATTATATAAGGTGGCCATCTAGACAACATTTTCTACATTATATAAGGTGGCATAATAATTAATAGGTGTAAGATATATTCTATATAAACCATTAGATAAAGAACACTCACCAATAAACTGTGATTCATAAAATAACTTAATCAAACCACCATAAATACTAAAGTCATAACCAAGTCTATCTAATGCTGAAACTGAAATCAAGTTCCTTCTAAATGAAAGAATATAAAATATGTTTCTTAATAAAAGTTCATAATCAGAATTGAGAACTAAACAGATGTCCCCGATGAACTCCACCTCCACCTCAGCATTGTTGCCCACTATGAGCGTGCACTCACCCTTGCATGACCTCCTCCTTTTGATGAACCTCATGCAGCGTGTAAGCAACATGATTAGTTGCTCCACTATCGAGCCACGAAGAACTTGATGAAGCTTCAATTAAATTGGATTCACAAAGAATAAGAGCTAAAATGTTACCTTTATGTGCTAATCCACGCTTCTCCATCCAAAATTTGAATTTGAGGCACTCGCTCTTCACATGCCCCTTCTTCTTGCAAAAGAAGCAGCTAAGAGATTTCTTTCCACCAGCGTCCTTGGTTCCTGAAGTCTGTCCATCCTGAGCCTTATAAGAAACTTTGGACTTCTTCTTAAAGGAGATTTGACAACAAGTAGTGCACTGTTCGTTTTCTTTTTCTTATGCTTCTCCTCCTCAGCAACACAATGAGTAATCAGATCGTTTATCTTTCATGCCTTATCCTGAGAATTATAGGTGATCTTCAGAATGTTGAACTTTATAGGAAGGGTATTGCGTGTTTGGTGCACTATCAATGCTTCACGGAGACTGATCTCTAACTCTTGCAGTTTGGTCTGAAAATAGACCATCTTCAGTATGCAGTCACATACACCACCTCCTCCTGAATACCTCATGGAGAAGAGGTCCTAAATCAGTGTACTGATCTCAGCATTAGAAGACATCTTATATCTTTGCCCAATGGAAGTCAGAAAATCCATGGCGATGGTTGTGTCAGGAAGAGCACTCAACAGATGCTCTGGAATGGAACGCTTCATAGTCAACAAGCAGATTTTGTACGACTTGTTTCACGCACCATAATGAGCCTTTTTAGTTTGAGTGTTGGTCGTTGTGAGAGCTGCAGGCTGGTTGATACTCATGACTATCCCAATATCTGTCATTTAAAGAGCAAACATGATGTCGGACTTACACTTCTTAAAGTTTGCTCCAACAATTTTCTCAATGGTCGTCATATTATTATGGACTGTAAAGATGACTAAATGGAGAGAAAAGAAAAATCGGTGACAAATAGGGCAACAATGACTATAAAACCATAAATATCACACTAGGTAGGGAATCCGGACGCATCAACGTGCAACATCTTTAGGCAGACTACGCACCACGCAATTAGTAATTTTCCACCCAAAAACGAACAACAGTTATGCTAGAGCTTTTCGTAGATCTACACCTTTGAACAAATAGATTACTAGAGCTCTGCACTACCGTACAAATGTTCGTGTGTATCCCTCTGAACCTATTACGAGAGCATCACCTTTGGGTGAAAGATTGAGCACTGGTCTCAGAGAACTCTCTAAAACATGTGAAACCATGATCCCACAAAATGACTCGAAAAGGCCACTTTGGCGGTTACAATTTTTATCAATCTACGAGACTCTTTCACACCTGGATATCTGAATATTACCCTAGATTAATATCGTGTTTCTTTTGCTTAATGACGTATGAACACTTAATCGTCTAAAGAAAACACGAATCTTTTGTCAGAGATTAATTAATGAAAATACTTTTAATTTCAATCCCAAAATTTAATTCTCTCTATATGATTCAATGGATTTTGATACCGTGTTCTTTAATTAAATTAAGTAAAAAAATAATTTACCACAAAATTATGAAAGAGACTAATATGTTTAAGTTAACCTCGCTGTGATACCAACTGTTAAAAATTTATGATGTGCACGTCGCTATGACAAATTTATATTATCAGAAATTTTACTGAATACAACGACTAATTAAACTCCAAAAGATCGTTTTAACCAAACTCGGTTAATTCCTAATTGGAGTTGATGCAAAAAAATATTTTTCTAAATTAAGAACACAGAATGAAAACGAGCTAGAATGAACATTAACTGAAGTACAAAAATTAATTTATATCATTCTTGAATTCTTGTTTGTTCTTCGTGATCGCAGAAATTTGCAACAGTTGTGATGTGTTGTTCTTTATAAATTCCGCTGCACCCAAAGATTCTCTCAATATGCAAATTTCTGCGATTATGAAGAACAAACAAGAATTCAAGAATGATATAAATTAATTTTTCTACTTCAGTTAATGTTCATTCTGGATCGTTTTCATTCTGTGTTCTTAATTTAGAAAAATATTTTTTTGCATCAACTCCAATTAGGGATTAACCGAGTTTGGTTAAAACGATCTTTTGGAGTTTAATTAGTCGTTGCATTCAGTAGAATTTCTGATAATATAAATTTGTCATAGCGACGTGCACATCATAAATTTTTAACAGTTGGTATCAGAGCGGGTTTAACTTAAACCTATTAGTCTCTTTCATAATTTTGTGGTAAATTATTTTTTTACTTAATTTAATTAAAGAACACGGTATCAAAATCCATTAAATCATATAGATAGAATTAAATTTTGGGATTGAAATTCAAAGTATTTTCATTAATTAATCTCTGACAAAAGATTCGTGTTTTCTTTAGACGATTAAGTGTTCATACGTCATTAAGCAAAAGAAACACGATATTAATCTAGGGTAATATTCAGATATCCCGGTGTGAAAGAGTCTCGTAGATTGATAAAAACTGTATCCGCCAAAGTGGCCTTTTCGAGTCATTTTGTGAGATCATGGTTTCGCATGTTTTAGGGAGTTCTCTGAGACCAGTGCTCAATCTTTCCCCGAAGGTGATGCTCGCGTAATAGGTTCAGAGGGATACACACGAACATTTGTATGGTAGTGCAGAGCTCTAGTAATCTATTTTTCAATTTCCACGGTGAACAATGGGGAAATTCCCGAGTCTCCATTTATTTTCGGTGAAATTGTCGACCCTCTCCTCCTTTATCTACTCAGGAACCGCTCTCCTATAGTTTTCTCCGGCCGGGGAAAAAGTGATCCAGAGGATATCGAACGGCAACTATCCTTTCTACTTCATCGTGGCTGGCGGACTGCTTTTCTCCACATCGTGAAAAGCATGACAGAAACCTCCTTTACGGTTCAAATTATCCGAACATGTTTCGATGAGTCTTTCTTTTGGCTGTGTTCGCCGGAAAATAGTCGGGATTGCATTGGTTTTACATTCAAATTGCAAAATATATGATCAGATTATTTTCTTGTTCTTGCAGTGAAGACCGGTCAACTTACCTTTTGAGTTTTTCATCTATATCCACAGTGATCCCAACAAGGTATTCTGGATGTGCTAGCTTAATGTTGTCAAAACAATCGACTGGGAGGAGGCAGAAGAAGTCGACAAGGTGCTGGAGGGAATGGGACCCTTGGAGGTGGCAGAGGAGGTGGAAGAAGTGAAAGTTACTGTTGTGGGCGGAAGGCCTAGAAATGTGAAGGCCACTGGGCAGCTGACAGAAGAGGACAAGGAGAAGATTGTGGCGTGCCACAAAAGAATATCAACGTCTCTGCGTGGAGTGTCGAGTATATGCCAAGCATTGACATCGATGGCATGTCATCTATTGTGCAATTGGCACCTGCCCGCGAGTACGGAACTCGTCGCGGACAATAGCAACGGAAGTAAATTTTGAGCAAATAGTGGCACGCACCAAACAAACAGAACAGTACGAGATTCCAAAACACCACCAACACAAAAGATTTACGTGTTTCGAAGTTAAGCTCCTACATCCACGGGGAGAGCGCGCCGGATCCACTAATCAAAAATAAGAGTTCTACAACTATTACACTTTTCACGATCACGATGGATCGGAACCCAGATAATAACCACAACTGAAAAACAAAAAAAACGAGTAAAACGCAGGAGATCGACCTTCCGAATTGGAGTTACTGCCTCGCCTCCAGCGCTGCCTCAAAGTCGTCGGAAACCACCACTGCCGCCGGCCAAGAACCACCACTGTCGCCGGCAAGAATCCGACCGACCAAGCCGATCTTCACCTGGTTTCGATGCCGCCGCAAGAAACAGCTGATACTGCAGCATGGATCTGAATCTGATCGCCGCCGGAGGAATCTGCACCCAGCCACCGTCGTGAGCCCCTCTCCTCCCTGGATACAGCCGGCCAAGCCGTTGTCAAATGCCGGAGATGAACCCGATGCGCCGTTGGTGCCCAAAATCAGGTAACCCGATTATCCCTCCGCCACACGCCGCCGTCCTCCGGCCAAGAAAGTCGCTGCCCTCTTCAAGATGAAGGAACCGCAGCCTTTTGCCCTCTCTCACCGCCAGAGTTGTCGCCGTCGATGGATCGCCAAAGCCGTCGGAGATGCGAGCCCTAGACCGGGATCGCCGCTACGCCGCTGTCGTCGGAGAAGAAGCCCCCGCTGCTGATCCTCGTCCCGAAGCCGCCGCTCGGTCGCCGCACTTCTCTGATGCCGCCGCTCTCCCTTTCTTCCCGATGGTTCTTCCCGATCTTGCCGCCGCTCGTTCTCTGTTCCTCCCGATTTTTCTTGATTAGGTTAGATCGATTTCTCCCTGTGCAAGTTATATATATATAACAAAAAAAACATAACTGAAGCTGGACCGGTCCGGTTTGGAGGCATCACAATAACAGTCATCGCCTCAATCTTGATCTAGGGGTTCTTCAAGGCAGAAGAAAAGGGTGATAGCAACTACTTTGGCCAAGCCCATTCGCGAATAGGTGAAAATTTGTTGGAGACAGGTTTTATATCGGAGATCTAATATCCAAGATGAGTCTCTAATGTTGTAATGGGGAAGAAGACTGAGGAGAAATGGAGAATGCGTATCGAGTATTATCTTCTTAATAAAGTTTTTCCTAAGAGTTTTACCTCTTGTCTCAGATCGACGCATTGTTCGACTCAAACGTTGATTTTCTTGTAATGAGCTTTCTTGATACCTTTTCAGGATACCCCCAAATCAGGATGCATCATCCTGATCGTCGTGACGACTCCTTCATCAAGAACGATGAGTGGTAGAACTACAAGATGATGCCCTTCAGGCTGATGAATGCAGGAGCAATTTATCAACGGATGATGGACACATTTTCAAACAACAAAAGGTTCAAAACTTAGAAGTCTATGTGGATGACCAAATGGTGAAAAGTAAAAGCATTCAAGAGCACCTTAAAGACTTGGATGAGACCTTCGTGACGTTGTGAAAATACAAAATGAGGCTCAATGTAGTAAAATGTGTATTTTGGGAAGGGAAGGGGAAGTTCTTGGGTCACCTTCTAACTCCAGCAGACCAGCGGGAGTGAAGCTCAATTCTAACAAGGTGAAGTTCATCATAGAGATGGCGGCACCAAAAGATACCAAGGAGGTTCAACACTTAGCTGGAAGGTTGGCCCGTTTAAGCAGGTTCCTATCGAAGGCCAAGGAGAAGTGTGCTCCGCTCTTCAAGACTTTATGAAACAACTGAAAGTTCAAATGGATGGCAGAATGCGAGGAAGATTTCCAGAGCTTGAAAATTCTGTTAACGCAGACACTGTTACTACAGGGACCCAAGGAAGGAGATGACCTCATCCTCTACTTAGGAGTTGGGGTAGAAACAGTAAGTTTGGTACTTGTTCGGGAAGAAGAGAAAAGGTAGCCCTAGATCTATTACGTAAGCAGGGTCTTGCGAAACATAGAGTCGCAATATTCAATCCTAGAGAAGCTGTCTTTCGCCTTAGCCATCTCGACTAGAAAGCACAAGTCATACATTCAGGCACATACCATCAAGGTGGTGACTGATCATCCCCTACGCAACATCATGGAAGGGGTACAACATTTGGGTCGACTAGTCAAGTAGTTTGTAAAGTTTGGCGAATTTGATATCACATATTTTCACTGAATGTCCATAAAGGCTCAAGCAGTGGAGGTTTTCCCCGTTCCATCGTGAGGGATCATGACCCAGTTTTTATGAGCTCATTTTGGCAGAAGTCGTTCCGTCTACAGGAGACCAAGCTGTGGTTCAGCACCGCATATCACCCATAGACAGACGGACAAACAGAGGACCACAACCGTTGTGTGGGTATGTATTTGCGCTATTTTGAGACTTAGCAGATTTGACAGTGGACCCAGTGAATTGCATGGGCAGAGCTATGGCACGTGTCCTATAAGTCCCCACGGACGTCACCCCCTTTCAAGTGGTGTACGGCCGACCACCCTCACCCATACCGTGCAGCTTACCTGGCGAATGCCAAGTGCAAGCACTGGCCGCCGACTACCAGGACCGGGGCAAGGGCCTCCGCCAACAGAAGCACCATCTGGCACAGACTCAGCAGCGCATGATCCAGCAGGCCAATCATCACCGTTGTGAGGTGATACTCTTGTCGGGCAAGAAGGTTTTGGTTAAACCGTGGCCACACAGGCGGAGCTCCTTGAATGGCCGACTGTACCCCAAGCTCTTGGTCTGCTATTTTGGCCCCTTCCTGATCTTGGAGAAAATCTGAGAGGTGGCCTACCGTCTGCAACACCTCGAGGACTGCTGAATTCACCCTGTTTTTTGTCTCACAACTAAAGAGGGCCCTAGGGGATCACTTCTTCCAGGCTACATTATCGGACAGTTTAGTTGTTGCTCCGGTTCCTCAGTACGAGCCTGCGGAAGTTTTAGGAACACGGAGCGAGGACATTCAAGGGCGAAAAGTGCGACAGGTTCTCATCTAGTGGAAGGAGCAACCGGTCGAGGAGGCGACGTGGAACCTGGAGGAGGAGATCAAGGCCTAGTTTCCAGAATTTGACCTTGATAACAAGGTCGTTGTGGAGTCCGGGGGTGTTGATATGATTGCAAAAGATTTCAACACCGGCAAGCGCTTTGCAAGTGTTTACACAAGGAGCGCACAGGAACAAGACATGGTTTGAGGATGCGCCGGGTTGGATCTGGGGACTCTTGTATTCCGTTATATTGGCATGCGTTTTTTTATTATTATGTAATTGAGCCTTCCTATATATAATGGGAGGACATCTATCTTATTTTTTCATGTATTCCCCCTTAACACAATTGTTCGCTTTTATCACATGCAAACCTTTTTTGCTGGTATATGAACAAATAAAAGAGTTGTTATACCAGTAAAAACTATTCCTACATGAACACTAACTAACAAAAAGTGTTCGTTTAGTGCTCCTGCTAACAAAAAGTGTTCCGAGGAGAAGAAAATGTATTAGCATGAAAATAAAGTGTTCAAATAAAAACAAAGTTGATGTAGGGTAAGTGTGTAGTGGACTCCTAAAATGCACACTAATGGTGAGTAAGGGCTAACTCTCAATTTCCCAATGACTCAAGGCATGCACTACACGTAGACAGACGCTAGCAATTAACACAGGCAGCAAATATAATATTTAACATGACATCAAATAATAAATAAAGGCTGTTGTTATTAGCAAATCTATTTTCACTGCTAGCAAACCATTACTACTAGCAAACCATTATATTAGAAAATGGTTATTTGAAAATCAATTTGTTATTAGCAAACCATCTAAAAATAATAATAAAATCATAAACTAAGTTGCATCCATTCATTCATTCTTAAATAACCCCTTGCATATTATGATGGTATATTACAAAGACCAAAACAGTCTCATGAAAATATAGTCCGGATAATCCAAAGTAATACAATAAAAGTATATTCCTGCAGCTACATAGCATGATCATTTTCCAAAAATTGTTTGCCCCCCGCCCCCCAAAAAAGAACACCTATTGTTAGAATATATGGTGTCATCATCTTCATATCTCCATGCAGCTACATAGCATGAACAAGATTATACAAAAAATTAGAACGTAAAACTTATACAATTTTATAATAGTTCAAGGATTTATAAAAACTGAACAAGACAAGGATGTACCTTACTTAGCGAGATGGAAATTGATGCTTTGTTTCAAAATGAATACCAAATTCAACCTTCACATCCGATTCACTACTCAAAAATGAAATCAATAGAATACACAAGTCAAAAAAATATATCGACACAATATCTATAATACACTAACTAGACATGAATTCAAAGTATACCTTTCAGTTGATGGATTACAAACAACAATCTCCATTGTTGTAACTTCTGCTATTTGTGGAAGACTTCAAAGTGCCCCTCCATACGCATATAAGAAAAAAAAATCTCACTGAGGCATTTCATCAAACACTATAACTTCAGAAATTTGGGACTACGATTTCAGAGATGTGCATATAAAGCAAAAAAATCTCTATTCATGTTAAACACAAGCCCTAAATCACTTAGCAGGAAAATTGAAATTTCAGAGATTTGGAGGAATATGAATACCTGCTTGTGGAAATCGGTGAATCTCCCGTCGCCTGTGGAAATGTCACCGAGCATAGGCGCCGCCGTCGAGCCCTCGTTGCGTCATCTAGCCCTCGCTGCGTGACTGCATCATCGAGCCCTCGCTGCGTCGCCCAGGCGGAACCAAGCGGAACCAGGGGAACAACGCAGAAATGTCGTCGAGCCCTCGCTGCCTCGCCCAGGCGGAACCCTATCGGGGGAGGAAAGGTTTTCGCCAGGCGGATAAGTTTCGGGAGAAGAGTATGGGGGGATGGTTTGTAAAAAATAATACCTAAATCTGGTTTTTTTTGGTTTGCTAGCAGCGAAAATAGGTTTGCTAATAACAGCAACCTAAACAAAACAAAATTTTCTTTTAGGCTTAATGCGTTGACCTTCCTTCGCGCGGGGGGGGGGGGGGGGGGGTGGTGGGGTGGGGGGGGGGGGTGCACCCAATAAGAATGGGGCTATTTGGATGGGGAAAAGGGCAGTTCTGATGGGGGAAAACAGCAAGGCGGTTGTTGCGGGTATACTGCCTGGGATGAGGTGGAGGGCCGACGGCCTGTTGGGAGGGGCGGAGGGGCTGTAGAGGTGGGGGTGGCGGCTAGACAGGGGTGGAAGCCTGCAGATTGGCAGCTGAAAGGCTGGAAAAAGGGGAGGCAGCTCGTGTGGGGAGGGCGGAAGTATAGGAGTGGGCCGCGGATTGTTGGAAGAGGGTTGGAGGGAGAATTCGAAGGGTGCGGCTGGCTGGACAGCGGGCTGGAGGGGTGGAAACGGAGGGGAAAACACAAGGATACAAGGAGCATACCCGAGTAGTCATCACCAAGGGGTTCCACGGAGTCGGCACCGTGGAGAGATAACCGGAAATGAGGACAAAGACTCTCCAAATTTCAGCAATGACTAAAACTGTAGCCCTAATGCCTTATTTATAAGAAACCAAAATTAGGGCACCCGAAATCAACGATTATGATTGGCCGGTGGTATCGGAGCCATAAGTACATGAAATAAAAGCCAAAAATAACAATGTTGTATGAAAAAATATTGGAACGGCAATCCGGACGCATCCGCGGTGGCGGATTGCCGATCCAATCAAGTCGGCCTGCGTGAATAAACAAAAGTGGGGTCCGCCTTGCGCCGAGTCGTGTCAGATGGTCCCCCATCAAAAGTGTTTATAGAAGAGTTGAAGATCTGCTAACCAGAAATGTGCATTCCACTTGTCGCAAGAAGGTTTGTCCCAAACTAAAATCAATATTTTGGGGGTTATTCTGGAGGCAATGAAATTGACACCACACCCTTTTGTGGTGTGTTTTAAAAAATATATATTCACTCCAAGGAGAAATGGTAGACTCGGCCGCAAACAATATTACAAAGTTGTGTGATCATTGAATTAGTCTGGATTAGACCACCTTAGGAGCGAAGCCCCGAAAATACAACTGATAACAATTGTGTGCCCTGACCGGTCCTCCCGTCAAACTACGCCACGACCACGAGAGCCTTAGGACAGAACCTTGTCGACGACACTTAAACATGCTAAAGGAAATGTTGCCGAAGGAAACACCGTCTTGGTGTTTTCCCACCTTCCTCTACATCACCGCTACTATGGCTAAAGGACATCATATGCGCAAAGACAAATGAACTGAAAGCAAGGGCTTCAGGAACAGGTGTATATACGGGTCCAAGAAAATCAATTGAAAACCGTTCAATCTCGAAACTTCATCTAAACCAAACATGTTGATGGGGAGTAGACCGTCCAACCCGTTCGGGTCTACTCACGATAACCTCAGGCACAATGAGAAGCGGGACCGCTCATCTTGAGCGGGTCGCCAATCGTAGCATTACTCGTTCTTTTTTTTTTAGCTGTATTTTTTGGATCGCAACAATCGGTAAATGTTGTTCATTGTCCCCTCTAGTGTCTATATATTGAGAGTGAGGGCTCTCATTTGGGGTATTGAAGAATTGAGTGTTGAAGCCTTTCTTTGGTCAATTCAGTGCCGAAACCGACCTCCGAGTGTGAAGCCCGGAATTCCCCCCCACCCACCCACATTTCTGTGAACCTCTACTTCTTCCTCCCCCAACCCTTTGTCGACCACCACATCCCTCCACGACTCCACATAATAGCCGGCCACCATCTTCCCCCCTCCCAACTCTTTGCTGACCTCCCACATCTTATTCCATCCCCCCTTCATAGCATCCAGCCACCTTCTTCTCCTTCATTCTACTGTCAAGCCCATTTCCCCCTTCCAGATCCCCTTCCAAATAGCGAACGGTCCCCCCATCCTTCTCCACCTTTCATCAAAACATTCCACTTTCCTCTCCTAAATCAAATAATTCCCCTTTGGCATCACTGTAAAACCACTTCCAGTGATCCCCTTCCAGTTCCCTCTTCATTACCTTCAGCAATCACCGAAAAACACCTCCAGCGACCACCACCACCTTCGGCCATTACCTGCCCCTCCCCCCAGCAGGCCATCTCCTCCACCACTTGATAACTACCTCCCAACCTCCTCCACTTCCTCACTCCCCTAAATTTTAGGACCCATTCCTAAAATCTAGCCACCATTTCCTCTCCAATTCCCCCTTAATAGACCCCCTAGTCGCCCCTCCCACCCTCACGTGGAGCCACCATTTTCCCCCAACCGCCCCCCAATAATCCCATCATTCTCCCATACATGTAGCCCAGCTCTACCCATGCTGCAGCCGGTTCCCCTCCCCCTTAATCCTAACAGCCGGTCAGCCCATCCCTTCTCTTCCCTTCACAAGGAGCCACCCATCCCTCATGCCGAGACCTGTCCTTCCCCTACAACCAACAGCCCTCAGGATGATTGCTGCCAGCTGCCAAACTGCATCCCAGCAAAGTCCAGATTGCTGTCCTGGTTCCTGGACAGCCACCTTCAGCAACTCTTTACTGATTCAGTTTCCATTGTCCAGTTTTCAGGCATTCCAATCCATTCCCAACAGTAATTGAGGCTGTTCAGCAGTTAAGCCTTCATTTAGAGGTCTAAAACCAGTCCCGGATTGCGATTTTAGCATATCCCAACAGCCCTCCGAAGACATCTCCAGCCCACACCTTCAATATTGTGCGAGTTCAAAGTGTGTTGTTATTTCTTTACAGTTGAGTTTTGTGTTTAATCTCTTACTTGAGGAGATATTAGTTTGTAAGACTTGATTTCAGTTATTTAAGTCATTTTATTTCCTCGTTTAATTTGTCATTTGATTTTGCGCTGTCCCACGTTTGCACTTCTCTCTTGTTATCTTTATTTAAAGCATTATTTTTATGGAAAAGCAAATCATTTTGTTTTATAAAATATCTTATTGCAAGTTTGACTTCGTCAAAAATTATGTCTACATTTATGCACTTTCATTGATCTATAGTTTATCCAATTACAAATCGCAATACCTCTATTCTTGGTAATGTTGTTTGAAAGATCAAAATACAATCTTATCAAAACTAATAATAAGCCCATCTAGATAAAACTCAAAATCAATAAGTACCCCTAGAGGATAATTCCTTATTTAAACTTAAATAAGGGCATGAAGTTCCTAAATAAATTAAAATTTTAACATCTTGCATCTACTCAACTGAAGGAAAAAAACTTCTCCTAGAGACATACATAAGAACATTCTTGGAGATGATATGGTTTCTGTTGTAATATGTGTGTATGTGTAACCTATAAATAGCCAAGATATGGCCCTAATAACGGCAAGGATTTCATTTCAACTTGATATCAGAGGGTAGGTTTAGCCGTTTCTCCCAATTCTTCTCCCGACCGAAGCCGACGCCGACACCTCCGTTTCCGCTCCTGAACGACGCCGATCCGCTGCCTCTTCCCGTCCCTACCACCGATCGGAGGAGGCCTCGCCGTCACCTGCGCCCGCTCCCTCCCGATCGACAGCCGCTTTCTCCCGATCTCCAGGCCAGCTACCTCCCGATCCATCTGCCCCCGCTCACGCCCGTCTAGGGCTGCCTCTAGGCCTGCGGGAATAGCAATCACGTTGCCTCCGGAGGCCGCTGTCTCTGCTTCCGGCCGCCAACCTTTTTGCCCTAGTGTCTCCTTGCGTCACTCCCGATGCGGTGATCGGATCTACGGCAGGCTAATGTATTTCGTAATACCGAATGAGACGCAGTGATCGGTTGGAAGGTGATCCATAGAATCGAAGGAGGGGACGATGGCGGACGTCTTCAAAATGTTGGGCCCGGACGAGTAGGCCACATTGTTGAGGGTGTTGGGTTCATCGCAACGGCCTGCGAAACTGGAACTTCCACCGATCAATCTTAAGTTGGATGGACCGGCGACCTACCTGAGTTGGTCACGCCGTGTGAAGAAAATCCTGGCAGCAAAGAAGGTTTGGGGGGGGGGGAGAACTCGGCTAGAGATGAGTGGGAGTCCGCCCATATGACCGTGTTTATGTGGCTTCTTAGCTCGGTTGTCTCATCGATTGTCGCTACGATAGATTGCCTCGAGACAGTCATGGAGGTCTGGGATAAGCTGAAGAACACATATGATGGTGTGAGGAACACTCTGCGGGTCTTCCAGGTGAAGGGAGAAATTGATGACACTGTTCAGGGGGAGAAAACGGTGCAGGAGTATGCCTCCGAGTTGGAGCGACTATGAGTGGACTATGATCACGCCTCTGGTAGCATGTGTTGTAGTGATCCACGGTGTCGGGCTTCCAAAATCATCGTGGAAGAAAGGACGATGAAGTTTCTGAAGGGGTTGGATGACAAGTTCGATCAGCGGAGAGATCTACTCCTATCAGGTACGACGATTCCTATCCTTACGGAGGCCATCTCCGTTATGATTCAGGAGGAAACGCGTCTCAAACTACAGGCAGGGACAGGAGGGTCTATGCATGTGAAGTCAACACTAGCGGTTGCGGCTCCTGGTATTACTGGACAGAGGGAAGAGACCCAACAGTGCTATAACTGTGGTGAGGTTGGCCACCTGAGACATGCATGCTCTAAGCCGCCCAAGGAGAGAGATTCGGGAGGCGGACGGGGCCGTGGTCGTGGTCATGGCAGTAGAGGAGGCTATCGGGCCAATTTGGGTATGACTGAGAGTATGGAGGAGCTTGACGTTATCTATACAGAGGAGGAGCAGACCCTCCTGAGCACGATGGAGGGTATCAAGAGGAAGCGGGCGGGAGAGGGGAGTTGGGTGGGGGGGGGGGGGGCGCTATGTACGCCCACCCACCTCATAATGGATCTCTTGCACTGGCGTCTATATCTCCTTCCAGGGCATCAGACTGGATCATCGACTCAGGCGCATCCCGTCATGTGACAGGAAATGCAGGCGAGTTCTCCTCCTATACCTGTCTAGCCACGGCGGATAGCATCCAGACGGCAGACGGCACGTTTCATCCAGTGGTCGGTAAGGGTACTGTTAATTATTCAGGTTCGGTAACGCTTTCCAATGTTTTGCATGCTCCTTTTCCAGTTAGCCTTTTATCCATTAGTTCCATAATTATTCAGCTAAAATGTGTTATTTCATTTGATATACTTAAGGTGGCGTTCCAGGAGAAAGAGACTGGGCAGATACTTGGGACTGAGACTTGGCATGATGGGCTGTGGTTTTTGGATCGAGAAGGACTGTATGCGGCTTTGATCTCTGTGGTAGAGACAACGAGGAATGGAAGACAGAAGCTGAGTGCAGAGGATGTGCTGATACTCCATCACAAACGGTTGGGCCACCCCTCCTTCAGGACTGTAGCTAGGTTGTTTCCTACTATTTTTGATGCAGCAAATAAAACAAAGTTGGTGTGGGATGCATGTGATTTAGGCAAACTCACTATGAGTTCTTATGTTAGTACGGGCCGAATAAGCTCTTCCATTTTTGATGTTATTCATTCGGATGTCTGGGGACCTTGTACTGTAAACTTTTTAAATCGTTATAAGTATTTTGTAACTTTCATTGACTGTGCATCTCGTGTTACATGACTATATTTGATGAAAAATAAAAGTGAGGTGTTCGCATGCTTTTGGGATTTCCATAAGCTTGTACAAACATAATATCGTGCGGTAGTCAAGGTGTTAAGGTCAGACAATGGAACAGAATACACCAACAAGGCAATGGGGGAGTACCTATCAACTCATGGGATAGTGCACCAGACCACCTGTGCCTACACACCAGCACAAAACAGAGTGGCAGAGAGGAAGAACAGACACCTTCTGGAGGTGGCAAGGAGCATGATGCTAAACATGAAGGTGTCGCAGAGTCTGTGGGGTTATGCTGTGTTAACAGCGACACAGCTGATCAACAGGATGTCATCACATGTACTAGGGTGGAGGTCCCCGTGCCAGCAGCTACAGGGACACAATGGAGGGATACTTCCCTTGAAGGTATTCGGGTGTGTATGCTTCGTGAAGGACAACAAACCGGGTGTTGGTAAGCTTGATGCAAGGGCAATAAAGTGTATGTTTGTGGGCTACTCTCGTACTCAAAAGGGTTACATGTGTTGGAGCCCAGTGGAGAAAAGATGTTTCGTGAGTATGGATGTGGTCTTTAGAGAGCTGGAACAGTACTACCGGCAAGAGGGAGTCCTACCTACATTAGACTCATCAGATAAAGAAAGTACAATGCTAGAAAGAGATATGTTGGTGACAGATCTGGGAGTATGGCAGGGAGGAGCTGCGGAGGAGGAGCAGGAGAGCGATGATGAGCAGGAGGACATGGAGGAGCAGAGGCAAGGTGTGAGATCCACGGCTCAGGGGGAACTGCTGACATACAGTAGAAGGAAAAAGACTCTAGCAGTTCCAGATCCAGGGTCGGTGCCCAGCCAAGCTCCTAGTCTCGTGCCTGCGTTGCCCCCCTCCTCTGGAACACCTACACCTCCACAAGCCTCAGGTGATATCCTTTCTCCTCTCCTTACTTCTTCTCCTATGTTACGGAAGACTACTCGCAGCAATGCGGGAAATCCTCCTAACAGATACGGTTGGGACCTCACATCTTTTGTCTCATATGATCATATCTCCCCTACACACGGAGCATTTATTGCATTTTTGGATAGTGTTATTGTACCTAACAATTGGCGGGTCGCCAAAGCCGATCCGAAGTGGGAGGCAGCAATGAAGGAAGAGATGAGGGCCCTTGAGAAGAACAAGACCTGGGAGCTGGCATGGCTGCCAAAGGACAAGAAGGTTGTTGGGTGCAAGTGGGTGTTCACCATAAAGCAGAACCCAGATGGACAGGTTGAGCGTTATAAAGCTCGATTGGTGGCCAAGGGATACAGCCAGACCTACGACATCGACTACGACGAGACATTTGCACTAGTGGCGAAGATGAGCACTGTTAGGACCCACATCAGTCTGGCAGTGAATGGAGGATGACTGCTACACCAACTAGATGTGAAGAATGCATTCCTTCATGGAGATCTAGCAGAGGAGGTGTACATGGAGATACCACAGGGATTTGGTATGGCCAAGACAGAAGGCAGAGTTTGCAGACTGAAAAAATCCCTCTATGGGCTGAAGCAGTCACCCCGTGCATGGTTTGACCGATTCGGGAGAGCAATGATTGGTGTGGGGTATCACCAGATCAACGCAGATCACACGGTGTTTTTCAGGCAAAATGGAGGTCATACCACCATGCTTGCAGTGTATATGGACGACATGATCATTACAGGGGATGATGAGCGGGAGATTAGCCGTCTCAATGGGGCCCTAGGTAAGGAGTTCGAGGTGAAAGACCTGGGTCTTCTTCGATATTTCCTTGGGATCGAGATTGCGTATGAGGCCGAGGGGATAATTCTCTCCCAAAGGAAGTATGTGTTGGACCTCCTCGCTGAAACCGGGATGTTGGGGTGCAAGCCTGTTGCGACGCCAATCGATCAAAGGTGCAAACTGAGTGCAGAGGCCGGAGAACCAGTAGATCGGGAAATGTACCAAAGGCTAGTCGGGAAGTTGATCTACTTGAGTCATACATGCCCGGACATCTCATTCTCTGTAAGCGTGGTGAGCCGCTACATGCATGATCCAAGGAAGGGCCATATGGATGCAGTGTACCAGATTCTGCGATACTTGAAGAGTGCTCTTGGAAAGAGGCTGGCCTTCAGAAGGAATGGACACGCGAGAATCGAAGGCTATTGCGACTCTGACTGGGCTAGCTGTGCGGATGATAGGAGGTCCACTTCAGGCTATTGCATGTTTGTGGGTGGCAACATGGTCTCATGGAGGAGCAAGAAGCAGTCGGTAGTGGCCAGATCGACAGCAGAGGTAGAGTACAGAGCCATGACAGCAGGGGTTGCAGAACTCATGTGGTTGAAAGGAATGCTCGAGGAGTTAAGGCAACTTCGGTTTTCGATCTTTATGCGGTACTTGTCTCTCCCGAGGGGGAAATAGAGGCTAGGGATTTCCGATAGATTTTTTTCAGCCATCAGCATTGCAAACTGTGGTGTGACAACCAGTCAGCCATCAGTATTGCAAACAATCTGGTTCAACACGATTGTACCAAACATATAGAGATTGATAGATTTTTTTATCAAAGAAAAGCTTGATAACGGGCTACTGGAGTTGAGTCACGTTTCGACAAAGGGGCAAGTGGCAGACTGCTTGACTAAGGGACTTAGTTCAGAGGAGATGATCAGGGGTTGTAACAAGATGAGCTTAGTGAATATCTTTCGCCAATCTTGAGGAGGAGTGTTGTAATATGTAATGTGTGTGCAATATGTGTGTATGTGTAACATATAAATAGCCAAGATATGACCCTAATAACGGCAAGGATTTCATTTCAACTGTTTCTACACATTATATACATAATCTTCAAAGTAGCCTCATAAAATATCCCAAAATCACAAGAGGATATAGACAATGATAACACAAACTCTAACCTGACAAAGAAGTAGGCAACAAGAAGAAGATATAGTCAAGATAGAATGAGTAAGCATACGAGACTATCTATCGAAATTGGGTGAGCAACAACTATGTATACAGGCTGCTCAAGTTTGAAGTACAATATCAATATATGGTAAAATATCTTATTCAAGCTCAGTATCAGAGATGCCACTCATAGGATATTTTTTTGTCCAAATATCATCAATCATAATTTTTTAGTGTTATCTAATGGAATAAATGATGATATTATATCATTATTAAGTAGAATATTGTCCCTAATAGCATTATTGCAAGATATTTATTGGACATAATTGTTCACTCGCACACAGGTGCACGGATTTGGTGCATGGACACATCAAAGCACTTCCTTTCTCTCATAATTCGAATTTGCATCCCTCTCTGATTATACTCCAGACACTGATGACGCGATGAGGGTACAAACTGAAAGGCGCTAATGAGCAGCCTCCTGAAGATTGCATTATAACTACTCGGGGCGTCAACAATGATGAACTGACAGTTCTTGGACGTGCCCCCGAAAATCACCAAAAGCTCTATTCCTCCTTCCACTTCTTTTCTCTCTCCAAAGAAGCAGAACAAAGGGCCATCTGAGGTCGTCGCCCTCTTGGCTTCTACCATCATTCCGTCAAACGCCTTCTTGAAGATGGCGTTGACTGAACTTCCGTTGTCCACCAAGTTCGGAGCAACGGTGAAGTTCTTGATTACAGCCTGGACAACGACAGCGTCATGGAACGGATTTTCGTTCTTCGGCATATCCTCCGCCGAGAACGTAAACTCCCCAATCGGGGAAGGACTTTGAGATGTCGACGCGACGCTCCTTTTGAAGATACTGTGAAGGCTCCCATTGCAGAAAGGCTCCACACTCGCTACTCTGTGAATGGAGTTGATGCCTCCTCGAGTCCCGACATCTACTCGCTCATCGCATCTTCCCAGAGCGGGGGTCGGGACAAGCACGCCCCCGACCATTACATCTTGTTGATGATCCAACCGCCCCGCTCCTAGGGATCTTCCTATTCTTGTCGTTCGCCTCACCTCCAGGAGCTCTGGGCACACCGTAGTAGCATGCCCCTCCATCTGATGGAAATCACAGTAAAGAACTGCTCTCCCTCACCGTTTCTCCTGATCCGGATCTCTCCTTCACTGTTGACGGTCTTGGAGATTTATTACCATCGCCTCCCGAGGTGAGGATATGGTTGGCCTCCTAACCTCTCGATGCCTTTTCAGTGCGTTAAAACGAGCTTGACGCTCGGGATAACAATACGGACCTAGTCCAAACGGACGGGGTCTCATTCCTACTAGCCTCCAAGGAGGTCTATTCACCAGGGTGTGGAATTTCCTCTCGGGTTCCTCGGGCCCTGGAATAGCTCCTGGACTTCTAAACTTTCCGCCTCGCTGAAGGGTGGTATCTTCCTGTTTCCCACCTCTTCCCGAGGTCCGCAGCTCTTTCGACTTCATCAACCTCGTCAAAGAGGCTAAAAAAATTCTTTTTCGTAGCCTCTACCTCGATATACCACCCCACGTGATCAATTGGTTCTCCAAAGCAAACATGGGATCTTGGCCCACCTCAATCTTGAAACATCCTCTCCTACAAGACACGCGTGAGGGTTAGCTGCAGAGTGTAGTTATCTACCTCCTAGATACCCAAGACCTCCTCCAGTAACCTATCGATGTAGTTTTCTAGCGTCTTGCTTGATTCTTGCTTGAGAAGAAAAAGAGTTGTTGGTTCCTTCTTCTTCTTTGACATTGCAAAACGCAACATCAACCCTCGGCATGGATCTTCGAAGCAGCAGGGCAACTGGTGAAACTAGTCCCGGGCCTTCCCCTTGAAGGTGATTGCGAAAAATCGGCACTTGAAGAGACTCATCATGATGTGGATGGAAACAACATCCTCAAACCATTGCAGATGGTGGAGGAGATCATCCTTCTCAGTATAATAGCAAAGAACGGGCTCGTGACCACTCAGGAACAGGAGCGCTTAAAACCTCCACGCAAAACGAGCTCACTAACCCGATCTGCTGAGCTGACGACGACCGAGCTTCTTTCTCCACGTGGAAGCGAAGAGCTCGCGGGGTCATGTAATGGCTTCACTAATACTGAGGTCGCTCCTCCTCCAGATGGATGGAGACCCCCTTTATGTGTCGCCTTGGACGACTCGACATCCTTTGCCGAGGTGACGACTGGTGGCGAGGCCTCCGTGGTCTCAGTACCAGGCATGAAAAGAGATCACAGCGTCTCTATCATGCCCTGCTTGAATTCTACGAGTCTAGCACGGGTGACAACTCGCTTAAACCCTGCGAGTTGACGACCTCCAACTCTCACCTATTGTTGTTCACCATTAGATATCACACCAGAGTTTGCCTCCTTCGATCACGGTCCACGCTCATCGCATCAAAGTATAGAAACAAAAAAACAATTCACAAAGTTCAAACCAATAGTTACTGATCTGGCGGTCTACCCAGGAAAATCACAACAAGAAAAAATTGAAAGGCTACGGGTGATCTCTAGATTGCTTACAAACAAGACCTACGTGCTACAACGAGTAGGTCCCGCTACACACCATGAAGTTTATAAAAACTTCATCTCCTAAAACCAAAGCTAAGCTAGGAACAAGAGAGATGAGTATTGAAGGTTAGGGGAACCTGGGGGGGGGGGGGGGTATTGTAAACGTGTCTTCCACTTGTGTAGTGGGGTCCTATTGTAGGCAATCCAGGGGGATACATGGTCTGCGAATAGCCAACCCCACCTCCGTTGGATATGAGATACATGATCCCCAAACGACATAACTCTGAAGAACATCTGAAGCTAGCAAGCTAAGGCAGGTCGCCTTAGACGAGGTCGCAAGAGTCGAGCTTGTTGAGGCCGAGCTCGTTGAATTGCAGGTCGTCTGGGAAAAGAACACGCGGGCGAGTTGGAGACTGTTGAGCGAACTCGCCAGCTCGCTTTGAACGAACTCGTCGACGGGCTGGTGATCTCGGGGTGGGCTCGCTGGCGAGCCCGAGAGGAGCTCGCCAGCGAGTTGTTGCATTAACTTGTCGAGCTTCCGTTGAGCTTCACGTCTTTGATGACATTCTCCCTTCTGGTCAATGGTCAATCTCCTGGGATCTGGGGGGACCTATAGTTATGTTTCTCACCCACCCTCGTCGAATACGGGTTGTACAGTGGTAATACTTATAGTGAACGTGGATCGCTTGGGTCAAGGAACAACCCAACCCCTTTGAAGTCATGGTCAGAGTAGATCTAGACATGATGAACTACATGGTCGTTAGTGTGGTGGCACAATTGCCCCTTCCTAGATCCTTTCTAGAGTAATTCCATCGAGAAATCTCTGTCGAGTCGCTCTGTCGAGACGTTTTGCCAAAAACTTTGTGATGAGGATTTCTATTGTTGACGAGTTATAAGTGTCGAGATATTTTTCTCTCCTAGAGGGACTGGGACTTGTATCAATCAATATTCTATTATAGTAACTCATGCTTAAGTCCCTAAGAGGCTCCCAATATTTATTCATTACTGTTGGGATTTATGAGTCTTATATTATTATGTTGGTCTTTAATAGCAGTTCGGTTTAGTCTCACGCCGCCTATCGGTGTTATGTGTCTTATTGTAACTCCTATATAATGCTCCTGAATGTATGAATAATATTAGAGCCTAATCGTCCCTGAGACCTTTTTTTTTTAATTCATGCATGTCTCTCCGCCTCACGATCCTATTGGCTGACTCCCCTGCTAGGGCTCTGGTTCCATCATCTCCTCCCGCTCCCATCGAAGTGATCGACTTATGTATCCGTCAATGGGAGCGGTTCTGTTGCCCTAGTTGAAGCCCGTCGGGCCACTTCTTCCGCCGGCGTACTCCTATGCATGTCTCATCTGATCAAAGCTTCTCCCTACTGCGCTTGATGCAATCTTATTCCGACGAAACAAGCCCGTCGATTGCCCTCCTTATTCGAACTCGATTCCAGATCCAGTCGTCCCTCGTCGTCGATCCCTCCAGCATATCTGTCGACATCGACGGTCGATCTCTGCCGCTGGATGCTCTAATTTTTCCAGACCCCGTTGAGCTCCTTCTCGTCCGGCCGCTGCCAAAGGGAGCGTCTTCCTTGATCCCGTCATCAAAGGTAGCGCACAGATGTTGTCGTTGTTTTTTTCTCGAGCGTTGCTGCATCCATCCGATTTTGTCATGGTTTCCAACTGCTCTTACTTGCAGCTGTTTCTAGCTTGTGCCTGCTACCACCTCTGTTCGAGCTTGTTCTTGTTGTCGTCGGTGATCTCTGTTACTCCTGCCCGGGATATGGATCTCGCTGCCCGCTTCTCTTGTTGATGGTGCTGATAAAGTATTAGTTGTTTTCTATTATGCTTTTGTGTGTTGTGTGATGTCTTAATGTTTGTTTAGGACTTGTTCGGCCTATATGCACGTGTTATCCTCGTGAGGAGTTGATGCAACCCGCGTCGCTTAATTATAAGCGCTTGAGTATTTTATTTGTATCGCGCGTGTTATAAGCGCTTGGGTATTGTATTTTGTATCGCGAATATTGTTCGCGGAAATTTGGTTTGGCTCGTTGGTGTGACCGGCCAACGAGACCCTAAATGCATAGGCCCGGTATTTAGGCGATAGATTAGTTTATGGCAAGCTTTAAGAATTATCTTTTTCATTTAAATATTTTTGCCTTAAAATCAGCCCACTTCTGATTAGCCCATTTCTCCTACAAAAGAATAAATTCCTATATTATTTTGGATGGCTGCCAATAACTATTTTGCCCTAATCTCCTGCTATATAATCAAACCATCCCCCTTTCATTGAGCCGGCTGAGAAAAAGGAACTGAACGAACCTTGTTGGTTTTCGTTCGGGTTTCCATCCAGCGCCGCCCAGAAGTCCCGACATCCCGCACCTCCTGTCGCCGGTAAGTCTCAAGGCCACTGCCTCCTCCTCCGACTGAGGAACTCCTCCTCCGACTGAGGAACTCCTCCTCTGCCTGAAGTCGCATCGGCCTGCAACCATCTTCCCCGACGAAAATCTTCCAGAGAAGCTCCGCCAACCATCGCTTCTACTGCCCGAAGCCACCTCCAGTGCTCATCTTCTCCGACGTCGCCACCTCCTGAAGCCTTGCCTGTCATCGACGTGGATGACCGGGCCTCCTCCTGTCCACGACGACACTTCCCCCGCCAGCAGTGTGCGTCCAGCTCGTCGGCCTCGCCTTTGCTAGATAGATCCTTGCTTGGCCGACCCTTTTGAGACTTTCCGAAGTTATTCCTCTCACCGGCAAGCTTCCCACCAGCAGCCCCTGACAGTGTCGTGCCTCCCTCTTCCGTGCAGCCCTCCCGCAAGTTCTTCCAACATTTTCCTACACTTTCCTGAGGTATACCTCGCCTCTCCTAACTCAATCCTCCAGTTACAATTTATGCTTAAAATATTTAAACGGATAGTTAATTATTAAGCGCTTGCCCCGAATTAATTGTGTCTCCTGCATTATCGTTATTTTCATATCCGTGTTGCCACCTTCTTGAATGTTATGCCCGTGAAATCTTGATTTGTGACACTAATACGTTTGTGCGGTAGCGTTGCGTTTGTTGGCGACGCCTAGGTTGTTTTATTTGTTTAAAATAGCTCGTGCAGTCCTCTCGCACCGCAATTATTTTAAAAGACCGTATTTATTATATTTCAAAAACTACACCCCCACCTTAGTTCACATCAGTTTGATGTGTCTGCTGGGATATCTCACTCCTATCGCGGGATAGTCTTGCGCCTATCGTTTTAAAATTCTAAGTTTAGGATTTTACGTTTAAAAAAGGGTGATTTAGATGCGCGTATTACAGCGTTGCAGAAAGATGTTAAGTGTGTCATCGCAGACCGCAAGTAGATTTTGAGTGGGTTGTGCACCTCTGTTCACAACCTCGAGGTATCCATGCGCACTCATTATGTTGCTCCTACATACCTTCCCACTTCATATCACATAGCGGAGCCCGAGGTTAGGTCTTGCAATAGTTCTCTTCCTCGCCTCGTCAGTTTCACGACGAGCACTTTGGTCTCACCCACCCCCATCGTGACACTCGCTTCAGTTGAGGAGATTCTATTACAAACCGGATACAACTCAACCACTGGTTATCTATTTTATTATTATATGCATTCAAGTCAACTTATATGTCGTGTCGTGTCGCATCGAGTCAAGTCGTATTTTAATATTTTAATGTTTTCATGTATTTACGGGTGTGTCACCCGGGGGTTCTATAAATAGACCCTTAGTGTCTTGTATGAGGGAATCAATGAAAAATGAAGTTCTAGTTCTGTGTCCCTTGTGTGAGATATTGGTGGATCTCTCCTCCAACGAGCAACCCCGCCTAGGCAGCCACAGTTCCGGCTCCACCGTATCTCTGCAATCGTCATCTCCACCTCCGGCCACCATTTCGACGAGTTACCACGGTTACGGAAGTAGGCCCGTAATAACTTGGTATCAGAGGGAGCGGTCCTCTTCCCCCGCCAACATCTCGCCAACACCATTCCATCAAGCTTCAAGAATCCATCTCTAACTACTGTTTTGCCTCACGCACAGTTCCGCCAGTCTCCCTCCCGTCGACACCAACCAGCAGCAGCCTCCACGGGTCCAAGATTCGATCCCGCGCTGCGCCCAGTCGACGACAGAGTCGCGGCCCTCCTGCTTCAAGCCGTCCTGCATCGACACTCTTCTCCCCGACGCAACTTCGTCAACGACAACCATCGACAAACCAACACTTCCTACCAGCAATGTTGCTCTCCCTGCACCCAAGAGCATCATCGACGGCATCCCCTGCTCCCCCGACGCCGATCTTGGACGGCCGTGACGCTAGTTTCCCCACACGAATCATCGCCTCCTCTGTATTCAGCAACCAGGAGTCGCGGCTGCTAAGACCACCGCAATCGGGACCGCAGCAACTTGGAACGGCCACTGCCGGGAACTGCCGCTGCTAGGAACCGCAGTACTGTTTCTGTTTCCTTCGATCCCCGCTATTCTCGAGCCACCTGCCTTCTTTTACATCGAGCCCTTCTTTTTCTTTTTCTCTCGAGCCTCGCCCCCACACAGAGACCCATGTCGTCCCATTTATTATCCGCCTGCCAACCGGTCCAACAACCCACATCTTTTTAATCAATTGGATTTCGCCAATCCCTACTAATGAGTTGCCTTCCCTTTTCAAAGTAAGACCTGCACTTTATTAAAAAAAAATGTCACAGCCTCTCTTACTCTCTTCTCTGTCATGCCTCCTATCAAATCTGTCTATCTATTAAACCCTGCAACAACCTCATGCCATTATTATAATTGATTAATTAATTTCTGATTAATTAATTATTAATAATTCTTTTTCCATCTTTATTTCGTAAGGAATTAATTAAGACATCAATTGTTATCATGGCAAACATCAAGTTGACTACCGCGGATGCCGCCGTCATCCAATCGAAGTTACGAGAAATGATGAGCTTCATGGACATACGCCTTCAGAATGCCAACGCACTCCTCCGCCACATTAAGAACCCGACATCCGCCTTTCTGCCGCAGCCCGTGTCCATACCGCTTCCACCGCCGTCTCTTTTCCTGCAGTCTCCATCTGCGCCTCCCGCTGACGTGCCACCGCTCTTAGCGGTAATTGCCCTTCCGCCATCACATGTCGTGGCGGTACCGCCCCACCTTGGGCCACCTTCATCGGACATCATGGCCGCCTTTCCGCCAGCACTTGCTCCGCTAGCAACCGCTCCACCGACCTCAACGGTCACCTCACCGCCTACAGATTCGTTCCTTCTGTCGGTCGTCGCTCCCCCGACCTACT
Organism: Platanthera guangdongensis; assembly: GCA_039583875.1. Taxonomy (NCBI): domain Eukaryota; kingdom Viridiplantae; phylum Streptophyta; class Magnoliopsida; order Asparagales; family Orchidaceae; genus Platanthera; species Platanthera guangdongensis. The sequence goes on from CM077164.1 coordinate 16,692,968, forward strand.
TACTGTTGCCACTCCTCGCCGCTCCACCGACCTTGCTGAAGCCATTACGTACGTCGCTCGTCTTTCCAACAGCGCCGCCTCTACTCACCGACGCCGCAACCGTCGTTACGCGATATCATGCACTGTTCTGGCGGGAGATCAAGCTGCCAGATGCTCCAGTCACCACGTGGAGTTCGAGCTTGAGGGCAAGCTCGATTTCAAGGGGAATGAGATGTTACAGATCGGTTACAACTCAACCACTGGTTATTTATTTTATTATTATATGCATTCAAGTCAACTTATATGTCGTGTCATGTCGCATCGAGTCAAGTCGTGTTTTAATATTTTAATGTTTTCATGTATTTACGGGTGTGCCACCCGGGGGTTCTATAAATAGACCCTTAGTGTCTTGTATGAGGGAATCAATAAAAAATGAAGTTCTAGTTCCTTGTCCCCTTGTGTGAGATATTGGTGGCTCTCTCCTCCAACGAGCAACCCCGCCTAGGCAGCCGCGGTTCCGGCTCCACGGTATCTCCGCCATCGTCATCTCCACCTCCGGCCACCATTCCGACGAGTTACCACGGTTACGGAAGTAGGCCCATAACAGATTCTTCCTGAGCCCCTGCTCTAGGAAGAAATGCTTCATCTTATCTTTATCACCCCGACTGATGCCGTGACTCCACATGTCTTCACTACAGTACTCCCTTCAGTCGAGGAGGTTCTTCTTGACCCCCTGCTCCAGGAAGAACTTCTTCCTATTTTTACCACCCTGACTGAAGTCGTGTCTCCACCTGTCACAGCTTTAGCACCCCCTTCGATCGAGGAGGTTCTTCCCGAGCCCCTGGAAGCTGATTTTTCCTCCCCGTCTCTTCATCCTGATTGACATGGTGTGTCCACTTGCCCCCACTGACTCACATCCTTCAGTCGTCGAGTTGTTTCCTGAGGCCCCGCTCCAGGGAGAAAGACTTACTAGTGACGTGTTACTCACCTCGGATGACACATCATCGCTCTCTCTTCTCCCAGATGAGTTGGTTAATGATGAGGCCCTCATCTTGGGTGACATAGACTCATTCGTCTCATGTCCTGATTTTCGTAGCCTGCTGCCGCCACAAACTGTTGAGGGCACAAACATTGTGCTTGGTGGCCACTCGCAAGTGACATTAGAGTCACCACCCTATTTTGACCTTTTTTTGGCGAGCACGCGTTTTGTTCGCATCACTTCTTTATGAATATAGGAGAGCATGTTACACCACCACATCACTACCGTTTGCGTTCTGACACTTCTAGGTTTAGTAGTCTCGAGGGAGTCGAGACGATACTTAGATATTTAACTTCTCATCGGGACACCCGCTTCAAAGATTTTTTATGGAAAATTTTACAAGATAAATTTGGGATCTGTTTAAAATTTTGTGAATCAAGCAGAATTTCATCTGGCGAAATTAGGGTGATATTTGATCCGTGTCCAGCTGACGTTCGTAGGTGTCTATCGGGCGAGCGTACATTGCGTTATGAGTTACTGATTCCACAAGCTGATTCTACTTGCTTCATGTTCTCTCTACTGCCACATGTTTTCCCCACACACCGTCTCTATCATCCTCTGAAAGCTCTAATAATTACTATTTATATAAATATTTGACATGAAATTTTGACTAATGAATTGCGAGTTTTTGGGATGAGGTGTTACTTGCAGGTTTTGGGTCGTAGTCATGGCATCAGCAGGACAGTATGCAGCATCCCTCTGATCGACGCTTGGATTTTCTACTTGCAGGTTACATCAAGTCTTGTCGGGGTCGAGCTTTTTCAACCCCGGGAGAATTGATGCAACCCGCGTCGCTTCGTTTTTATTATTTTTATCACGCGTGTCTTTTATTACTGTAACGCATGTTTTTGCGCATTTTTGAATTATTGTGTAGCGTTGAGTTATATCGCACGTGTTATAAGCGTTTGGGTATTGTATTTTGTATTGCACATATTGTTCGCGCAAATTTGTTTGGCTCGCTGGTGTGACCGGCCAATGAGAACCTAAATGCATAGGTCCGGTAATTTATGTGATATATTAGTTTAGGGCAAGCTTTAAAAATTACCTATTTCATTTACATTTTTTTACTTAAAAATCGGCCCACTTCTGATCGGCTCATTTCTCCTACAAAAGAATAAATTCCTATATTATTTTGGATGACTGTCAATAGCTGTTTTGCCCAATCCCATGCTATATAATCAAACCATCCCCCTCTCATTGAGCCGGCTGGGAAAAAAGAACTCAACGAACCTTGTTGGTTTTCGTTCGGTTCTCCATCCAGCGCCGACATGAAGTCCCGACATCCCGCACCTTCTGTCACCAGTAAGTCTCAAAGCCACCGCCTCCTCCTTCGACCGAGCATCTCCTCCTTTGCCTGAAGTCGCATCGGCCTGTGGCCATCTTCCTCGACGAAAATCTTCCAGAGAAGCTCCTCCAACCACCGCCTCTACTGCCCGAAGCCACCTCCAGTGGTCATCTTCTCTGATGTCTCCACCTCCTGAAGCCTTGTTTGTCGTCGACATGGATGCCCGGGCCTCCTCCTGTCCACGACGACCCTTCCTCCGCCAGCAGTGTGCGTCCAGCTCGTTGGCCTCGCCTTTCCTAGACAGATCCTTGCTCGGCCGACCCTTTTGAGACTACCTAGAGTTACTCCTCTCACCGGCAAGATTCCCACCAGCAGCCCCCTGACAGTGTCGTGCCTCCCTCTTCCGTGCAGCCCTCCCGCAAGTTCTTCCAACATTTTCTACACTTTCCTGGGGTATACCTCGCCTCTCCTAACTCAATACTCCAGTTACAATTTATGCTTAAAATATTTAAACGGACAGTTAATTATAAAGAGCTTGCTCCTAATTAATTGTGTCTCCTGCATTATTGTTATTTTCATATCCGTGTTGCCACCCTCTTGAATGTTATGCCCGTGGAATCTTGATTTGCGATGCTAATACGTTTGTGCGGTAGCTTTGCGTTCGTTGGCGAACCCTAGGTCGTTTTATCCGTTTAAAATAGCTCGTGTAGTACTCTAGCACCGCAATTATTTTAAAAGACCACATTTATTATATTTCAAAAACTACACCCCCACCTTGGTTCACATCATGAGTGTTGGGATGAGGCGACTCGAATGATCTTTCCCGATTTTTCTCCCTCTTTCCGCACAGCCTCCAGGCTTATGTCTTATATGTCTCCCTGATGCAGTGGTAGGCAGAAAGAAATTCCACTAAATGAAAAATGCAGTCTAAATGCAGTGCACGTGTGAGCATGAGATACCGTTCCAAATTAAGATCATCTTGAAGTAATTAAAAGTTATAAGACATCTAAACACCAAGTGCACAATTGATTAACAAGTAATGAAGAATAAAAAGCAATTTTAATCAACCAACGAAATGAGGCACAATTTCATTCAAGTGCGTCGAATGAGTTCTGCAACTTACACCACAAATAACGATATAAATACCAATGAAAATTAATACCCAAAGCAAGAGTTTAAACCAAAGCAATCAATGAAAAAGATACAACATCCATACCTAGATTTACTCGTGTTTGTGGCAGCTAGTGTTGGATCTAGTGGCCAACCTTAGACGGAGGGGGGGGGGGGGGAGTGAATAAAGTTTTCAAGTAAATTCAGAATTAAAATTAATTTGAGCAAGATAACCTGTTTTGCAAGCTACCGCGGGGCGGTAGGATACTACCGCACGACGGTTGGTCACAGAACCGCTTTTCCTTATAAAAATTTGTTTTCTGATTTCTCACACAACCTTCAATGCCTTAGGAACATTCAACAACGAATTTGAGATGAAATAAAAGAAATATAATTTTATTCAAAATTGAACAGTGGTTTACAATAACAAAACTGGATTTCCGTGACGCCGGAGATCGGAGGCAATGAATCAAACAATCTTTTGGTTTCTATACCGACCCTCCCAGGACCGGTTGACTCTCTCTTCTTCCTAAGAAGATCGACGAGTCGGCTCCTCACCTTCCACATAGGAAAGGTCTTAGAGCTCACTAGATCTCTCAGATCTAGACGTCCTCCTAGGATGATTTCAACAGATTCCTCCCAGAAATCTGACAGCCTCCCAGGCCGATTTCTCACGAACTCCTCCCAGGAACTCGATGTCCACACCGGACGATTTCTCCGCACAAAATAGTTTGAAATTGTTGTTCCCTCAAATAAGAAATCCTCCGTAGAACGGTTCCCGATCGAGGCTTTTGGATGTCGTTTTTCTTGCACTCGATCAACTGTTGCTGGTCGTTGGAGACTTCGCTCTTCGGAGTTCTTCGATCACGAACGGGAGGGGGAAATTTCGCTTTTACTTGCTTAGAGGGGGTGGTTCGTACCAACAGAGACGGTATCTGAACCCTAGACGTGAAATCCTTCTCCTTATCTCCTCAAAAAGAGAAACGCGCTTTTATAGTCTCGTTATAAATAAGTTATCGCCAGCGGTAGAGCTAGCGCTCGGCGGTAGGTCTTCTCATGCGGTGTCGCCAGTTGTCCATTAAATTAGGAAAAATATGCAAAATAATATTCGCACCACTTTTGAATACCGCGGCGCGGTAAGGCTAACGTGTGGCGATAGCATTTTCTTCTTGATGAATTGACTCGACGGTAGTCGAAATGGTTAGCGCCCGGCGGTATGGCTAGCGCCTGGCAGTAGGTCACAGAGAAGACTCTTTGCACACAATAATAATTCTTCAACGCTAGCGCCAACGATAGTGTTAGTGCCCGGCGGCAGGTCACAGAAGCTTTCGTTCTTCATACTTGTACATCTGGACACTATACCCAACACAAGTATGATCAAATACAACTTGAGATTTGATATTGTCAAACTAAAGAGATGCGAATCATGAGTTTCAACAAACTCCACCTTCTGATAATATCAAATCTCGTCCATGTGATATAAATCAATAGTAGCGTGGTATAGTGTAATTCAATAATAAGCATGAATATAAACAGAAGTACGAAGTACAACTCCCCCTACATGTGTGCTCCCCGTACATGTGTGCTCCCCTACACGTGATCTTCCCCTAGGTGGCTAGTATGAAACTCATGAACAAATAAATCTCGTCCTTTTGGTATTATCAAAAAGACGGGAAACTAACAACAGAGGCTAGAGATTAAACAAAGAGATGAAGTTTGACACACAAACATGGAAGAAAAACGTAATTTTGGACAGACCTACCCAACATAAGAAAAACATATGATTTAAATGAAGACAAAGCATAAGAAATTTATGGACACATCATGTGAAACTAAATACATAATATTTGACGTACAATGTCAGGTGATTTATAAAGTTAATGCAGTGTAACATTGTAAGGGTCAGGAATAGAAATCATGTACTAGTACACTTGTGCGATAGATAGTCAGTGTAATTTAGGTCTCATTCTTATGCATGGAAGAGTTAGATAAAATAATGACACGTGTACGTGTAGCATCAAAAGAAAAAAAATAACAAGTAGAAAAAGTCATTAATACATGTTTTATCTCAATAAATTAATATGCTAACACAAGAGTGATGAAGTGAAAAATCATGTCACATTTTTATCTACTATATATCAAGACTAGAACAAAAAGACTCTAACTCAATATACTGTATTTGTACAAGATCGAAACGATTCTATATACCAAGTTGCTCATTCTCACAATGCTCATAGAGGCTTATCAGGAGAAATGAATAGTGTTTGAGGGTTTCCTTGACACATACTTTGATAACACAGAAATAATGGACACACTTTTTTTCATTTCATATTTTCACTATCAATTATATATTTTTTTTGTTTAGTTCAAGGCCCCCGAATCAATCGAAATTTACCCACATAGATAGATACATTTTAACTTGTATGCAAAGACCTTACTATTGTAATTTTAACTCAATGCTTTAGGGTTGAATCTTTTAGATCTAAGCTATATGTGAGTAGATACCATCATTCACTAATTTTTTGTACTAAAAATTGTTAAAAACTAGAGATTTGGGGGAGGTTTGGAGGAAAAGAAGAGATACAGTTCGTCGGGCTACCGTGCGGCGGCATCACATAACCACGCGGCGATAGCAGACAGAGTTCAATTTTTCACTTTTCCTAAAAAAAATTTCAAGATATGGCATCTACCAGTTCTCACAACCACCACGACGAAGTTTCTCAAAGCGTTTCCGAACTCCAACACCGACCCACCCTGCGGTAGAGAGTGTCACTGTGAGTGTGGCAATGGTCGTTGAGATCGACGTGGGCCGATACCCCCACATATATACCTACTTGGACAATGCGAGAATGCTACCAGTGGTTGTGTCAGATGCCTATTTTTCATCTGTACTCGTTCGTGAATTCTATAACAATCTGTGCAATCCAGCAATCACATCACTCGACGGAGGGGTGCAGTCCAGTATAGACCCACACATTATGACCATTGAACACGAGGACATCGTCGAGTTCTTCAGGACTTCTAGAAACTAGACTCGAGTAAATGAGTTTTTCCATGGTGAGAAACAACGCCGAGACCTTATCACTACAATGGCTACGCTCACTCCATACGCGCTCATTATTCAGGACATCTTGCGTCACTCCTTCATGTACAAGTCTGGGGACACGAAGAAGATAACCGCTCAGCTCCCCATGGTGACATATTGCATCATGGCAGGTATACCATTCGGTGTATCAGATTTGATTTTGTTTATGATGCGGTATACTTTTCGGCTGAAATCTCTCGAGCGCCAAAGAATGAACACCTTGTCATTGGGCGGGGTGATTCAGAGGATATTGGTACACAAGTATTCGACCATCGATTGGACATCATTTCCAACCGATTGTTGTCCATAGACTTCTAGGGTAGAGAAGAAATCTACTGCACCTAGTGCACGACCATCCACTTCACAACCTCCTCTTCGTCGCGGAGGATCCATCGGGAAACCCATCGGGATATTTACGAGATGGTTGAGGAGCAGGGTCGGTAGATATATGAGCATGGTCGGGAGATATGGGAGACGGGCAAAGCGGTGACATGTTTGAAGAAGATGATGAAGAAGATGATGCGGAAGTTCAACATCTCTCCAACTTCTTTAGAGGAGTAGCATCTAAGAGTAGACATTCAGCACTCGGAGCTTAGTGGCACTACCTTCCCCCCCCCCCCTTTTTGTTCATATTGTATTAAGATAGGTTGGACATTATTATAGTTCTTGTAAACTATTGTCGGTAGGAGTACCGCTGGTGATAACTAGCACGTTTTTAACTATGTTTATTGTGATTAATTTTGTGACAATAACTCGCTTAGCTTGACATTTAATATTTTTCTGATTTATGTGGCTAGTTATATATCGTGTTGGCTCAAACAAACAAATAAAAGAACAGAAACAAAACAAACAAACAAAATGACAAACATATTGTAAAGTACAATAGTGTAGTTCGTTCTGATCTTACTTCACGCAAATGGTGGGTATTAATGGAGATGAGATTTAGGTATCCAAGCGAGACCGTGTGAGCCGGTTCCCTTGGGTACCCAAATACTTTGTGTTGGCTTATGTGGAGACATGGATGAATGAGTCATTTCAGTAGAACGCAGTGCGTTATTCTTATTAATGGTTCTTCATTCATACTTTGATTGAATATTCGTTTTATACGTCCAATTTTCATACAAATTATTTTGAGTCATCTTATAGTAATCTTTGTTTGAAACACCGTGCGGGGAATATTTAGCCGTGATGAATTGGTTTCCCAGTTTTGATTTACGTTGTTTAACACAGACTCATTGCGTAGTGAAAATTTTCGTCCATTTGATTTCAAAATGGGAGTGATTTGATTTTGCAAATAAAGATGATTTTTATGTTTTGGAATTTCATTTGCACATGCTTGATGTATTTCACTCATTTTGTTTGACTTAATTTTTATATGAAAATTCATATTCAACGTGCTTTTGGATTTTGCTTGAAATTTTGGAGCTATGGTTTGAGAGTTTTTAATAATAATTTTCTTAAGCATATTGATTTTTGTTTCAAATTCTTTATTTTTAATTTTGAGATTAAGTTAAGCTTTATTGTACGCGACTGTACTACTTTTAAGAATGGAAAGTACAGATTCAATATAAGCTTCATACTTACTCCTGAATTCATCAAAAGTTTCATTCATCCTCTTAATTTCAATTTTATAATCGTTGCATATACACAATCACTTTTTAAAGATGAGTTTTTTAAACAAAATTTCTCATTTTGTTCTTTTACAAACAGAAGCTCTTTTTCAAAAACCTTATATTTTTTTTTAATTCATTTCAATCTATACAAGGTGTAGAAATATTATCTAAAGAGCATGCGGGAGAAATAGGCACAACAATAGTAGATTCTACATTGGTATTTGCTTTTAAGATGTTATTTTCTAAACGTAATTTTGAGTTAATATTTTTCAATTTCTTGATTTTACGTTTAGCAATATTTAGCATACATAATATAGAAATTAAATTACAAACAAGAAGAGAATTTGATTTTTGACAACGCTCTTGGACGAGGCATGATAAGGTTTCTTTGTCATCTTACTCTTGGTTTTCCTCTTCCAAAGATGAATTTTCATCTTTCCTTCCGCTTGATGTGGTTGTCATGTCTTCCTCCAAGAGTAAATCTTCATTTGATTCTTCACTTGGATCAATGAGAAATTGCTCAGATTCATTGTCTGTAGAAGAAACACTATAAGTAATCTTAAAAAATTTCCATATATCATAAGCAGTATGAAGCGTAGAGATGAGTTTGAAAATTTCTTGACCAAGTCCACAAAACAGATTATTCATAGCATTGTCATTTAAATAACATTCATGATTATTTAAATTATTTGGGGGTTTGATACTAGTTATGTTCCAAATTTCTGTATCTAATAATATAAGAAATTTTTTCATTAAAGTTTTTCACCCATTATAGTTCATACCTGTAAACAGAGATGGTGCTAGTTATTTTTCAGTGTATAAGGTTTCATCCTCACTAGTCGATTCTAGATCAGGGTTGACCATTATTCACGGTGATGAAACCGTTTTGGAATAACCTTCCTCCGATACCACTTGTTGGATCTGGTGGCCAACCCTAGAGGGGGGTGAACAAGGTTTCAAGTAAATTCAGAATTAAAATTAATTTGAGCAATGCAACCTGTTTTGGAAGCTACCACGGGGCGGTAGGATACTACAGCGCGGCCGTAGGTCACAGAGCCGTTTTTCCTTGTAAAAATTTGCTTTTTGGTTTCTCACACAACCTTCAATGCTTTAGCAACATTCAACCACGAATTTGAGATGAAATAAAATAAATATAATTTTATTTAAAATTGAACAGTGGTTTACAATAACAAAACTGGATCTCCGTGACGTCGGAGATCGGAGGCAATGAATCAAACAATTTTTTAGTTTCTATACCGACTCTCACAAGACTGGTTGACTCTCACTCTTCTACCCAAGAAGATCGACGAGCCGACTCCTCACCTTCCTCCCAAGAAGGGTTTTAGAGCCCACTAGATCTCTCAGATCTAAACATCCTCCCAGGACGATTCCCACAGATTCCTCCCAGAAATCTGACGGCCTCCCAGGCCGTTTTCTCACAAACTCTTCTCAGGAACTCGACGTCCACACCGGACGATTTCTCTGCACAAAATACAACAAGGTTAAAGAAAATACAAGAAAATAAAAGAGTTTGAAATTGTTGTTCCCTCAAATAAGAAATCCTTCGTAGAACGGTGCACGATGGAGGCTTCTGGATGCCGTTCTTCTTGCACTCGATCAACCGCTGATAGTCGTTGGAGACTTCGCTCTTTGGAGTTCTTCGATCACGAACGGGAGGAAGAAATTTTGCTTTTACTTGCTTGGAGGCGGTGGTTCGTACCAACAGAGACGGTAGCCGAACCGTAGACGTGAAATCCTTCTCCTTATCTCCTCATAAAGAGAAACATGCGCTTTTATAGTCTCGTTATAAATAAGCTACCGTCGGCGGTAGACCTATCGCTCGGCGGTAGGTCTTCTTGTGCGGTGTCGTCAGCTGTCCATTAAATTAGGAAAATATCTAAAATAATATTCGCACCCCTTTTGGATATCGTGGCGTGGTAAGGTTAACGCCTGGCGGGAGCGTTTTCTTCTCGACGAATTGACTCGACGGTCGTCGAAATGGCTAGCGCCCGGCGGTATGGCTAGCACCTGGCGGTAAGTCACAGAGAAGACTCTTTGTGCACAATAATAATTCTTCAACGCTAGCGTCAGCGGTAGTGCTAGCGCCCGGCGGTAGGTCACAAAAACTTTTGTTCTTCATACCTATATATCTGCACACTATACCCAACAGAAGTATGATCAAATATAACTTAGGATTTGATATTGCCAAACTAAAGAGATGCGGATCATGAGTTCCAACAGCTACCTTAGGGATGGGAAACGGCGCTGGAACTTGACCGTGGTACGCTAGTGGCTCCACGAAAGGGCTGAATGGGGAAGTGTTAAGTAGATCTTGAGGTTAAACGCCTAGGAGTAAATGGATCGGGGAATGGTTCAGAGTTAAAAGGGGTTGCGGGTTCTGGAGGAAGAGTGGGGAGGGGCTTGCGGTTGATGGTTGGAAGTCAGTGGGGTGGATGGGTTGTTACAGGGCTCGGGCGGGGAAATCTGGACAGAGGAGGGGCTTCCGGCCTGCAGAAAGGGAAGGAGAGGAGGCGGGTACTGGGAATGGTGTCGGGTTGCGGGGGAAGTGGCTAGAATCAGGTTTCGGGGGCTGGGAGAGTGAGAGGGGCGGTGAGGGGCTGCGGCTGTTTGCCGGAGGTCTGGGAGAGAGAGAGAAGGGCGGAGGGAGGCAGGGGATTGTTACTGGAGGGATGGGAGGTGACGGGCAGCGGCGGGAGCGAGGAAGACGCATCGCTAAGTGCGGAAACCACACAAGACCAGTCGGCTGCAATGTAGCAACCACCGATCCCTAAAACAGCCACAAGCATGAGTATTTATAGAGGAAATAAAGCTAGGGCACCACGATGGATCGCTAATAATTATCGGGCCAATCGAGGGCCAATCGGGGGCCAACTACAACACAAAATAACTAAAATAAAATAGAAAAAAGTCTCAGAGCGACCATCCGGGCACATCCGCGAACTCGGATCGCCCAAATGGGTCCCCGATCACCGCATCCTGCGGGAATAAATGTGTGTGGGTCGTCGATTGTCATCACTCCCCTTATTTTTTTCCAATTAGTTTTGTGTTGGGGACACAATTGATGTTGGTGGTCTCTTCTCACCTGGTTGTGTCGTGTGGGACCGCCTTTTGTGCAGATTATCCCTGACGGATTATCCTCAATCACCCGTTTGATGATTTGCTCAACGTCGTCGGTTTTCTTTTGCATGTTGTGTGTGTATGTGATGTTGGTTGACCGGTTTCCAGCGAGTCCATGCGTGTGGGGGTCTTGTGTTGTGTGTGACTATGTCCCCTACTTGATTCCCCAGTTTGTAATTTTTCCTGGTGGTTCATCTGATGTTTGTCCCGCTTCGCCTTCCTCCATTACCATTATTTGATGTGTCCAAGCTAAGGGGTCCTCCTTCAACTTGAGGGGAGTGTTGGTGATGTAGGGGTAGGCTAGTGGTGCTCGGAAACTACAACTCTACGTGCAGGTACAGGGGTGACACACTAATGCAATGCTACATGCAAGGGGGTCGTCGGTCGGCAACGACAATTACTATAAGCAATGAAATTAATAACGACACGCAAATAATTGAAATAAAGGAACAAATAATTAATTTTTAGCAATTAGACAACGGCTTCCTCCGCTCGGAGGGCCTAAAACAAGCGTGCGGGGAATAATTCCTCCTGCAATTATTAGTATAAGAGAATCAATTTCTAGGCAACAATAATCCCAACACAATATGATAAAATATTAAATGAAAAATGTCAAGTCACAGAATACAATACCACAAATGCTCACAACGTAGAGGGCTGAACCGAGGCACTGAAAAAATTTGAAGGCCGGATGTAAAGACGGGCGATCGGAGGTGAGAACGGTGGCACGGTGACGGCGAGTAGCACTAGATCAAAATAGATCTAGGGTTTTCGGAACGATGGGAAGTGGATCCACGAAGGGGAAGGGGGAGGAGTGGCCGGCTAGGGCAGGTCGGGCCTTAGGGGGGGTCGGTTTGAGGAAGAGAGGGGCGGTGTGTAACGGCCCAAGTTTTCAGCAGGCAAATTTTGGGTGACATGACCTGGGACACGGGCGTGTCCCAGGGCGTGTCCTGCTCGGGTGCGGAGCCGTCGCGAGTTCGACGAAAAATACGTTCGACGAAGTGTTCGGGAGGAACACGCCCCTTGTCACGGGCGTGACCTAGGGCGTGACCTCCCCTGTCGACACTCGAGTTCTTTGGTCGACGAACTGCGCTCGACGTTCGTCGAGCATGGGGTACACGGCCTGTGACACGGGCGTGCCACAGGGCGTGTTCCGCTGTGTCGAGTGGTCGGCACTTTTCTCTCGAGTAGGTGGAAAATTACTCGAGTAAGGGGGGGTGCCACGGGCGTATCATCCCTGTGACACGGGCGTGTCCGATCCGAGTACTCGAGTAGTTGGTTTTCTCTCGAGTAAGTCCTCTCGAGTAGGTCTCGAGTGGGTGACACGCCCCCTGTCACGGGCGTGTAGGTCATCTGACACGGGCGTGTCATAGCTAACTACTCGAGTAGTCCTCTCGAGTAGGTCGTGAAGATGACTCAAGTGAGGTACACGCCCTAGTCACGGGCGTGACCTGGCCGTCACGGGCGTGTATCCTGGGCGTGACCTATTTCGGGATAAGGCGGTTGATAAGTCGGTTTATGCACCGCTTAGTGTGACACGGCCTGTGACACGGGCGTGTCACAGGACGTGTCGGACCCGAAAAATGATTTTACGGGTTTTCGTGGCCGTCCATTCTTCTTCAGCTGGGATCTAACAGCTGAGAGCCTTCTCTGTTTCCTTAAGGCCGAAAGTGAGAAGGAAGACTCATTTTTATTTTGCCTTCATCTTTTTAAACTTCTAGAGAGAGAAAGGGAAAGGAAGAAGGAGGAGAAGAAGAGGGGCTGATCTCTGGTGGAGCTTGAGAGTGTCAAGCTGAGATTCGAGGTCATCGTTGCGAGGAAAAGCTTTTGCGATTCTTTCGAGCCAGCTAGGAGTTCATGGCACCGTAACGGTCTTCAAGGGTAACGACCTTTCTTCTTAGTCATGTGAAGGCTTCCTTTTTGGCATATGCATGATTCCCCCACGGCCTCACCAAAGGGTGGCTGATGTTGGGAGTCTTTTGGGTTGATTCATGAAATCCCTTTGTTGGCATATAGATCCGGAAATGAAGTACGGAATAGACATGTTGTGTGAAGCCCATCTGGACAGGTTGGTCTGGATTGGTGATGTTGCATACGAACCGGAGAAGACTCCGTGATAAACGCGTAGTTTAGGAGTCGACGGGTTGGACCTGTGAAAGGAAGTAGCGGGAAGTACTGGAGTAGTAGTCCAGGAAAATACCCGTAGAATGCCTGTGATGCTTGTGCTGTTGGGTTCGACCTGTGAAAGGAAGTAGCAGGAAGTAATGGATTGGAATTCCAGGAAATACCCTTTTGTAATGTTTAATGTTCATAGGGAGTCCACCTGTGAAGAGAGTAACAGGAAGTACTGACGTGGTAGTCAGGAAAGACCTCGGACATTTGTGTTATTTGCGGTGTCCACCTGCGAAGAGAGTAGCAGGAAGTACTGGTGTGCCCAGGAAAGACTCGCTAATGTTGTGAGATGAATGGTGTAAGAGTTATGCCCAGGCTTGAATGCCAGAACAGGATCGGTGAGACCTACCCGCGCCTTATTTAGCCGCGAGTACGTCGTACTCGATGATGACAAGGCGATTTGAGCAACGGGGGTGGAGGATCCGACCTGCGTTATGTCTGTCCGACGTGAGACCAAAAAGTGCGGTCTGTTGTAGCGCATAGTAAGAGTCTTAGGCCTACGCGCCGTGATACAATGGGGGGCTACGGGCCAGTCCCGGTCCACTACGACTATAAAACTCCGGGTGCACGCCATGGAGTAAATGCTCAAGTGAGTTGTCGTTGAGCTGTGACCCTGATATGGTGGTGGGCAACTGGTTTGTCAGTACACCAAGAATGTGCCTTGAATGCACGGACTGTCGGCCGGGTGGCTGACGGTTGTGATAGCATGTGTGCGTGAAGCACATTATATGAGATATATATATATATACATGCTTGTGATATGCTATGCCTGCAGGGAAGATTACGCTGCCCGAGAAAGGGGTAGAGTCGTTATAATTTGGTCAGCTGAATGATGACTGTTGCCTTTGTTTGCCACCGTTGGGTGGATTGTCCATGTACAGGTGCTGGAGAGCCAAGCGGGACGAAAAAGGATTGATGTCCATGTTGCTTTAGCTGCTGCTGTTGTTAGCCCTCGAAGGCTAATTTGGATATCATGTTATGTTTTCTTTTGATGTGGCCGGTCTGCGTGCCAATGTTTGGGTCACTGTTTGAAAGCTTTGTAAGGTCGTAAGACCAACTCTTTATGTGTATTGTAAGACATTCCTATAATGTATAAAATGTGGAGTTTTTATATATTGGACATTCAAGTGAGGAGTTCAAGTGTAGTGTTATAGGCTTCCGCTAGAATGCAATGTAGTAGGTGCACTGCGTTACTCTGGTATCACTCCGTAGCTTCATCGTTTGTTTTCTGGTATATGCTGTGGGGCCCCGGCTGGACCTTCTAGTATATATTATATGAACGGATGGGGTTGTTACATTTTTGGTATCAGCTGTTTGGTCTTTCCCTCTTGAAGTCGTGGTCGACTTCTTTTGTGGGGTGGCGAGCACGTGTCTGTGCAAACCAAGTTAACACGTTTGAACTCTTGAATGTCCATGATAGGAATGCAAATTCTTGTGTTTCAGGAACCTGCGCGTTCCTATTTTGTGCTGCTTGCTTGTGTAAGGTCGCTAATGTGTGTGTCTTGTCTCATTTAGGTGACTCGGAGTGGTGCGGGGCAATCGGAGCCCCAGTGTTCAGATGAAAGTACGGCACCAGTTGAGGTGCTTACCCCTCCGCCGTCTGCAGAAACTGTGCGACAAATTGCTGAGGCTTTGTTTGCTATGGTTCAAGGACAGCCGGTTGGGCAGGCGCAAGGGCAGGCGCAGCCGGCCGTGAGGCCAGAACAGGTGGAGGCGAGGCCAGAACCTGTTGTGGCTGTGAATCCTCGAGCCGCTGAGAAGCAGTTGACGCGGTTTATGAGTTTTCACCCGCCGACGTTCTCGGGAGTGGGAGCTCCTGCACAGGCTGAGGATTGGTTATCGCGCGTCAAGCGGATCATGACGGCGATTGGAACAGAGGAGCATCAGAAAGTCACCTCAGCTACCTTCCTTCTTGAAGGAGAGGCTAGATTGTGGTGGGACGAGATGGAGCTGCACCACTTGGCGGGTCGTCCCTTAACAGGGGTATCGATGGAAGAATTCTCTCGACTCTTCCAAGCGAAGCACCTTCCTACGGCGCAACGGATTGACATGGAGAATGAATTCCAAAGGATGACGCAAGGTGATGGCAGTGTTGACGCGTACCTGCATGAATTTACACGCTTGGGGCGGTATGCGGGTTCGATTTTTGCTGATGAGCAAAGGAAGACGAATAGGTTCTACGAAGGACTGCGGGATGAGCTGAGGTTCCTGCTTTCTAGTTCTGTGAACCAAGGCTTCCAGGCGTTGGTCGACACTGCAAGCGCGCTGGAAAAAGACATGAAAAGTGTGCAGGGGAAGAGGGCATTGGCTGTGTCACAGCCGGAGTTTAAAGTGCCCTGACCGACTAAGTCATTTTATAAGAAGAAATGGGGCAAGAGGCACAAGACGGCGGGACAAGCTCCTTCTTCAGTTGCATCGGGAGCAACGTCGGGGGCCATCTCAAAGCCGGATACTCGTACGTGCTTCAATTGTGGACGGGTGGGGTATATAGCTCGGGATTGTCGGGTGCCGCCAAAGAGTGAAAGAAGGCGGGAGCGTCATATGCGGAGAAGGTCAAGGCAGTGGTGGACTCCTCTGCCTCTCAGGCGCAACCCCGGGTCTACAATCTTGGCCTGCAGGAGGCCATCAAGCAGAGTGACGTCGTCACAGGTACGAGTTAGTTTTTGCGTGTCATATTGCTTGTATGTTTTGCTTCATGCATATGTGTATGCGGCTTGTATGTGTGACATGATTGTCACAGGCTTTGTGATGATTCGGGACACGCTGGCGCGATCACTGTTTGATACAGGTGTGTCGCATTCGTTTATGTCTAGCGAGTTTCTAGCGCGGCTTGGGATACCTAGTCATGTGAAGACAGATAGCGTCAGAGTGGTGTTGCCGAATGGATGTTGGATGCTTGCGGATCAGCTTACGATGTGGCGGTCTAAATAGGAAGTCGGGATTTCAGTTGACTGCATCTGTATTGCCGATATCGGAATTCGACGTGATATTTGGAATGGATTGGCTTGCGGAGCAGCATGCCTTGATTTATTGTCAGTCGAAAGAGATCACGTTGGGCCAGAATACCGAACAGGAGACAAAGTTCGCGGGTATGCGAGGAGTGGGCGGGACGTTGTTGTCTGCACTCCAAGTCTTGAAGGCTGTTCGGAAGGGTGCAGAGTGCTACTTCACCCTGATTCAGGTTGTTGAGCCTAAGGCCAGTGTGTATGATGTTTCGATTGTGTCGGAATTTGCAGATGTGTTTCCCAAGGATCTCCCTGGGCTACCACCCCAGCGTGAGATTGACTTCACGATCGAGTTGGTGTCAGGTGCGAAACCTATGGCCCTCTCGCCATATCGCGTCGCGCCTAAGGAGATGACCGAGTTGAAAGTCCAACTGCAGGAATTGATGGAGCAGGGGTATATATGCCCAAGCATGTCTCCTTGGAGCGCCCCTGTGCTTTTTGTGAAGAAGAAAGACGGTGGCTTGCGGTTATGTATTGATTACCGCGAATTGAATAAGCTGACCGAGAAGAATAAATATCTGATTCCGCGGATTGATGAGCTGTTTGATCAGCTAGTGGGACGTCCGTCTACTCGAAGTTGGACTTGAAATCTGGTTATTACCAATTGAGGATCCGGGAAGAAGATATTCCCAAAACCGCATTTGGAACAAGGTACGGGCACTACGAGTTCACGGTCATGTCGTTTGGGCTGTGTAATGCGCCCTCGGTATTTATGGACTTGATGCACGAATATTCCGCGAGTACCTGGATCTGTTCGTGATAGTGTTCATTGATGATATCCTGGTGTACTCGAGATCGGAAGCCGACCATGAGAAACATTTGCGGTTGGTGTTGAATACATTGAGGCAGAATCAGCTCTATGTCAAGTTCTCGAAGTGCGAGTTTTGGCTATCGTCGGTGGTTTTTTTGGGCCATGTGGTGAGTGGAGCGGGCTGTGGATCCAGCGAAGATAAGGGTCATAGAGGAGTGGCCAGAGTTGTCTTCAGTGGCCGAGGTCAGGAGCTTACTTGGACTAGCAGGCTACTACCGAAGATTTGTTGAAAACTTCTCGCGGATTGCTTTGCCGCTAACCACGCTGACGCGAAAAGAACAAAAGTTCGTTTGGTCGCGAGAGTGCGCGCGAGCTTTTGAAGAGCTGAAGATTTGGTTGACCACGGCGCCTGTGTTGTCATCGCCATGTGGTACCGATGGATTGTAATCTACAGTGATGCTTCAAGGAGCGGCTTAGGTTGCGTGCTTCTGCAAAATGGAAAGGTGATTGCTTATGTCTCACGCCAGCTGAAAGTGCACGAGCGGAACTATCCCGTCCATGATCTTGAGTTGCCGGCGGTGATCTTTGCACTAAAGCTGTGGCGACACTATCTTTATGGTGTGAAAGTGAGATCTATACAGATCACAAGAGCCTGAAGTATATATTGGAGCAGAAGGACTTGAATATGCGACAACGAAGGTGTTGGAGTTCCTCGGGGACTATACCTTTGAGATTCACTATACTCCCGGGAAGGGGAATGTTGTCGCGGATGTCTTGAGTCGGCGGACTCCGGCAAGAGCAGCTTGGTTGCAGAGGCATGATGAACGTCTCATCCAGGAGCTGGAAGCGTTAGAGATTTTTTGTGTTGACAAGAATTCCACTGCCAATGCATGTTTGAACTGGACGGAGGTGCAATGTGACCTTGCAGACCGAGTTCGACGGGCAACGGAGTTGGATGAAGATCTCCTACGTTATGCGAAAGCTGGGCCAGAAGGCAAATTCTCCTGGAATGACGGTCTTTTGCGGAAAGAGGGTTGTTTGTGTGTCCCAAATGTGGGTAAATTGAGGGAAGAACTGATGTATGAAGCGCATTATACGAAGTACTCAATCCACCCAGGGAGCACGAAGATGTTCAGGGATATGAAAAAGCTATTTTGGTGGCCAGGGCTAAAGAAAGATGTTGCTCTTTATGTGGCCAAATGCCAAACCTGTGTTATGGTGAAGGCGGAATGCAGAAAACGGGCGGTTATTTGAAGTCGTTGTCGATTCCAGAGTGGAAATTTGACGATATTTCCATGGATTTCGTGCACGGATTGCCGAGATCTCAGCGAGGGAACGATTCCATCTGGGTGATTGTCGATCGGCTGACAAAAGTAGCACACTTCCTTACGAACAAGCGAGATGATTCGGTAGAAAGTTTGGCAAAGTTGTACGTGGAACAGATTGTACGGCTTCACGGTGTTCCTCGGAGCATCGTGAGTGATCGAGATGGGCGATTCACGTCAAAGGATTGGAGGCTTGTTCACCAGCTGTTGGCACGAAGTTGACTTTCAGTACGGCCTTTCATCCCCAAACGGATGGCCAAACTGAACGAACCAACAGAACGATGGAGGACATGCTCCGAATGTGCGCCCTCGATTTTGGAAAGAGATGGGAAGATCATCTCTACATGGTGGAGTTTGCTTATAATAACAGCTACCAAGCGAGCATCGGGATGGCACCGTATGAAGCTCTATATGGAAGTAAATGTCGTACTCCCTTGGCTTGGGTAGAAGCGGGCGAAACTAGAGTTTATAATCGTAATGAAGTCGATGAAGCAAACTCAACCATTCGTGTTATTCGAGAGAGGCTACTCATAGCCCAAGATCGTCAAGCGAAGTACTACAACGCCAAGCACCGGAACGTGGAGTTCGCGGTAGGCGATTGGGTCTACTTGAAGATCAAGCCCTTCAAAGGTGTATCCAGGATTCGACGTTTGAAAAAGTTGAGTCCAAGATATTTGGGTCCATTTGAAGTGGTTGAGCGAATCGAAGAAGCTGCGTATCGGCAAGCTCTTTCGGCAGACTTGGGTGGCCTAACATGATGTGTTTCACATCTCGGTGCTTCGGAAGGCCGTTAAAGATCCAGCTCAAGTAATCACGGATGATCGTGTGCCGGTGGAGTATGGGCTAACAACGAGAGTTAGACCCATTCAGATCGAGGATCGAGCCGAGAAACAGTTGCGGAACAAGACGGTCGGGATGGTTAAAGTCTGGTGGGACAACTGCGGTCGTGAAGAGCTTACATGGGAGCGAGAGCAGACCATGCGAGCTGAATTTCCCGAGCTGTTTCTGTAACTGAGTGGATAGTGAAAAGTTATTGTAACAAGATATTTTGATGTTATAACTTTTTAGTTGCTGAGTGTTCTCTTCCTTGTGTGCAAATTTCGAGGACGAAATTTCTGGTAGGAGGGGAGGGTTGTAACAGCCCCAAGTTTTCAGCAGGCAAAATTTTGGGTGACACGGCCTGGGACACGGGCGTGTCCCAGGGCGTGTCCTGCTCGGGTGCGGAGCCGTCACGAGTTCGACGAAAAATACGTTCGACGAAGTGTTCGGGAGGAACACGCCCTTTGTCACGGGCGTGACCTAGGACGTGACCTCCCCTGTCGACACTCGAGTTCTTTGGTCGACGAACTGCACTCGACGTTCGTCGAGCATGGGGTACACGGCCTGTGACACGGGCATGTGACAGGGCGTGTTCCGCATGTCGAGTGGTCGGCACTTTTCTCTCGAGTAGGTGGAAAAGTACTCGAGTAAGGGGGGGGTGCCACGGGCATGTCATTCCTGTGACACGGGCATGTCTGATCCGAGTACTCGAGTAGTTGGTTTTCTCTCGAGTAAGTCCTCTCGAGTAGGTCTCGAGTGGGTGACACGCCACCTGTCACGGGCGTGTGTCGGTCATCTGACACGGGCGTGTCATAGCTAACTACTCGAGTAGTCCTCTCGAGTAGGTCGTGAAGATGACTCGAGTGAGGTACACGCCCTATGTCACGGGCGTGACCTGGCCGTCACGGGCGTGTACCCGGGCGTGACCTGTTTCGGGATAAGGCGGTTGATAAGTCAGTTTGTGCACCGCTTAGTATGACACGGCCTGTGACACGGGCGTGTCACAGGGAGTGTCGGACCCGAAAAATGATTTTACGGGTTTTCGTGGCCGTCCATTCTTCTTCAGCTGGGATCTAACAGCTGAGAGTCTTCCATGTTTCCTTAAGGCCGAAAGTGAGAAGGAAGACTCATTTTTATTTTGCCTTCATCTTTCTAAACTTCTAGAAAGAGAAAGGGAAAGGAAGAAGGAGGAAGAAGAAGAGGGGCTGATCTTTGGTGGACCTTGAGAGTGTCAAGCTGAGATTCAAGGTCATCGTTGCGGAGGAAAAGTTTTTGCGGTTCTTTCGAGCCAGCTAGGAGTTCATGGCACCGAAACGGTCTTCAAGGGTAACGACCTTTCTTCTTAGTCATGTGAAGGCTTCCTTTTTGGCATATGCATGATTCCCCACCAAAGGGTGGCTGATGTTGGGAGTCTTTTGGGTTGATTCATGGAATCCCCTTTGTTGGCATATAGATCCGGAAATGAAGTACGGAATAGGCATGTTGTGTGAAGCCCATCTGGACAGGTTGGTCTGTATTGGTGATGTTGCATACGAACCGGAGAAGACTTCGTGATAAACGCGTAGTTTAGGAGTCGACGGGTTGGACCTGTGAAAGGAAGTAGCAGGAAGTACTGGAGTGGTAGTCCAAGAAAATACCCGTAGAATATTTGTGTTGCTTGTGCTGTTGGGTTCGACCTATGAAAGGAAGTAGCAGGAAGTACTGGATTGGAATTCCAGGAAATACCCTTTTGTAATGCTTAATGTTCATAGGGAGTCTACCTGTGAAGAGAGTAACAGGAAGTACTGGCGTGGTAGCAAGGAAAGACCACTGACATTTGTGTTATTTGCGGTGTCCACCTGCGAAGAGAGTAGCAGGAAGTACTGGTGTGCCCAGGAAAGACCCGCTAATGTTGTGAGATGAATGGGTGTAAGAGTTATGCCCAGGCTTGAATGCCAGAACAGGATCGGTGAGACCTACCCGCGCCTTTATTTAGCCGCGAGTACGCCGTACTCGGTGATGGAAGGTGATTTGAGCAACGGGGGGTGGAGGATCCGACCTGCGTTATGTCCGTCCGACGTGAGACTAGAAAGTGTGGTCTGTTGGAGCGCATAGCAAGAGTCTTAGGCCTACGCGTCGTGATACAATGAGGGGCTACGGGCCAACCCCGATTCACTAAGACTATAAAACTCCGGCTGCATGTCATGAAGTAAATGCTCAAGTGAGTTGTCGTTAGGCTGTGACCCTGATACGGTGGTGGGCAACTGGTTTGTCAGTATACCAAGAATGTGTCCTGAGTGCACGGACTGTCGGGCCGGGTGGCTGACAGTTGTAATGGTATGTGTGTGTGAAAGCACATTATATGAGATATATATATATATACATGCTTGTGATATGCTATGCCTGCAGGTAAGATTACCACTGCCCGAGAAAGGGGTAGGGTCGTTATAATTTGGTCAGTTGAATGCTGACCATTGCCTTTGTTTGCCACCGTTGGGTGGATTGTCCCTGTACAGGTGCTGGAGAGTCAAGCGGGACGAAAAAAGGTTGATGTTCATGTTGCTTTAGCTGTTGCTGCTGCTGTTAGCCCTCGAAGGCTAATTTGGATATCATGTTATGTTTTCTTTTGATGTGGCCGGCCTGCGTGCCAATGTTTGGGCCCCTGTTTGAAAGCTCTGTAAGGCCGTAAGGCCAACTCTTTATGTGTGCTGTAAGACATTCCTATAATGTATAAAATGTGGAGTTTTTATATGTTGGACATTCAAGTGAGGAGTTCAAGTGTAGTGTTATAGGCTTCCGCTAGAATGCAATGTAGTAGGTGCGCTGCGTTACTCTGGTATCACTCTGTAGCTTCATCGTCTATTTTGTGGTATATGTTGCGGGGCCCCGACCGGACCTTCTAGTATATATTATATGAACGGATGGGGTTGTTACACGGTGAGGTGGCTGGAGGGTTGGTCGCTGGCCCCTGCTTGTACAGGGAAGAGAGGGGGAGGGCGGTGGACTACGAGGGGAACTAGAACTATAGTGGTGAATAGTAAAATGTATTTTTGAATAGTGAAACCTGCTGCTGTTTTGAGGGCTGCTGGACAGCAATGCGGCTGGCTTTTGGGGGGCTTCCGGTGGCTAAAACTGGAGGGCGAGGGGTGGAAAACGATTGTGGGGGTAGGGTGTACATTGGGGAAGAGTTTGGCGGCCTAGGAGTCGTCACCTAGGGCTCCACGGTGTCGGCACCGGGGAGGGATCGCTGGAATCCGAGAATACTTCTTCTTCAAATTCAACAATGACTCATTTTAGCACTCATACCTCCTATTTATAAGAAAAGACAAGCTAGGGTTTCCCCATCAAAAGCTATGATTGGCCGGTGGGTTCGCCCTTAAAACACATCAAAAATAAATTGAAAAATATAAAGTAATATAGTATTTTGACTCGCGGCGACGCTCCGGACGCAATCGTGGAGTCTGATCGTCGATCCGGGCACGTCATATATGGAAAGTTGTCAAATCAGCCCCGAACGGGCCCAAAGCGCGTCCTCGTCTCTGCTCCGCATCAGTTGGAATTTATGACTCTTATATTATTATGTTGGTCTTTAATAGTAGTTGGGTTTAGTCTCACAGTGCCTATCAGTGTTATGTGTCTTGTTCTAATTCTTATATAATGTCCTTAAGTGGATGAATAATATTATCAAGCATTTCTCCTTACTTTTCCAACAATTACTTTAAACTTTTAGCAAAGGTCACGAATCATGAGTAGACCTCTGATAACACCGGTGAAAATTGTTTAAAATGTGCCAATAAATATTTGCAACCTAACTTGAACTCAAAATAATGAGATGCAACAAAAATTCGCATGGTAAGTACCTTGTTTCACATGCAAACTATGGAGTGTGGACAACTAGTGATATAAGAAATAGATATTCAGACTTACGATGAAGGGAAAGTTCAAGCCATCATGGTCAGCACGTACTAAGATATTCAACAAGTAATATGCAAACACTAACAACAGAAACAAACCAATTGAGTAAATACAGTAATACACAGCCTATTTTTAAATTTCAACATTTATAAGTTAGTCAGTGTACTAACTATGGCAGTATAGTAATGATATAACCAAAAAAAAACATTTACTATAAAATTCTTGACACTGTGCTTGCTTTCAATGATTCAGTGATTTATACATTAAGCTGCCTGATTTCCTCAGCTATTATTACATCCAGATAGAGAAAAAATTACACATTTGCACTACTAAAAGATAAGAAAGAACGCCAGAAGAGGACACTAGGCTACCTAACACACTGAGGTCAAAGTATCAAAAGGAATACATATATATATATATATATATATATATATATATATATATATATATTCATATATAAAGCAACAAGACAACATGTGCCAGAATACCTCCCAACTTTTGGAGATGACACTTTAGAAAGGAAAAACTCAATGAAGTCATGGAAGATAGAGTATCTACAAATTTTCACATCTCGGAACGCGGGGACAAAGGTGTCATCAATACCTGCAAGCATTTACAATGAAAAAGAAACAAGATTAATGAGATCTTTGAAATGAAAACACATCACACAAATTGATGTATTTGAACTAGAGGATGTTACATCGGCAAAGCGAATTTGGCGGCGCGGTGTCTTTGAAAGCTTAACATCAAATATTGGCGATGATTCCAAAGGATTGGCACTACTTTCCTTGCTAAGATCGGTGGAGGATGAATGGAAGGCCACCTTCCTCTGGGGAACATGGACGCCAAATATCGACTTCCCCGATGGAATCTTCGATGATACTGAGGGCAAGGTGTGCAATAGCCAGGACTCGGAAGGTGTATTCGGCAATGGAAGAGGGAGAAGGGAGTGCAAAGAACTCGGATTGTTCTTTGATTGACCTCTCGCTTTCACGAATTGTGAAGCACTGTTGCTACTAACATGCTCAATGCCATTGTATCCTTCTATCACAGGATTCTCTTGCATTCTCTGATTAAAAATAATCTCTCTATCAGTAGAGCTGGCTAAAGAATGTGGAATTTCAAATAGCACTCCTGCATCCATATGAGTATCTTTCACCATTGTAGGACTTAAAACACTTGATTCCTGCCGGCTTCCATGGCTAGAACTCATTGCCCAAAATCTTTCACCATGTTTATCAATGGACTCAAAGCCACCATTGTTACCACTCTTCATATCCCTCTTAAGAATTTGAACAAGAGTCTCCCCGTTGCTTCGACAAGGAGAAAACTCATCCAGCTTCTGTGAATCACTTGAATGTGTATGCTCGTTAGACTTGCTCGCGTTCCTACTCCCACTCTCTTCTTGATGAGGAATCCCGACACTTCGCTTGTGCTTATACATCGAT
Organism: Platanthera guangdongensis; assembly: GCA_039583875.1. Classification (NCBI taxonomy): domain Eukaryota; kingdom Viridiplantae; phylum Streptophyta; class Magnoliopsida; order Asparagales; family Orchidaceae; genus Platanthera; species Platanthera guangdongensis. The sequence continues at coordinate 16,717,631 of CM077164.1, forward strand.
TTCCATAGCTGCAAAAGATTGATAAACAATGTGATAACATATGAATTCAGATTTGCTAGGGAGAAATCTACAAATCACCTCGTCTTCGGCTTCAGAAAGTGGAATATTACTCTGCATGATGCTGCGGATCTTGCGACTTGTTGCCGGTGGAATGGGGCGCTGGCATCCAACTTTCATCCCAGATATTGGATTCAAGAGACAAAATGAGCTCTTCAGGCAGAGCCGGGGAAGAAGCCCACATGCCTTGGAGGTAAAATGTCCATTACCTTCAAAATTGTTGTCATACTCATCATCATCCTCCTCTTCAACACTGTCGATTTCATGGCGAGGATATCGAGCAACAAAGTTGGGCAGGTGCTGATAAGGCAGCGGTGACCGGCGGAGCTCATGCTCCCCATTCTCAAACCGATTGACCATCTTAGATGGCTTCCTCGGAGGGCACTGCGTTGAGCTGCCGGCCATCGCCTGGGCTGCGGGAAGGAATCGTTCCATCATTAAAGTCCTCGCTGGTGGATCAGTGGAAATGGTTCCAGAAACCTCGACAGCATCAGGAATGCCACTGACGCTGCAGTTCATGAAGAAGGATTCCGTGCAGGAGAGTGTTTCGACTGCGTTGGAGAAGTTATCTTCCTCCTCCTCCTTCAGAGGCACCGCCGACGCCACAGTCGCGGGCGTCTCCGTAGGTTTATTCACTTGTCTGATTTCAGAATCTTGGAAGATGGGATTGGGTTCCCGATCATTCGGGGTTCGTCCGGGAGGGAAAAATGGAGCTGGTGCCGGACGGTGGCGGGAATCGGGGCCAGCTTTGGGTTGGCCTGGCTCCTGCTCCCAAACAAAGGGGACAATTCCGGGGTTCCTAACTGGACCGGATTTGAGCTCTGAATTGTAAAATGGAAAGGCGGGCCTCCACGATGGCGTTAATTGTTTCGTCGCCGCCGCCGGCTCCGGTTTTGTCGATGGGTTTCCGGCAGACTGAGCGGAATGGCGGCGGACGGAGAGGAGCGGTGCATCGAGATCGAGACGCGTGTCCTGCATCCGGTTGTGCATCATGTTCAACCGTCAAAGTCGGAGGCAAAACCCTAATCCGGCGTACCTATTAGCCGCCCGGCGGTCGCATTCTGCGCCGAGGAGAGACGGAAGTGGATGGCAGATAAACACCTTTGGCTGGAAGCTTCCCGGTGATAGCGAGAAATAATTAGCAATAAGTCGCAGCGGCCATTCTTCCTTGAAGCTTTGGATCATGTGAGATGGATTTCCTCGTGTAGACGATAATGGTGAGCGGCGTGTGAACGCAGAACAGTGGCTTCCGACAGCACAGTGACCACCAGCTACCAGAGCTGCAGAGGTGTTAATTCCGATTTCCGGATGTTCGGTGAATTATTCATTTATTTTTTAATGCAATATTAGGGAGTTTTCGAGTGCACCGCAGTTTTGGCTAGTTGTACCGCACTTTCTTCTAATTTTTCGCGTATTTTTGAAATACGTCTTGTATATGGTTTTTTAGAAAAAGTGTTCAACACGAAAGTTGTAGATCTCGACGAGATCTACAACTTTCGTGTTGAACACTTTTCCTAAAAATGCATGTACAACGCGTATTTCTAGAAAGACGCGAAATCTGGATGTATTTCCAAAGTACGCATTGTGCATGCATTTTTAGGAAAAGTGTTCAAAACAAAAGTTGTAGATCTCGTCGAGATCTACAACTTTCGTGTTAAACATTTTTCCTAAAAATGCATGTGCAAGGCATATTTTTAAAATGCGCGAAAAATTTGAAGAAAGTGCGGTGTACCTAGTCAAAACTGCGGTGCCCTTAACAACTCTCTTATTAAATTCTTTTATCTTTATACTATAAGTAAGGACCAAAAGAGTTATGGTGTAACATTTGAATGCTCAAAATACCCTCAAAAAAATGTAACATTTATTCATAAATGCTGTTAGATTGGCTCGGTTTGGTACAGTGGTGGCGTCATCAATATGGGTTAAATTATCATTTGTTGATGCTCCTAAAGAACTTCATTCACTTTTATGTTCAAATTGATGATATTTGTCATGTATTCTTAACGATTGACAGTTTAACTCATGCACCGCCACCATCGTGTCAAATAGAGCCTGAATTTTTCATGTTTATAAATTACTTTAGCAATTGATGTTTTTATCTTCTGAGCAAGATACGACAACGAAATAACTTCTCGGGCAATTTTTTGAGTTTATGCCAACAATTTCAATTCAACAATTTGACATGAATTTCGTCATTTTGACGTGAATTTCTCTATTTTAACATGAATTTTACCATTTTGACATAATTTCCACCATTTCATCTTCAGTATTGGCTCAAAATATTGATAAAAATATTCATTCATTGTCAGACACTACTCGTGAGAAGAAGACATTGATTGTTAAAGTTTAAACTTAATGTACGAATAGTAATTTATAAATATGAAAAATTTGATCTACGAATAAACATTTATAATCTGCGAGTAACAACTATCTTAAATTGGTGATGAGAAGTGAAAGAACTGTATAGTTAAGCGTGCTCAGATAGGAGTAGTTCCGGGATGGGTGACCTCCTGGGAAGTCCCTGTAGGGGCGCTTAACTGGATCATTTCTCATTGAAGGGAAGCTGCGACTTTCAACAACCCGTCAATGAGAATGCAGAGAGATTGGGGTGTATGGTCTGCAGACTTGTTGAGGCTGAACCCTTTCGAGCGTAGTGTTGGGGGTGCCGACGGTAGTCCTTTTGAGCCCTATGCATAAGGATCTCTGCTGGTTTTTGACTGGGGGTCCTTACAAATTTTTCTTGTTTTTATCGCCTATAAATAGGAGTTCCCGACTCGTCATATATAACGAGAACAGTGAGCACTCATCTCGCATTTTGATCTTGCGATTACGAGTTTCTAACCAACGCGACTAAGTGAAGTTGACTTATTTGTGCAAGATGTGCAGGTAGCACTAAGCGACTAAGCAACTAGTTGAGAAGCTCAGTGTGAAATAGTTCATGGTTACTGTTAGTGGTATACAGCAGGTCGCAGTCTCAGCGGCTTGAAATCACTTACTTCGGGTTGCAGTTAGTTGGGCAGTTTGCATGGTCTATTAGTGAGTTCTGTTCAGTTCATCATCATTCAATAAAGGTAGTCTGCGCGGCTTGGTTGTGGTTGACGACTTAGAGGTTTCGGCGGATAGGGCATGCGGTCTGTGTGGTTACAATCTTCAGACCGCGCGGTTTCTTTTTTGTAATTTTTTCTGCTTCCATCGGATACATTGTGAAATCATGTCTCACAATGTATATCTCACCTTATAAAGAAGTTTGTTAATTCCAGATTGAGACTCTTGTGCTTTTGTTGTTGTTAATTTCTACTTGACTTGGTTGTAGTTGAGTGTTAATGCGACCTATCTCGGCTTCCTAGTGAATTGTTTACATGGTATTAGAGGGAGGTTGAGGAGTTAGCCGTTCATCAACCTCAGAAGTTTGTTATTCCTTGGAAGTTTAAGTGAATCAGATTTGAGCAATGGAAGTCGGTTATGCAAGAGGTTTTGGAATTGAGCTCTTGACACAGACCAACTTTAAGAAGTGGCGGTCTTGCATGAAGAGCTATCTTCTTAATGAGGACCTTTGGGAGGTGGTCGGTTTAGACGACAAGCAAGAGGTGGTAGCTGCTGCCGTGAATGTTGAGGTGGTGAAAGCTTGGAGGAGGATGAATGCAAAGGCTAAGTTCACTCTTAAGCGGACTATTTTACCGGAGCTATTTGACCACATCATCAAATGTCGGTCAGCTGCTAAAATCTGGATGGCTTTGGATGATCTATTCAACAAGAAGAATGTAGTTTGACTACATTTCTTGGAAAATGAGTTGGCAAAGCTCACTTTGGGTAATATGTCTATATCATCCTTCTTCTTGAAGATGAAGAACTACTGAGTTGAGATATCAACATTAGACCCAAAAGAGCCTATCTCAAAAGTGAAGCTAATGAGACATATCATCTACGGGTTGCGGTAGGAGTATATTGCCTTCGTAACTTTTGTGCAGGGCTGGGCCAATCAGCCATCTTTGCTAGAGATGGAAAATATGTTAGCTTTGCAAGAGAGCTTGGTGAGGCAGATGGATGAGTTTTGATCATAGGGGAGATGACGAGGTTCTCTTTTATGGCAAGAAGAAGAGATAAGATAGGAAGAAGAAGTCAACTATTAGCGAGGGTCCTTTTTCTTCATCACATCAGGACAGGAGCAAGACTCCTAAGCAAGATGATGGGAAGAAGATCGGAGGACTACGGTACTACAGGTGCAATAAGGTTGGTCACATCCAGAAGGACTACAGAATCAATCTTCAGTTGGGGCATGCTGCAGAAAAGGGAGAGACTGAATCTAGAGTTGAGAAAGGAGGATGGGGGAGTGAGTTCATGACGGGCACTTGTGTCTATGCACTTGCCTCCGTCAACTATCAGGAGGACTGAATTGTAGGATCGGTGTGTTCATCACCTCGCTGGGGACGAGTCAAAGTTCTATTCACTGCAGCAGTATAAAAGTAATGATGTTATTAATACGAGAGATGATATTGTGCATGGTGTATAGAAGAATGGGGTGATTTCTTTAGGTAGTGATCGAGAGCCACCCACATTAAGGAATGTCTATCACGTGACGGGGATGAATAAAACCTCTTCTTGGTGACCAACGTTGTAGACGCTGGGTATCACATTCTATTTGGCCCACCAGAAGTGAAGTTTCTCCAAAATATGTCAGTTGTGAAAGCTGACGTCACTCATGTGAGAAGGAGGGTGAAAGACTTGTTCGTGTTGGCAACATGCTCCAATGTTGAGAAGATCAGGACAAATGACCGTACTGTTATCTAATATGAGAGGTTGGGCATGTTGGGATGAATAAGCTAAGGCTGTGGCGGCGAGAGGCCTGGAGCATGGCCTGTCTAGTTTTTCATCCTTTGGAGACGGTCATGTCTGTGTGGGATGTCAGTATGGAAAGGCTCATCACCTTCCATTTGACAACTCACAAACCAAATACAAGGCACTGTTGGAGTGCATCCACGACGATCTGATAGGACCCACCGTCACCCCTAGTCTTGGCAGTTGCAGGTATATGTTATTTCTGGTTAATGATTTTTAAAGGTATACTTGGATATACTTTTTGAAGGAGAAGTCAGAAGCGATCAGGAAGTTCGTGGAGTTCAAGGAGCTCATGGAAGGCCGACCTAGTCTGCAGATCAAGAAGTTGAGAATTGACAATAGTGGAGAGTTCAACTCAAATGAGTTCTTCAACTTCTGTAGAAAGCTCGGAATTTGGAGGGTGCTTACTTGTGGGCATACTTCACAACAGAATTGAGTTGCAGAGTGAAAGATCCGTCAATTAACGGAGACCTGCAAGTATTAGCTTCACGCCAATGACATTCCCAGGGACTTTTAGGCGGAGGGAATGACCTGTGCGGTAGTGTTCAGGTCAAGGAGAAGCCCTGTATAGAATATCTTTGCGTGTTTGGGTCAAACTGCTATGTGCATATTTTAGATGCTCTCAGAACGAAGCTAGATGTGAAAGCGCAGAAGCTAATCTTCGTCGGCTATGATAGGACAAAGAAGGGCTTGAAATGTATGGATCTAGAGACACGAAAGTTCGTTGTCTCTCGGGATGTGGATATTTGATGAATTGATGCCATCTCAGGGTAGCTCATCTATGGAGCTTACATGAGAGCAGGTCTGACGGAGGGCAAGTTCAAGCTGCACGAGATCTTCTGATGGAGTTGCCCGTATAACTAGGTGCTCTGGTTTCATCTAACTGTGAGGCAGAAGCTTATGGATCTGGAAGCAGGGAGAGCGATGCTCCTGTTGTTCCCGAGAGGAGAGCTAGTTTAGAAGAAACAGCAGAAGTGTTGGATCAAGGTCAAGCACCGCGGAGGTCCAAATGGACTATTATTTCACCGACTCGATATATGGACGGGAACATGGTGAGTTTTGTCTCATGTTTCTTCTCAGGTCCCTTGGATGAGCAGGAGTCGTCATGCTTTGAAAATGTCACTAACATTAAGGAGTGAGAGGATGTTGTGGATGAGGAGATGACCGCCCTCGGGAAGAATGAAACCTGAGATATTGTGCTCAAGGCCGAAAGCAACACTCCTGTGACATGCAAGTGGATTTACAAGCTGAATAAGAAGGCTGATGGCAGCATCGAGCATACAAGGCACGCCTTATAGCTCTAGGGTTCTCGCAGCAGTACTAGGAGGATTATGAAGAGACGTTTAGTTCTGTGGCCAAGATGACTTAAGTTCGGGTGGTGATTTCTTTGGCGGCTTGCCAAGGGTGGAGAATTTGGCAACTCGATGTGAAGAATGTGTTCTTTTACGACGATATTGATAAGGACATTTGCATGATGCAGCCACCTAATTATGCATCTGAAGAACATTCAGGACACGTCTATAAACAGAAGAAGGTCCTCTATGGTCTGAAGCAAGCTCCTCAGCGTGGAATAAAAAGATCGTTGAATACCTCCAGTTCTACGATTACTTTGCTTCAGATTAATGTTCAAGTTTGTTTGTTAAGAAGAGGATGAAGCTTCGGGTCTTGGTACTAATGTATGTTTACGATATGATCGTCACTGAAAATTCAGAGGAAGAAGTAGTTGGGTTCAGGGTTGAGCTAGCTATCAGGTTTGAGATAAAGGATCTTGGGGAGCTCCACCATTTCCTTGGACATGAGGTAGAGAAAAAGAAGATCGGAGTGCTCGTTTCATAAAAGGGCTATGCGGAAAGAATTGTTAAGCGGTTCAGTATGTAGGAGGGAAAGAGCAGCTCTACTCCTTTGGATGTCAGTCTCAAACTTCTACATGATTAGGGAAGGGTTCCTTCAGATCCCTTGGTATTCCGGGCTCTCATGGGGAGTCTCATATATTTGACGGTTACAAGGCCGAATATTGCCTATGATGTGGGCCAAGTAAGTTAATATATGGTGGAGCCGCGGAAGCTTCATCTGGTGGCGGTTAAGAACATTCTGAAGTACGTGAAGTCCACCTCGGACATGGGCCTCTTGTACGAGAGGGATACGGGCTTCATGCTGCATGGTTACACAAATGCTGATTATGGGAAATATTCTGATGATCAAAAGTTAACTTTGGGATACGTCTTCATGTGCGGAGCAACAACTATCTCGTGGTGTAGCAAGAAGCAAAATCCAGTGTCTTTCTCCACTACAGAAGCATAGTACATGGTTTCGACCTTGGCATCTCAGGAAGCCATCTAGCTTAGGAGATTAGTGGAGTACATCCTTAAGGAGGTGCGGGGTCCAACTCTGTTGTGCGGTGATAACGAGAGTGCTCGCAAACTGGTTAATAATCCAGTTTATCAAGCGCGTACCAAACACATCAAGATTGAGCATCACTCTGTTTGGGAGAAGGCGCTAGAGGGATCTTTGATGGTTGAGTATGTGCAGAGCCAGGACAACATCGTCGACATCTTTACGAAGCCATTGCCGAAGGGACTGTTTACTCGGTTATGGGGTTTGCTCGGGCTGGTTTCCACTTCTCACTTTAAAGTGGAGTGTTGAAATTATTGAAGTGGAAGTGAGGTGGAGTGGGCAGTCTGATTTGGCAGACCGCCCAAACCGCAGAGACGGTCGCGGTCTGGCGGGTAGAAGGTGCAGTTAGCCGCAATTCAGCTTCTTCTCTTCTCTCATGCGGTCTGATTTAGCAAGCACCCTGGGACGTAACCGGGTTGTTAGCTTTGTCTAAACACGGCTGTTGCGGTCTAGACCATGAGACCGTACAGTCTACTTGGAGCTTGTTAGGTTCTCTGGCTTGCGAAGGGGCAAGCGGCTAGCGCAGTCTGTGAAGACCAACCGATCAGTTTGTTGGGCATATTCGCGCAGTTTATGCTAGAGTTTGCTGGTTATGTGGACTTGGTCATGGTGTTATGACAAGTCTGGTTTGTTGCCTAGTTCGTAGTGTCTGTATGGTTGTGCGGTCTGCTCTGGAGTTCATCGAGTTCTCTATACTGCGCGGGCTAGTTGTTGAGATTAGTAGTCCGTCATAAGTGTGATGATGGATCAGGACGCGTGGTTGGTTTGCTAAGTCCACGCAGACTGATGTTGTTTTCCTCTTGGTTATGCGGATTGGTAGTGTTTTTTGCGTACGCAGTTATTTGATTTTTCGCGCGCGGACTGGCTCGTGTGTCCGCATATCTATGCGGATAGTTGATTATCAGTGGAGAACTTATGTTGTTATTCGTACTTGTGTGGATACATGGTGCTAACTGTAGGATAACAGACGATTATCTTATCGCTATAGGCGGTGATCTTACTCTCCCTATCTCCCATAAACAGGAGTCCCTAGCTCGTCATATATAATGATAACAATGAGAACTCTGCTCGCATTTTGATCTTGCGGTTACGAGTTTCTAACCGGCACGACTAAGTGAAGTTGACTTGTCTGTGCAGGCTGTGTAGCTAGCACTAGTGGACGACAAGACAACTAGTTGAGAAGCTCAGTGTGGAACAGTTTGCGGTTATAGTCAGTGGTATGCAGCAGGTCGCAGTCTCAGCGACTTGAAGTCACTTCCTCCAGGTTGCGGCTAGTCGAGCAATTCGCCCGGTTTATCGGTGGGTTCAGTTCAGTTCATCAACATTCAATAAAGGCAGTCTGCGTGGCTTGGTTGCAGTTGACTACTTGGCGGTTTCGGAGGACAGGGTTTGCAGACATCGGCTTGTGCGGTCTATGCGGCTACAATCTTCATACCGCGCGGTTTCTTGCTTGTAATTTTTTCTGCTTCCATCGAGTACATTGTGAAATCATGTCTCGCAATGTATGTCTCACCTTGTAAAGAAGTTTGTTAATTCCAAATTAAAACTTTTGTGCTTCCATCGAGTGTTCATGCGACCTTTCTCGGCTTCCTAGTGAAATTTTTACACGATTCGGTTTCAATTTGATATGGCTAAGAACCGGTTCAAATTCAGTTTGGTCCGATTTTCACTATTGGAAAACCAGTTGAACAAAATCGATAAAAAGCAGCGCTGCGTAGCGGGATAAAATTTATTAGGATTTAGCGGGTTACAACTTTTCAAAGGAGCGGCAATCGGGATTTTGGTGGCTCGTTCCTTTTCAGAGCTGCGTCGTTCGGACCGTTCCCATTCAAGGAGGCGTCGACGCTACGCGCCCGCGACAGTCACCAGTTATGCCACTACCCTTTCGTCTCCAACTCTCAGTCCATCGCCCGTCGACCTCTTTGATTCTTCCAATCTTTGATAAGCTCTCACTCACGCAACTCTATTACTCGGACATCATCGACAAGCATCTGTCTTCTTCTCTAAGATAGAAACTCGTGCTCTTGAAGAATCAAGATCAGTCATCTACTTTCTCCTTGTGGCTATGACCAAGATCAATCATCTTGATTCTTCAAGATCAGTCATCCACTGATCTTAAAGAATCAAGATCAGTCTAGCTTTGTCTAGATGATGAACATAGGCTTCACTTGTAGAAGATGAGAAAAATAAAGCGCCTACCTTTGGTCTGCTCTTGATTAATGCTTAACATTGCCTCTTGATATGAAGTGAGGACGTTTGACGAACTCAAACAGTAACAAATATATTATATTTTACTTATTAGTCCTTCGTGATGATTTTTTGGGAGTTGATTTCTTTCTTTCAGTCTATGTATTCACCTTTTTTAAAGTAATTGTCGGCTTTGATGATGATTAACGATATTCACAAGACATGGAAGATAAGGAATGTTGCCCTTCAGCCAAAAGATATGGAAGATCAACGAAATGAAAGTTCGGTGCAAAATGCAGGAATGTAGGTCCAGCCAATACGAATTAGTTCGTCGGACCACACAGAGGAAATGGCGGAGGATTTCGCTGGACGAAAAGGAAGACTTCGCCGGACACTACACAGGAGTTCGCATGACACTGCACATGAGTTCGCCAGACCCTACAGAGGATTTCGCCGAACGAAATCTCTACTCCATCGGCGATGTTCGACGAGAAATGGCAGGCGGAGCGCGAGTCGCGGGTGGAAGGGTTTCACGCAGAGCAGCGGAGGTTCGGGAGAAAGGAAAAGAGTGGAGAGGGATTTATGGCTGCTATTAGTGGGTGTTTTTAATAATTTTTTAAAGTTTTGATGGGATGCCAATATCCAAAGCCGGACTGTCAAAAAATTTTTTTAATGCTTGATTCAAGTTTCGAGCTTCAAGCCCCAAGTTAGGCCTTGTTTGGTGAAGCTTTTGGAGGCGCTGTTTGCGGCAAATCCCGCCGCACGGCTTGTAACCAAATGCCCGGCGGCAGCATTTGCCGCGTTCCCTCCCGCGCGCAATGGAAAACGGAGCAAAACCCTATCTTTTCGAACAACTGCCCCCCCCCCCCCCCCATCCAGTTCCAACGGCAGCGTCTCCTCCCATCCGGGTCTCCTCCCACCTAAACAAACGAAGCCTTAGGCTGTGCTTTGCCCCCCGTTGCAAACCTGTCTGGTGGTACGCCGGGAAGGAGAGAGAAAAGGGTCTGGCTGAAAGGCGGGCTGAAAGGCGGGCTGGAGCGCGAGAGACCAACGACAAAACCGTTGTTTTTCTCCTTTTCATGCTGGCCGGGGTGGACTGGAGCTCGCGAAATCTTCCCAAACGCTTTTCCTCCGACTCGGCCCTGCCGGAATGACGCCCCGTCGGATTCTCAAACACAGCCTTAGGCTCTGTTTGAGAACCCGGGCCGGCGGGAGGCCAGCGAGGAGAACGGTAACGGTGGACTGATGCTCTTCCCACCAGCGTCAAAACTCCGGGCTGACACCCTTTTATGCCGGCCGTTCCCGCCGGGAGCTCGCAAACAACATCCCAAACAGTTTTCTCCCGCTCGTTCCTGCCGCACTGACGCTCCGCCGGAATGTCAAACAGATCCTTAATCAAGTTGGGGAGTGGGTCAAACTTCAATGCCTTTGACCATTTTGACTGTTGACTTCCACATTCTCACCATGTGAAAGACCAGCGACGGAGAACAGCATTAATAATTAGCATATAATTAGCATTCAGAAGACGAAGAATTCTCAGGTGATGCTTATGACGTCAGCATCTAAATTATATCTTTCTCTATATATAGTTATATACAACAAATCCCTTGCCCTACCAAAGAAGAAGAAGAAGAAGAAGATAGCAGCAGAGAAAGTCATGGCGGGAGGCAGAGGTGGGTCCCAGAAAGTGCAAGCACTCGGACTTCTCAGTGGCGCCGCCACCGTCACCACCGCCGACGGCCAAGTGCTGACTTTGTCGGAGTACATTTCGCTTTTAGGTTCCGACAGTATTTACTGATGTTTCTCTGCCTCCGCATTTTCGCTGTTACTTGACTAAAGTTTTCTACGCAATTATAAATATTTAATTAATCTAACATATTTTTTTATTCAAGTTTCTTTAGGAGAAAATTAATCTTAAATTTATTTTAATATAATGAAAAATCTCAATTTATATTCCTGATACCCTGCTTCTACTCCTTCATTCGGACTTGAATTTTAATTTTAGTACTAATAAATAATCATTATTTTCTTGATAACAATGAAGTTTATGCTAATTATATAAAATCATTGGTCGAATTACAGTCATAACTAAAGACTGTCATTTAGACTTTGTTTGGCCGGACATTTTTAAACAAAATTTCATGACAAAAACCTAGGTTTTGTTTGGCACCATGGTGACGGTCATAAGGGTTAAATTGTCATTCCTTAATGCCCACCTAAGTAATTTCATTCATTTTTATGTTCAAATAGAGGATGTTTATTAGGTGATCATTAATAAATGACGGTTTAACCCGTGCGTTTACGTCCGCCACCACCATGTCAAACGTAGTCTTAAACATAAAAGTGATCGAATGATCTGTCATTTGTTAACGCACGGTGGTGGCGACCGTGAACATGGGGGCTAAACTGTCATTTGTTGAAGCACACCTAAGGAACTTCATCTAGTTTTATGTTAAAAGGGATGGAGTTTGTTAAGCGGTCGTTAACGAATGCAGGTTTAACCCATGCGTTTACGACCGCCACCACTATGCCAAACGAAGACTTAGGCTCAGTTTGGGAGGACTTATTTTCACCGGTCAAACGGTTACGACCACATGAATCAGACCTTTATTATTGTCTGATTCATACGGAGCATAATTGAGGTCCAGCGTTCATGAATGACAGGCCTTAATTCATAACAAAATTTTTTTTAATAAACATTCTTAAAATTATATAATTTTTAACTATTTCCAACAATCTTATTAAACTAAAAATTTTGGACGCAGAAGAGGAAGCAAGAAGAAGAGTAGAGATTATGAACAAGAAAATGATAGATTTGGAGACGGAGATGGAGGCGCTCGAGACAAAGCTGACGTGGGCAAGTGAATGCAGTTAAAAAGCAGCACAGTGCATAAAGCATCCACGCGTAGCGAGGGTCTAGAAAAAGGTCCCACCACAAAGGTGAAACGTGGGCGAGTGAATGTAACTGATTGATCAATTTGGATTTTTTCCCCACATAGAGCTAATGGTGTAATGCCAATTAAGGCATTTAAATTAAGATTAGTATAAATTAAGTGAGATAGTGTTTTTGTGAATTTGTTTTTAAAAAATATTTTTAAATATTATTTCTATTATAAACTAGGAGGGGTTATATTATCCTCTGTGAACAGTATGTGCTTCCATAATACCACCTGTTATGGGTGCAATTCGGGTCGGTTCAGACCAGTTCCACTTAGAATGAATAATCGATCCATATATCTTCGGTTCCAACTTTTTCTAACCAAAACTCACTCATGCATTCAAAATCTAGAACCATACCCGAACTGAAAATTTTGGTTAAATTCAATTCTCGATTCTACTCCTTGTATTCATGTTATTCATTACCTGTAATACTTATAGTCATATATCAAATTACAAGTTTAATATAATATTATCATTTGAGGATTCAACCTTTTTCAAATTCTATGAAAAAAGAATTCTTGTTTTAATTTTGAGTTATAACCCTATAAGCTACTATGAAGTGTAGTGGTGGGTATATGCTTAGATTATCATAAGAATTTTAGAATGGTCGTATCATTTAGTGTGATAGTGAGGCACCAAAACATTAAAGGAGAATATTGAGAAATAGACTCTTAATTCTATGGCTATTCATATTACCTCTTCATCTTCTTTTTATTCTCCACAGTGTTGGATTCAGGTTCCTTCATAGGTGGAAAAAACCTGAGGCGATGGACGTTGAGACGTCTGTAATGAGGTGGATTGAGTCGCGAAGAAACCTTGGTGTGATCATCCATAAGATCAAGAAGATTAAATGGTTTCATCGATGGGTGGCTCAGATCTATATTCTTATACATACAATTATTATTATTATCATGTATAATAATAATAATAATATAAGATTTATAAAAGTAAATATATGATTTCTAATCCTCCCCTCCTCTGCAGAGTACCACCAACAACAATATAAAAGAAATTTTGTAAAATCTAAAATTTTCCTGGCCATCTCTCCCGTGAATAGAAGTGGAGCAAGCCACCAATTTTCTCTCATCCCCGTGTGCAACCGTGAGATCTCTCTCGTGAAGAAAAAAACGGAACGAACGGTCGCCTCTTCTTCTTCTTCTTGTCTTCCTTCGGATCGAGGTTTTCTCGCCGGCGATCTTGGACGGTGTCGGAGCTGGAGCAAGCAACGGTGGTCGGAGGTCATGAGGCCGTGTGGAGTCTGGTGTGAGTTTTGACAACGACGTTTGTCGCGAGGGCGGAGGCGCCAAGGACTCCATTTGTGGAGCCGTTGCGGAGGCGGTGTTGACGACGTGTTTATGTAGCAGGGCTGCGGTGCACGTGTGTGGGGGAGTGCCGTAGGCGGAGACCGTTTTGGGCAGAGCCAGAGCGGAGTAGGGGGAGGTCAATTTGGGCGGAGCCGGAGCGGCGTAGGCCGAGGCTGATTTGGGCGGAGCCGGAACGGTGTAGGCGGATGCCAATTTCTGAGTGCGCATCTTGGCGCAAAGGATGGTGGTGTGCAACCGCCGTATTTATTCGGACGAGTATATTGGGTCGCATCTGCGACTAGCGGCGGTCAGCGCGAGGAGACATCTTAGCCTCAAGTGGACTCTGAGCCTCAAGAGGGACAACCTACTGACGGGTTGCGGACTGATCGGAGTTCTCCAGTGACGTCGTGTATCGACGTAGGCAGACAACTAAACACAATATTGGAAGACTGCAGAGGATTCAAATAACCAGTTTGGAGTGAGTCTCTCTGACTCAGACTTGGTCGTCTTTGTTGGTATACTTTTATCTTTCTCTTGTCTTTATTTTGTGATAGCTGTAGGATCCATTTATGGATCGCGGGGGGAAAACATTTGTATTGTTGAACATTATTTAGTTGGGGCTTTTCGGGTTGTACTCCGATCGTCCCGTGATTTTTACCCTGATTTGGGGAGTTTCCACGTATACACATGTGTGTCTGGTTGATTGTATTTGCTCTTGCGCATTTTGCTAACGGTTTTGCAGGTATCTCAACTCGCTTCTGTTGAATTCTGTGAAGTGAAAGTGGGTGAATGGAAGGCTTGGGAAACCTATCCGCGCGGACTACGCGGACTGGGTTGGCGGACTGCTAGGTCGGCAGGGATGTTGCAGGCGGTTTGCTCTGTGGCGGCCTGGGCGGTCTGTTCGCGCGGACTGCGCAGACAGCAGCGGCGGTCTGACAGGCCAGTGTATGCTCAGCAGGCGGTTTACTCCCAGGAAGTAACCGGGCGGATAGGAATGTTATCCGCGGAGTCCGGCTTGAAGCGGACTGAAGAACTGGAGCTCGGCAGACCGGTTTGGCAGATGCCTTGGTCTTGCTCTAGTGAAGCGGCAAGTGGAAGCCGTGGAGACCGCCGGTCAGCGCGGACAGGAACTGGAGGTCGCCCGGTATGGCGGGCTAGATCCAGTGTCCGCCTGTAAGTGCGGACTGGCCCTTGCGGCCAGTGGGCTGGACTTGGTGGGAACTGAACCAAGTCCAGGAGGCTCAGTCCGGGGAGATCGCGCAGTGGAGCGCGGGCTGATTTCTCAGTCCGCCAAGCTTAGTAGAAGTGCTGTTGCCTTGTGTGCTAGCTTGGAGATATGCGGACTGGAGAATTGCTTGTGCAGGAGCGTGCGGACTGGAGCCAGAGTCCACTGAGTCCGGTTGAGCCTTGTGATGAGGTTATGGACTCAGGGAAGCGGACTGGAGTTCGCTGTATACGCGGACTGGGGTCTGCTGTTAGCGGACTGGATCGACGTGTCCGCTAAGTCCGGAGGTGCCTTGGCAATGAGGTAATGGACTTGGGATATGCGGACGATAGTCGGGTATCCGCTGAGTCCGGCAGGTGCCTTGATGGCGCGGTTGCGGGCTCGGGTTTTGCGGGCTGATGTCTTGTCCGCAGAATGGCGGATACGGCTGTTGTGGTCCGGCTGTGGTGGTCCTGGCTTGGTCTCTGGCGGCAAGGCGGACTGGATATTGGAGTCCGGCCTTGGAGAAGCTGGGGCGGACTGGCTATCTGCACAGGGCGGCGAACTGGCATGTGTGTCCGCGGGCTGGCGGACACATAAGTTCTTGCTACGGGATGTGGCGGTGATCCTATCGACTAGGGCGGTGACCATACTCATCGTCGTGCCTATAAATAGGACCCATGTCACATCAGGATGTACCGGAACCTAGACCGAAGTAAGTGAACAGTATCTGAGCTCGCGTAAGTTGCTGCGGCCTGGACATTGTGTCCGCGCGGATAGAGAGTTGACCCGGTTGTGCTGTGCAGGTTGTGCGGATAGCGCTGGAAAGCCAGGACTTGGCTCTGATTGCGGTCAGGGACAGTGCGGACTCTGCGGTTAAGCAACAGGCGGTAAACAGCAGGTCGCGGATAGCGACCAGGCGGTCTTCTCTTTGGCGACTTGGTTCGGGGTTCAGGAGGTCGCCTGCATCAGGCGGACTGTTCCATTTGGTGACGCAGCTTGTGCAGTCTGGCGGCGTGCAGACCGGCGGTGAAGAGCTAAGCATTGGAGCAAGGGTGAGTCCGCGCGGCTTGGGTTGCGGTCTGGCGACCTGGCGGACTGAGCGGACTCCACAGCAGTAGGTCGGCGGCTTGATTGTTTGAGTCCGCGCGGCTTGTTTATTGTTCTTGTCTTTGTAACTGTCTCTGCTCTCCCGGTGTTGGTTTTTGGTGAAGCATGTCTCGCCATGTATGTCTCGCCTTGTAAAGAAGTTTGCTCTTGATCAATAAAGAAGCTTGTGTTGCATGTGTTGCTGGTTGTTACTGCTTTGTTGAGATTATCTCTGCTAACTCCACGATCCGGGAAAACTTTCAACATATAAGTGGGCGTATTCTCCTTCGGTTTGTTGAGTTTTCAGCAGGGTATCCAAGGGGGCGTCTGCGGTTTGTTGAATTTTAACATGGTATCAGAGCCAGGTTGTTGGAGTGGTCAAGCAGTGCTCAATGGAAGTAGTTGCTCGTCTGTCGAGGAAACCAGTGGTAGAACCATGGCAGTGGAGGATGCAAGTTGTCTTGGTATTGATCTTCTTACAGAGACGAACTGTGAACGGTGGAAGTCCTGTATGAAGAGCTTTCTTCTTGGCGAGGACCTTTGGGAGGTTGTATGCGGAGCAGGAAGACAAGATGATACTGCTGGCAATGCTGAGGCGATGAGAGCTTGGAAGGAGGCAAATGCGAAAGCGGAGTCTATTCTCAAGCAGGTGATCTCATCGGAGCTCTTGGACCACATCAGTGGATGTCGGTCAGCTGCGGAGGTTTGGACTTCCCTTGATGGGTTGTTCAGGAAGAAGGTGAAGGAGGTTGCTGCGGATGATGGTCCCTCTACTTCATATCAGGAAGAAAGGAGTGTTTCTCCTAGGCGTGATAGGAAGAGGAAGGAAGGACCACGGTGCTATAAATGCAAGCAGCAAGGTCATCTTCGGAAGGAGTGCAAGGTTACCTTGCTCTCGGCGAACGTTGCTCAGGTAGGGAGGAAGGAGAAGAACGTAGTTGGGACTTCAACTAGTTCTGAAGCTGATCGGCTGGATGCCAATGATAGTGCAGCTATCTGGCATGAAAGACTGGGGCATGTAGGGATGGACAAGCTGAAAGCAATGGCGGAAAGAAGACTCGTAAGAGGCTTGCCTAGATTGTCATCCTATGGCGATGGTCGGGGGTGTGCGGGATGTCAGGAAAGTGGAGCCTATCGCTTCATGGTCGACAAAGCACAATCCAGGAGTAAAGCACCATTGGCAGTTGTCCATTGTGCTCTGGTGGGACCGACCGTCACGGCCAGTCTTGGAGGCAGCAGGTTCATGCTGATATTGGTTGATGACTATTCTGGGTATACTTGGGTATACTTTATGAAGACGAAGTCCAACATGGTACGCTTGTTTGTGGAGTTCAAGAAGCTTGTCGAAGGCCAGCTTGGCCGGAGGATCAAGGTGTTGAGGACAGGTTTCAGTGGTGAGGTTGACTCAACCGAGTTCTCACGCTTTTGCAGGAAGCAAGGGATCCGGATGGAGCTTTCTTGTGGACATACTTCACAACAGGGTAGTGTTGCAGCTCGGATGATCCGTTGATTAACGGAGACCTGCAAGTGTTGGCTTCGGAGTAAAGGCGTTCCGAAGGCTCTTTGGGCGGAGGGAATAGCCTGTGCTACTCATGTCATCAACCGGATGCCTCTTAGTCCGATCATAATGAAGACTCCTTATGAGCTAATGTTCGGAGTGAAGTCCTCAGTGAAGCACCTTCGGGTGTTTGGATCTACCTGCTATATACATTCTCCGGGTGCTCTCAAGACAAAGCTAGTCTTTGTTGGGTATGATGAGCAGAGAAGAAGATGGAGGTGTATGGATCCTGCGACGAAGAAACTCATAGTGTTGAGAGACATTGTTTTTGATGAGTTGACGCCGTATTGGGGTAGCTCTTATGTGGAGCTAGAGTTAAGCAGGTCAGATGGTGGGCTGAAGGAGGCTGCTGCTAAGGAAGTGGAGTTGCCTGAGTCACCAGGTGCTCCAGGTTGTTCTAGCTCCGGGGCAAAGGCGTCAGAGTCGGGAAGAAGGGGGAGCAATGCTCCAGGACCTTCTGGCTCAAAGGCGGAGGCTTCCTGTTCAGGAAGCAAGGGGAGCGATGTTCCAGACAGTTCATGTTCAAGAGGGGAGTCTTCTGGTTCAGGTAGCAGGGGGAGCGTTGCTCCAGGTGCTCTTGGTTCCAGTAAGGAGGCGTCTTGTTCAGGGAACAAAGGGAGCATTGTTCCGGGTTTGCCCGGGAACGGAGCTGGTTCAAAAGCAGCGGAGGTGGTTAGCCATGATCAGGTTCTTCGGAGATCGAAGAGGATCAGTAAGCCACCAGCTCGATATAGCGAAGGGAACACGGCGGACTTAGTCCCGTGTTTCCTTGTTAGCCCTCAGGTCGAGCAAGGGACTTCTGGCTGTGATGACCCCACTAGAATCAAGGAGGTGGTTGACACCAAGTCTGATGAGGTGACTTCTCTCAGAGGCAACGAGGCTTGGGCCTCTGGGTCCAAGGAAGTTGGTGATACTCCTATGATGCATGAGTGGAGGTTGAAGCTGAAGAAGGCAGAGGGAAGCATGGCTCCTTTTGGGAGATGCTGGAGGGCTCCCTCATGGTCCATGATATGCGGGGCGAGGACTATGTCTTGGACATCTCTTCGTAGATGCTATCGGAAGGACCAGGTGCAAGGTTACGGGAGCTGCTGGAGTTATTCACCACTTCTCACTTCAAGGGGGAGTGTTGAATTCTGTGAAGTGAAAGTGGGTGAATGGAAGGCTTGAGAAACCTATCCGCGCGGACTACGCGGACTGGGTTGGCGGACTGCTAGGTCGGCAGGGATGTTGCAGGCGGTTTGCTCTGTGGCGGCCTGGGCGGTCTGTTCACGCGGACTGCGCGGACAGCAGCGGCGGTCTGACAGGCCAGTGTATGCTCAGCAGGCGGTTTACTCCCAGGAAGTAACCGGGCGGATAGGAATGTTATCCGCGGAGTCCGGCTTGAAGCGGACTGAAGAACTGGAGCTCGGCAGACCGGTTTGGCAGATGCCTTGGTCTTGCTCTAGTGAAGCGGCAAGTGGAAGCCGTGGAGACCGCCGGTCAGCGCGGACAGGAACTGGAGGTCGCCCGGTATGGCGGGCTAGATCCAGTGTCCGCCTGTAAGTGCGGACTGGCCCTTGCGGCCAGTGGGCTGTACTGTGGGAGGTGAACTGAACCAAGTCCAGGAGGCTCAGTCCGGGAGATCGCGCAGTGTTTGCGCGGGCTGATTTCTCAGTCCGCCAAGCTTAGTAGAAGTGCAGTTGCCTTTGTTTGCTAGCTTGTGATAATGCTGACTTGAGAAATTGCTTGTGCAGAGCGTGCGGACTGGAGCCAGAGTCCGCTGAGTCCGGTTGAGCCTTGTGATGAGGTTATATGACTCAGGAAAGCGGACTGGAGTTCGCTGTATACGCGGACTGGGGTCTGCTGTTATCGGACTGGATCGACGTGTCCGCTAAGTCCGGAGGTGCCTTGGCAATGAGGTAATGACTTGGGATAAGCGGACGATAGCCGGGTATCCGCTGAGTCCGGCTGAGGTGCCTTGATGGCGCGGTTGCGGCTCGGGTTTTGCGGGCTGATGCCTTGTCCGCAGAATGGCGGATACGGCTTTGTGGTCCGGCTGTGGTGGTCCTGGCTTGGTCTCTGGCGGCAAGGCGGACTGGATATTGGAGTCCGACCTTGGAGAAGCTGGGGCAGACTGGCTATCTGCACAGGGCGGCGAACTGGCATGTGTGTCCGCGGGCTGGCGTACACATAAGTTCTTGCTACGGGATGTGGCGGAGATCCTAACGACTAGGGCGGTGACCATACTCATCGTCGTGCCTATAAATAGGACCCATGTCACATCAGGATGTACCGGAACCTAGACCGAAGTAAGTGAACAGTATCATGAGCTCGCGTAAGTTGCTGCGGCCTGGACATTGTGTCGCGCGCGGATAGAGAGTTGACCCGGTTGTGCTGTGCAGGTTGTGCAGATAGCGCTGGAAAGCCAGGACTTGGCTCTGATTGCGGTCAGGGACATTGCGGACTCTGCGGTTAAGCAACATGCGGTAAACAGCAGGTCGCGGATAGCGACCAGGCGTCTTCTCTTTGGCTACTTGGTTCGGGATTCAGGAGGTCGCCTGCATCAGGCGGACTGTTCCATTTTTGACCGCACTTGTGCGTCTGTGCGGCGTGCAGACCGGCGGTGAAGAGCTAAGCATTGGAGCAAGGGTGAGTCCGCGCGGCTTGGGTTGCGGTCTGGCGACCAGGCGGACTGAGCGGACTCCACAACAGTAGTCGTCGGCTTGATTGTTTGAGTCCGCGCGGCTTGTTTATTGTTCTTGTCTTTGTAACTGTCTCTGCTCCTCCGGTGTTGGTTTTTGGTGAAGCATGTCTCGCCATGTATGTCTCGCCTTGTCAAGAAGTTTGCTCTTGATCAATAAAGAAGCTTGTGCTTCATGTTTTGCTGGTTGTTACTGCTTGTTGAGATTATCTCTGCTAACTCCACGATCCGGGAAAACTTTCAACATATAAGTGGGCGTATCTCTCTTCGGTTGTGAGTTTTCAGCAGGGTATCCAAGGGGGCGTCTGCGGTTTGTTGAATTAAATCTTCTTTGCATGCACTCAAGTCCGTGAGAACGTGTTTCTCACAAGTGGTATCAGATAAAGGTTCAGTCAAGTCGATCAAATATTTCAGGTTTGTGAAAGTTGTCGTAGGTGATAACCATTGGTCCGCTCTCAATCCTCTCTAGCCACATTCTTTGAAATAGTCGGCTCCAAGATCAGTGGTCAGAGTTGACAGGGACTGAGTGCAGATGGATTCGAGTTCTGAGATGTGTATGATGTTGAATGGGGCCAACTATCTTGAGTGACACATGATAATGGAGAGGACTTGATCTATATTAAGAGTTGACACTCGTCTATCTTTGAGGAGATGCCCAAAGATATGGATCCTGCAAAATGGGCGATTGAATACCACAAGAGTGTGATTTATCAGTGATTCGTGGAGCGCAATGTTTACAATCAAGTGGCGATATAATTGATGCCAAGGGCTATGGAAGACATGGAGTCTCTTTATGCGAAGAGCACGAGTTTGAATGAACTTTTGTTGCAGACGAAGATTAGTAATTGCAAGTATCAGGTAGGACACACCTATACTTGATCATGTGAATGAGTTTCAAGAATGTTGGATCAGTTATTAACTATGAAGGTGACCTTTGATGATAGGGTCAATGCTCTGTGGTTACTAAAGTCTCTCCCTGCCTCTTAGGAGATGGTTCAATTTTCACTAATTAACTCATCTCCAGGAGTTGTTCTGACTATGGAGGTTTCAAAAAGTGGGATTCCTGAATGAGGAGTGAGAAGGAAATCACAGGGTGAGCCGTATGTGACTATCCCTTCTACTCATTCAAATGCTTTGTTACATTGAGTCTAGGGGAGAGATAAAGGTAGAGATGGTAGAGGCCTAACAGAAGCAAGCTCAGGCCGCAAAAAGATACTGAGTGCTTTCATTGTGGCAAGAAGGGACACATTAAGAGGAAGTGCAATGCCCAAAGAAATTACAGATGAAGGAATCAGGGAAGCAGGATGAGACCACAACATTAGTAGTGACAACATATGATGATGATATATCACTTTTTGCGGGTGATGAGGTAGCATCTAACTTCGCTCATAATATAGTTTGTGGTTGGTGGACTCAGGGCTTCGGTACAACGTTTCGAGTGATAGGGCGCAGTATACTACTACCTACACCTCATGTGATTGCGTGATGTTGAGGATGAGCAATGAGAAAGTTTGCAAGCTATCGACATTAGTGATGAGCACTGGAGACAAGCACGGTTCTATTTAGTGCTCAAAGACGTTCGTCATGTGTCTGACATTTGATTCAGTTTGTTGTCCGTTGGTTGATTGGATGCAGATGTTATGCTAGTAGATTTGGCGACGGACAATGGAAATTGACCAAAGGCTTTTTGGTCATAGGTCATGTAGCATGATGTCTGACCTTATTGTTTGGAGCTAGAGCTGCAGGTGCAGAAGAGCACAAGGTCAGAGGAGACATGGCCACCGATGTGTGCGCAGGTAGCACAGACTATTCAATGAGAAGAAATGTTAAAGGCAGGTGAGATCAGGTCTCAAAGTCGACGGTGATAGGACAGGAGAGCGATTCTCATATTGGTTGCTGCCTAGCGATGTGAGTGACTTTTGATTGTCACGATCCTATATCGAGTTCGACAGTTTGCGCGAGACATATGGATAGTTGCAGTTGATGGTTCTTGCGGGGAGGTCGCCAATTTGGCGAGTTCTTCCTCCTAGTCAGGAAGGGGAGAATTATAGGTTCAGGTTCCCTCCTAGGTGGAAAAACCTGCGACGATGGACGTCAAGACGTCTGTAATGAGGTGGATTGATTCTTTTGGCAAAGAGTTTGAGGTCATACTTTTAGGCTTACGTCATCAGATCACCCTCTAAGAAGTATCATGTAGAAGGAGCAGCATAACCTCTTAAATGTCAAGGACTTGATTGGCACCTTTCGATCCATCTATATTGAGGTAAAAGAATGGTGTTTCTGTTCGATTGTCCAAGTACGGTCTGAGTGCATGAGGCACATTAACCGAGTTATTCCGTCCTTCTAAGAAGAAGAGATGATGAACATAGATCAACATCCATCCTGGATGGATCCATTCGCTACTCACCTCACCATAGGACACTTTCCAGCAGTAATAGACAAGAGACACTTCCGCTACAAATCAGCCTATTACCCCGCTTCATGATGGAGGTTGTATCAGAAGATCATTTTTGGTAATTGGCTCAGTGCATCTCAGAAACTGAGGTCCCCTGATTCTTGGAAGAGATATATTCGACGAGTGCGACAATCACTCGGGAAGTCGTATGCTAGAGAAAAGGGTCTTGAGGTAGGGTTACTTTTGACCTACTATTCAGAAAGACACAAAGAGCTTTGCTCGGCGTTGCCATAAGTGCCAACTTTATGCTATGTTGCATTTATTGTCGGCTCAGTAACTGAAAACTATCACCTCTCCATGTATATTCACCATATGTGACATTGAAATTAGTGGGGCCTTTCCCTCAAGTCAGGAATCAGTGAAGGTTCATCCTTATGATGATGAACAATTTTGCCAAATGAATAGAATTCAATGCCTTGGCAAAGACGACATCTCAAGTAGTGAGAGAATTCCTTTAAGGAGACATCATTGTATGCAAGTTCGATATATCTCAGGCCATAGTCATGGACAATGACCCTCGATTAGCTATAATTTGAGTACGAGGAGTTTTGCAGGCAATTTCTCTGACCTTTCGCTTTAGTTCACTATCCTCAAAGCAATGGTTAAGTACACCCTCCTAATACGAAGCCATTGAATTGTTAACCAAGATCAACTCTCCCTTGTATGTCGGTCGTCCTCCCGAGTGCTCATCCTCCTTACTCATTTATTGGTTGCTATAAGTTTTGATGAAGCCATCGTTTAAAAGACTTTATACAAAATGAAATCTCCCACCGCTACAATGAATGCTCCTAAGAGGATAATGCTCACAATCATAATTAATTTCATTGGCAACTAGATAACCATGATAAGATGTTAGTTCGACAAAGCTCACATCATGACTGATTAAACACAAAATCAATATTATACTTGCTCAATCGAGGATTTTTTTTTAAAAAAATTTTTGTATATTCATCTGGTGATCGAGACAACACTTGCAAAGACTGACCATTGGCTAAATCTTGGAAGGATATGAGAAACCTGGATTAATCTTATTTTAAAAAAAGATTCGGGCTGGCAAGAGAGATTATACCTGCTTAATGCTTCCTCTAAGTCCATGCTTTAGCATTTTTACTGAAATCTACTCCCCCTTGCATGTTGTCCCTTTGGATAGACGAGAAATATTTCTATTTACCCACCAAACCATTTTTTGGATTGAAATTTCTAAGATGAAAACCTCAGTTCAATGCGCCCTCCTAAGTCCAAGCTTCTGCATTGATGGTTGAGATCAGCTCCCATCTAGCATGAAGTTGTTCTGCCCTAGTGAGAGCTCATTCTTTGTCCTGAGCGTGATGAAGCCTCAAGTTTAGTGTGCCCTACTAAAGTCCCGTGCCACACCATTGACCATTGAGATTAGATCCCCTATAGCATGCCGGTTGTTTTGGCCCTCCGAGAGCTCATTCTATGTTCTGATAGAATGAAGCCTCAGGTTTAGCACACCCATAAGTCCATGTCTCTACATTAACGATCAAGATCAACTTACCTTGGCATTTGGATGCTCGACCTTTTGAGTGTTGAGTACCCCTCAGGTATAAACCTCCTCATAGAAAGTTTTTCTAACAAAAGTCTCTGTCCTATGAGCGTAAGCGAACTTTCGCTCTTGTCGCCGCCTAAGCAAATTTTTTCCTCGTCTCATCCAATGATCCAGAGTGAACTTTTGACCTCATCGTCCTATGAGGCTAAGGCTTCGTTTTGTGGGACTTATTTTCACGGTCGAGCGATTACGTCTGCATGAACCAGACCTTAAATTAAAGTCTGGTTCATGCGATCATAACCGCTCGAACGGTGAATATAAGACCCCCCAAACAGAGCCTAACAAAACTCTCAAACTCCGAGGACATATCAATGAGAGTAAATGCTAAAGCACCGAAACAAGGACAAAAATTAGTATGATTCTATAATTCAAAAAAATTATGTTTACATTATAAAAGAAAGATTAAAAAAGCAAAAGAGGACGACCTCGCCTCACTTGTTGCCTCGTCTCACCTCATCGAGCTGATTATACAGTGCCCAAGCAAGTTGCCGGGGTGCAAGTTCTATTGGATGAGGTCTCTTCAGATTCATCTCCAAAAATCTCCAGAAGAAGGAGATCTGCTGACAGTGCCTCACCTTCCACGGTCAACTTTCCCATATAGCGCAAGAGCATGAGCAAGAGCGAAGCTAACAACATATCAAACAAGATAACATAGGCTAACCCTGGTTAGGAGCTCGACATTGTATTCCCATAAGAGAGCGTATAGGACTTGAACACATCATCATTGGGCTCATTTACTCTATCCATGATAAAAGAAGGTTTGCTAAAGACACTCTATTCTGCAGGGACTCTCATGCAAGCAATAGATTGCCTGTGATATCCTTCCCTTACTCGTCGCACCCATAGTTTGGATGGTTCTCAATATTTTCAGCCTCCGGTTCTTCAGGATCATCAGTCTCGCCAAGATCCCTGACGGGCAACCACCTCATGTGCTTCTTAGATTCCTTTGAAGAGCTTGTCATAGGCTACAGGTTCCTTGTCCTTTAGAACGTCAACCCTCCCCCGCTCGTCCACTACGTTAGCTTGTGGTCGCTAGAAGGGGATCGGTGTCTTGTCCAGTGAGCAAGGTCTCAACCTCGCAAATTGTCACCCTGATAGGAAATGTGCAGAGCCCTGCAACAATATAGCAACATCAACAAGATAGCCTGTTAGAATACCAACAGATAGTTGAAGTGAAAGGTGCTTGCATATACCATCTTGTGGGTTGATGTAAGGTACATTCTTTAGATAAAAATTTATGCAGGCTAGTTCTTAAGAGAATCTAATGCAAGAAGTTCATATAAGTGATTCTTAGGAGATTATTCCCCAATTTGTTTCCCCACAATGGAGTTCATAGGTTGTTGGAAGAAACTAAACCGACAAGTAAGATAGATTCACGTCTAAAAGAAACAATGAAATCATTGTTGAATTTTAAAGCAGTAAAGATACGTTAGTGAAATTTTAATCTCTTTCAAATTTGAGTACATTTAACAATAGTTTGAATTTTTATTATCCAACTCATTTAAATAACATCAATAATGTTTAAATATAAATGCTAGCAAATTTAAGAAGTAAATATGTCTCATCTAGATCAACAACTAAGACACATCCAGACTCCACAAAGTTTAAAGCTCCATCAATCTCTCAACTTCCAGAAAATTTCATGATACTAAGACTTTGTTTGGCATGGTGTTTATTTCTCAGGTGAGTTTGCATAAAAATGGCACCATCATAGAATACATGTTTGACATGACAACGACGTTATGACTGCCATCAAGAAAAGAAAACTAGATCGAACAAAAAGTGGATAAGTTTCTTAGGTGAGATCGGGCGTACGCGAACAACAATTCATAACAACTGCTTTCATGACTGCCACCAACGGTTATGATTGGCTTGCAATGCAACCAATCACGATACAAATTAGAGGACTCTATTTGTCCCAATGAGCTTTTGAATGGATCAAGTACACATCCATCATTGTTAAAAGCTGACAATGAGGCAACCTTTGATATTGGAATTGCCCATAAGTCCTTATGCTTCGTTTGAAAGGA